>JAMGZB010000013.1:1200000-1688639 GCA_024713795.1 Morchella sp. 2015-shanyang | reverse complement strand
AACCGCACGCCCTATTCTATTATTCCATGCTAATGTATTCGAGCAAATGCCTGCTTTGAACACTCTAATTTTTTCAAAGTAAAGTCCTGGTTCTCTTACACACCCAAAGAGCAGATGCGCACAATTAATGAGAAAGCGTCCGCCGATCAAGTACACTCGGTGAGAGGACTCACCAGACCCAAGGTTCAACTACTTTTTTTAATCGAACAACTTTAATATACGCCATCGGAAATTTAATTATCACTCAAGACCCGCATCTCCTCCAATCGTTCTCTATGATTTAAATCAGACTCATTCCAATCAAAGATGAATGATCAACGCTTAACGTTAATTTACAAGTAGACGCACAGTGAAATGTGACTCAGATATTATTTATTATTTATTATATTTTTTCATTATTTCTTTAGTTATATTCCTAATTATTTACGGGTCTACTATCCACATATCGTCTACATTACTTATTGATTGACCTCAACTTTATATATTTTTTTTTCCATTTTTTTTCTTCATTCCTTATTCATATTCTTCCTTCCTCCAAAACCTATTCTATACTCTAACCCTAACTCATTCATGCTACAGTTTAGAAGTTATTCACCGACATATACGTTTTAATGTGACCACACGATATTATATGATATTACATTTAATTCTGATCTCACACGATCGAACAAAGATTTCCAAGAGCTGTGAGCACATAGCCAGCTAGCAGGGTCTCACGACGATGCTCCACGTATGTTGATTAGTAATCAAATCGATTTCCACCCTTGTTTCGTGTAACGAACTATTAGTATAAATACAGGACCATTCCCCCGCCCCTTGGGCCAGAATTTTCGCTTTTTACGCCAAGCCTTGATTAGTAAGCATCCCCAATGCCAAGCCAGAGTGGTCCACCTCAACATATATGTTGAGGTGGACCACTACATATTTATTTGAATTTTTTTGATTGAGAAACTAATTTTTTTTATTTTTTCAGAAAGAATTTATAAAAGAAAGCATTTACAAACATGTTAGTCCCCCTACTGCTGTCTCTAATACTACCAGATCATTATGAGGTGGTCCACCTCGACAAATTTGTCAAGGTGGACCAAGACACGACGCTTGAATACCTGTCTGTTTGACTACTAACGTCATTGTACAGATCGATTCAGTAATACCATAACAAAACCCCACGAAAGACTGTAAGTAGTTTCACTGAGAATTTTGCTGGTCCACCTCGACATATATGTTGAGGTGGACCAGAGAATTTTACCTGCAAGTTTCTTGTATCGATAACTAATGCCTTGATCGGTACCGATCTTAAAGTTGAGAATCAATCCATTGTGGCACTGTGAGTTACACCGCTAAGAAATACAGTGGTCCACCCCGACATATATGTCGAGGTGGACCGCACCAACTTTGTATTGGCACATATATCCACTACAAGACCTCATCCATTACCGCTCCAACGTGTACACCTTTCGAGATACATCTTCCATATCCATTACTTCAATTATCATTGTGACAAAGACTCCTGAGAAATGACAGCTCAGACATACCGACATTAACAAGTTAATTAGAACTGAACCCGCTAATTGCAGAGATACGGCTCGAAATGGATGATACATCTGCAAGCGCCACAACTCTACGTTGGCCTGAAGTGAGGATGGTAAATACCGACTGGCTGAAAGATTGTTTGACCTTTATAATAACATCCTTCAATGTCCATTGTGTGGGAGAACTGGTAGACGTGCTGGTACCTTCAGGAGGAGCAATGCAGGAAGGGCGAACCAGGTCGGTGAACGCCATCGCATGAGCATGTTTGCAGACTATGCGGAGATTTCACCCCACCCACTAACTGGATCAAACCGTTAGTTAATACCAACGAGGTATATCGTGGTCGACACAGAATCTATGAGTTGATTCGCTTTCATGCGACGACAGCCGGATCGGTAAAGCGATATGGTGGAGAAATAAGTCATGAAATCATTTCGCCCAAGACTCTGCAACCTTATCCAACAGAGATAACAAAATGAACCTTTCGCCACTTTGGTCTCCGATGGCGTTCTTGAGGCCGCATCGCTTAAACGAATATTCATCATGGATACATTACGATCACATCTGTAGAACCTGGCCCATCTCGTAACAACGCTGGCGATCTTACCGATATGGATGAATTCAAGATTGCTTTCTACCGACGTGGTTTCTGCCAGCCCAGGATCGCAAATTCAACGTCTAGCTCTACATCCAGTAATCGCATAAGCCCGCTCGAATCCACCAATACCGGAGGCCTCCAGTCCGATTCATTGGGGAAGTTGCCTGAGACAGGACCAGAAAATGCCAACACTGATGGATTTCACCAAGGCCAGGAAATAAATTTCACTTAGAGAATCTCGATCTACATGGCGCCGATTGAGATCAAGTATTGCAGACGGTTTGGACTGTCTTGGAGGCTGGTCTTGCAGTTTAACATTTATTCCTCAGCGTACAGGCAAACCTGCTTCTAATACGGCTGATAGCTCCAACAATCCGCAAACCCCTATTCATCAAAACAAAAACCAAACAATTCAACGTTGGAACAGGAGCTATAATGCTAACAAAGGGAAAGGTATCGCACCGAGAACTGCCATGACCCGGAAAGGAAAGGAACCAGCTACAGATATATCATCATCTTAAGACAGAGACCACAGCTGAGATGACCATACAATGATTCAAAAGCTTGCCCTACCAAAATCAACAACTGCAACCATGGCAGCAGATGGTAAAGCGATCAAGGTAGAAACATCATTCAACGATTTGTATCAACCTCTGTATGTTGTCGGCTTTGCGGAAAGGATGGTGTTGGGCAAGGTACGGGAGTGTTTACGGGTAGAACATGGGTGCAGAACCGCGATAAAGCGCGATTAACTCCGAATGGATCAATGATCGAGTGTTGGAGTTGATAGTTTCGAAGAAGGCGTATCCATCCATCGAAGCAAAGCTTGTCGCCTGTGAGGACTTGACCCTCCTCGATTCGTTTGACCCTTTGGACCTACTTAGTTATTCCAAAGTTACAGGTCCAAGCTCGAATGCAACGGCAGGAGGTACAGGAACCAAGAATATGATAGCAGAAAGACAATCAAACACCCTACGACGATGACGATTTATTGGACGCTTTGCAGAATTCATACGCGACGCACTAATAGACAACTGCGTCAGACTAATCTTTGATGGAGAACGTGACGTAGCTCTAGAATTTCAACAAATCATCGATCGCTGGTTGGAGAGCCCAATTAGAGACTCGCGATATTGATACAGACTCCGACGGAGATTAACACGACCGAAATGGTAGGTTACATTTTACAAACATCCATATCGATAACGGCCAATTGTTGGTGAAATGTGTTCGATACAAAATATCTACAGAGAGGGCCCGAAAGAACCTTAATAAATCTACTATCGTGAGAAGACATCAAGACGAAGACGATTTGCATCCCTTTATATCGAACCGATCGACACACCTCAGAAGATCGTGGAAATGAATACCACGACAGATGGTTCTTTCCCTGATTCCACTCACAATGTTTCCGGAATGATCTTTGATTTCGAAGTAGTTATCCCTGCCCGTTCAGAAAACCGCTCAACCGAATCCGAACACTCCACATAAATTTCAACGGAGATCCGCGATCCGATCGTTGAGCTGCACCACTTGAGCTCAAGCGAGACAGTGAAAGCCAGAGTTAGCAGTGGTGAAAGGCGATGGTAGCGATGGTGCTGGTACTGCTGATAGGAATGCCAGTATTATTTATCAATTTGCTTATGGGAACGGTAACGCGATTGCGGTGTAAGTTATGCAGCGACAGGACAGAATGGAGGATGAAAGTTCTATTTTGGATTTGATCGATGGTGCGACCTCAACGGAAAAACGATTTCATTGAAAAGTGCATTCACACAAGCCAGATAAGGCCACCAGAACTCGGTATGTTGAAATACTGATCGTGACCTTGCGCCTTCGACTCTCAAATACTCAGATCTATGCTTTCTGAAGTATCCTTTTGAGGCAGTGGTCCACCCCAACATATATGTCAGCGATCCTGTTATTTTCCCCATCTCCTTCATCACCGATTGATTTACGATCACGACTGCTTTCTTTTCAGATTGCTAAGACGGAGGATCGACTGGTATTCTGCGCCTCGCAGCCTTATTGTTTACTTGATCGAGTTAGCAACGTCCAGATGAATACGGAGCAGAAGAGAAAGAGGGGATGGGGAAAGGGAGGGATAGACAGGAAGGGTGTGACAGTTGAAACCGATGGTATGGCCAGCTCAGATGATGTCAACGTTCGGCGTCTGATGATAGGGTTAAGAAAGCTGGATGCGCGACGCCAGATACGATTTCCTGTTCGCAATGAGAGACTTTTCAGATTTGAACCACTCGGAGAGGTTGGCCAACCCTGCAATTATTTGCAGAAGACTATCTTGCCTGTCGCCCGCATGCATAAGACGCTATAAGGGAAGGCAGAGTGGTACAGATTATGAAGATCCAAATGACCCATGACCAGACTGAAATGTCACCCTGACCGATGCAAGATATACGCCCATCTCAAAGGCTTTGATTTTGCGAGTTATTAATTCACGACATCACTTCCTCTCGCCACGGAGCAAAGACCTTCTTCAAGTACCGCAAGTCAACCTTCTGCTCGCGATATAAATACACGATTCCACGATCATAGTAGAGATCTGACGCCGCCCTATCGATCGTGATAATGCTTGCTTTTCAGAACTCCAAGAGACCAGGGCATGAGGAGGATATCACCCCTCCACAATATTGGTACATACGATGATGTGCCTGCTCTCTCAACCGACCATGCTTTTGAAAAAGCCGCTGAGAATCCCAAGCACGCTCAACGCTGATCTTTATCTCAGACAGACTTAGATAGCGACGCGATCATCGCTACCTCCTTCTAGTCAGGTCTGATTTGGCTCTACCTGATCCATCTTCCCATCACCCGTATGATGGTGAATAGCTGAAGATGTGTTGAGGTTCCTGGATAAACAAACTGAAAGATACAAGACGGTGCAAGGGGAAAAGCCATAATGACAAGGTGGTGATGGGTCGAGATGCAACCAACCTAGAATAGAGGAAGGCGCCAGAGAAGCGGTCTGGATTCAAGAAAGATAAACCAGCCACTGGCATTTCCTACGCGAATTTAAACCGATAATCCTAATAAATGAATGATAAAAACACCGAGAGATTTGTGGAATCCTGGAAATTGATCACCGAGGTATGCTTATCCAGCGATGGGTCCGAAAGCTTTGATGTCGACCTGCTCGATGCTCTGTTGGTAGCCAAGTTGCAAGCCGTCTCCGAACAGACAGATTATTGTCGCCGCTGAAAGAGATAAGGTCCTGGATAGGCAGGTCAATTCCTCGCAGGAACCGACATTACTTCAGCGACGTCTCTTCAAACGAATTCAGAGATCATCCCTAAATGGCAGTACCATCATATCCCATAGCGCATAATACCCCTATATGAATGCAAGACTAAGATTTAAAAGGTTTATAACTCCACTCGATCCGATGACCAATTCTCGCCATGCATAACGACTATCTGATTGACCGGATATGGTATTGTTGGTGACAAGCAGCATGTTGAGCCTCCAGCCTTCTGCCGGAAGAGGATGACACTGTTCGCCTGCTTTATCTCTTGTATCTGAGAAGAGAAATTGGTGACTACACGTGAGGCAGACTAATCAAAGAAAGATGCGCGAGGATGGCATACATGCATTGCAGATGAAAGCACTACTAGGCACCTCGTTCGTTGAAGAGCTTGCGCTATTGTTTCAGACTTGTGTCCGATTTGGTTGCACACCGCAGCGATGGAACAGGTCACTACTGTTTCCGATCCACAAGGATACTTCGAAGCCTTACACCGCGTCCAATACTAGGCCCATCGCCATACTTGTTATGTTCCGTCGAATCTTCGAGGGTATGATTCTTCCCGCGTTTGAAGATCCTGATAATTTTACAACGCCCTTGATGCTCAGCTGGTTTCAGGAGGGCTACTCGACTCGACATTACGCCGCTACCCTCAACCACGACTATCGACGAGACGATTCCGATCATGGGTCTTCCTCGATCTTGAAGCGGCTTACGATATGGTCTCCAAGGTGAAGCTTGTGGCTGAGTTGGAGAAGCAGTAAGATGCCTGAGATAATCGATTATCCCGCTGGTTTTATTGACGTTTCAGCCTCAACGTCCCCATCGACGTATTTGTCAAATTATACCCTGAGTCGCTGAACAGGAATGGTACCTCAAGGCTCGCTTCTATCACCGCCATCTTTAATAAGTTTAGGATTCTTCTGCGTTTGAACCGGGTCGCCTACCCTGTTACCTGATACTGCTTCCGACGATGACGATGTACCGATTCTATTGCCACATCCATTGATATTGATACGGACATGGACGACTCCTCTGGTTCTGCCACTCCGACTCTCCCCGATCCGATACCCACTCCGGTAATCAAGCAAAGTGCAGGGTCTGAATCTGGTATGTTAGAACGTTAATGCTTCACTCGAGTTGCTCCTATTTTTGATTGGGTTTGCTGACATTCTATTGATCTTCCCTATTCAGTTAATAGCGTTGGTCTGAGACGCTCGATGAGATTGGTTACTACTTCCGCTGGTGAAGGAAGAGGATACTACTGTGGGCTTTCTGATTTGGAGGATAATCTTATCGTTAGTTCTGACTGCGAGATTGATTCTGGAGCCAGCGAAGTTCCTCCAATTGCTGCCCATTAGTCATTACCATAACTTAACATCCGTGTTTCATGTTCCTTTGCTAACGATTACTATGATTTGATCTGATTGTCATCTCATTCAGTTGAGATTCCTGAATATATTGGGTACAGCTCTGACTTTGAAATTGATACCGACACTGAACTTGATCTTGGCTCATCTGATATGGACTATCGATCACCACCTCGCCTTCTTGATTCTGGTTCTTGTTTACCATCGGCCTTGTTCTATGCTGATGATGGAGTTCTCATGTGCCGTGATTGGTCTCATGCTTCTGCCCTCCTGTCCATTTGTGAACGGTGGGCCAAAGATCATGACATGCGATTCAAAGTAGCCAAGTGTGGCGTTGTCGCCAGCGAGTTGATGGGTAGGATTGGACATGCTCCTCTGACCTTATATGACCTACCTCTACCGGTTGTCGACTCCTATCGCTATCTGGGATTTCCAGTCGATAGGGATGGTATTGACTTTGAAAGACGCGACCTGGATTATGGGCCGACGGGTGTCAAGCGGTTTCTCCAGTTCCAAATTCGACATTTTGGACTCCTAGGGTCAGACTGAACATGTTCAAGATATTCATACGACCGGTTATGGAGTATGGTCTGGCTCTTGTTGATCCCTATCCGACGACTGGTCGCAATGAGTAAAAGTTCCTTATACCGCTGGAGGTTGCTCAAGAAGCGACGATATGGATTGCTTGGCCATGTCTATCAGACCAAGTCGAATCTCTCAATAGCGCTGATATGCAGAGACGGATGGAGCACTTGAGGTGGGGATTTCAATACCACCTGGAGACCATGTACCGTGACAACCCGATGAGACTACTTCCTGATGGTATCTGTTCTTCCTCCTCCTGACGGCCAGTGGTCATAAGGGTCGCCTTGAGGATCGAGTAGGTCGAGGATTTAAAACGACGATGCAGGAAGTGCGATGGTGTCCTCGCAAGACTTAGTACATGCGATAGATGATTCTCCTTCATTGAGCAAAGAGCATCAATTTGAAAGAAAGAATCGGGCGACAGAACGAATTCTTTCAAAAGGAGTGAAGATCACTATCTCAAGTAGAGTGATATGAAGACGCTTATCTTTGAGCCGCTATTGTAGAACCCAGCCGAAATTGATGGGTTGATGCTGCTGCAATCCTCGGCTTTCAAGGCTTTCCTCGATTTCGATTAAATCAATCTTCCCGCTTCATGCTATATGGACAGTGACACTAATGGTGGTCCACCCCGACATATATGTCGCGGACCGTGATGATTTTCCTATCACTTATCCGACATGCATTTGAAAGATATATTCAAATTCTATAATCGATTTAACTGATTGCTGACTCGTCACTCTCAGGTATTAGGGAATTCATGATCCGACGAAGCAGAGAGAACGCTCTGGGATTGGAGAAGAGATCTATTGTTGGGTGCAGGAAATGCCTACGCGAAGTGCTTTGATAGGCCACGTCCGATGACGACCTGACTTTTGTGCAGATTGAACGACGAGGAGAAGGAGACGACGGAGTTTGATAGGCTTTTTCCACCCAATTCGCAACACCAAGTATACAGTCATCGACACTCCTTAATATCAAGGCCGCACAGATAGAGTCATAAAGATATCGACCGACAACAGACGCCTTTGCAACAAGCATTCCAAGCGACGAGATATTTATTTATTGATGATGAGTTTGGTGGTTGAAATTGATAGATATGATACATGTACTTGGGTTTGCGGGATACGAGAATAGTCTTTTGTTATTGGTTTATTGTTGTTTCTATTATTTCATATCTGGCTATTCATTCTATTATTTTTCCCATGCCTTGTCTCTTATTTATTTTCCCATCGAATCGCTCCTCGTCTTTAGACGAATGGTGCGGAGTGGATGGAGGTCCGCTTAGGAGGTCAGGTGTCTGGCTTCCTCCTCTGCGGTTACTTTATTTTCTGCTTTTTTTTCAGTACCTGTTGTTAGTCCCGATCTTAAGGTTCTAAGATGGATTGTACTTGTTGCGCTTTTGGTCTTCATGGACTTATTTTGTAAGACTCGACTGAGGCCTCGACTGGCTGAATTATTGGTTCGTATAACCCTTCCTCCTCGCATTTGACTTGCTATAAGTGATGGACAGACGATAGACCACATGGTTTTTCCTGCTTTTCTTTTTCGAGTCAGAAGACTCCTTTTGGATGTGGCCAAGGCTTTCACTGCTGAGCTCAGTTCAAGGGTTTCATTTTTGTCAGACCATGTTATATAGTCATGTGCCTAGGCTTTCCCTAGCTGTGGTTTCTATTGTACCCTTAAACAATATAACTTGATCACTAACCCTAACTAACCCTGACTAGCCCTAACTAACCCTAACTAACTCACCCCCCACCCCCCATTCCCATCGCATCGAACCCGAACCGACATCTCCTGCATCCCCCACTGAGACAGTCCTGCTTCCTCGATCGCGGCCTCACTCGATGGTCCGCCGTATAGATCGCTTTCAAGACTTAACTCCACCTATTCGATATTTCACCACCACCGCTTCTGATTCCCGTTGGTCCCGCTGTTGCTGTTGCTTTGCGAGGCAAGACACGGGCGCTGAGATGTCCAGCCATGAGTGCATGTTGGCATTTCAGCCGAAATACGGGCCGCTATGATCGCCGACGACGCGAATCATGGATGCGTTGATGGATCGCTTGCTGAGTTGAGGGTGATAAGATCGGTCATCAACGATCCTCCTCCTCCTCCTTCGCTATATCTCATCGGAATCCAGATCCACGCTGCATTTTGTGCCCCTCCACATCCGGCGCCAAGAGTACTCAGAATCTACGTTGAAATCGCAATTGTCATACTGAAGGTCCGGAGTGATCAGGCCGGAGAGGTTGCGATCGTTCTCCGGGTCCGGGGCGCACTCGTCATCCTCCGACCGGATCCAATCGCCTGGACCCTCGGAGTCCGGTGTTGGGCTCCTTGATCCCCCCTCAATCTCCTCCGCCTCCTGTGGCATGATCAACCCTTCATCATCATCATCTTGGTCATCATCGCTTCTTTCCTGCGAGTTCTCCCCGAAACACTGACTCATCGACATCGGTACTTTCCTGGGTGGTTGCCCGGTGATCTGTCGCAGATGCAAAGTGATGCTGGTCAGCGATTCAATTCCCTAACTTATTAAAATTGTAAAGAGTAGGCTTTATTACAAGCAGTATACAGATAGCTTACTCGAGCACTGGCATGGATGCTGATCCCTCTCCTGCATCCTGTGTTTCGATTCCCGTGCCTGACCCCTCGATATCTTCTTCCACTTCCATCTCCACTTCCATCTCCACTTCCATTTCCTCTCCCTCCTCCTCCTCCTCCTCCTCCCCCTCCTCGCTTCTTCCTCCATTTCTCAACGTCTGCTTTCCGCGACGGATGGCGAGTTTATCAATCTCCTCTTTCTCTTTTCGCGACAAGCTGCCTCACGCCCTGGGCCTCATCCATCAGGGCTGCTGTTGCGCTTGTTTGTTTCAACACGCCGCCCCCGCCAGCGAGATCCTGTTGAAGTCGGCACCGCCTCATTTAACGTTGATATCGGGCTTCAGTCCCTGCTTGTTCTTCAGGCTGGTGTCCGGCCATGGCGAGTTCTTGAAGCGTCGGTCTCTGCGGAGGTCCTGGCGGCGAGGTCTCAGTTCAGCTGGTCGCGACGCGCTGTTTCGGCGATTTGGCTTGAAGGGCCCGCCAAAGCGGTTGAACCCGAACACATCTTTGAGTTGTTCGACGAAGAAGATCCAGCGCCTGTTGAGCTCACAGAAGCATGGCCCGCATTGTTCTTGCAGGTAGGAGCAGATCGCGCCCATCGCGAATTCTTGCTGTCGGCCGCTGCAGATGCCAAGATCCACTTCATACGCTCGCCATTCAATCGCCGACTTGTTCCTGATGTTGACGCATTGTCGCCGACTGTTGAATGCCTCGAGGAGCCAGTTGTTGACCTCGCCGACCATCTTGGTCTCCTTTGCGCCCGCTGCCCTCCCCTTTGGGTTCTTGATCCTCTTCACCACCCGCTTTGCCGCTCTGGCCTGCACCAGCTTCCACTGGCTCTGTGCCAACTGCATGGTCGTCAACCTCTGCTGCAGTGTGAGGGCGTCTGAGTCCGCTTCGAGGTACGATAGCTTTCATCGACGCTGAGGCACGAATCTTCATCCGAACCGTCTGACGTCGGGCTGCCAGATTGACGACGGTTTGTTACCGCAGCTTAGGAAGAAGATCAGGGCGGATACGTTCTTCCTGAGAGGATTGGTAGAACCACCTGCGAGGTAGTCCCAGCTTGGCCGACAGCCTCGTTTCTTCCCACCCCTCGCTTTCAAAGTGACATATAGAGCTCCAGTTGCTGCTCCCACCCACGCCTCCTGCCATTTCTCCTCAGACGGTTTCAACGCATCCTGTCGCCGCCTCCCGCTGCTCTCCTTTTCGGCCAGGCCATGGGCCTCTGCTTGTTTCTCCTCCCTTTCCAGGGCGTCCATCCTGGCCCTGTAATCCTGGTAGACGTTGATGATTTCCTGATAGATACGCGAAGCCTCCGCAACTGAACACTTGTCGAAGATGTTGTCTGGGACTTGGATGCGTCCCTGATCGTCCAACACGGCCATTGGGAGCCTATGCTGCCTCTCTGCGATGATCCCCTGCGCCAGGACCAAACCCCTGCTGGTACCGTACGGTGGGATGATTCATGGTGTATTTGGTTTCATGCGATGCTCTGCGGCTATGCTGGCGTTGATGATGGAGCTGGGGGTGACGGTGTTGGTATTGCGCTTAGGGGTGGCTGCCGTCTTGGTGGTGGATGGTGCTTTTTCTTCCTCATTCTTTCGACGGATTGGCCGTGATCGCTACGGTGAATCACGCTAATCCACGTGACGCAAGAATCCGGAGTGAGGTTGTTCTGAGCGATCATGCCACTACCAGCCAGGCGAGGTGATGCTGGCCATTTGCTGAATCCTACTTCCAGTGGTCCTGCCTTGTTGGGACGATTGAGACCGGATGATTCGTCGGTGCCAGAAGCTACATAACGCCGGAGCGGAAGGATCACGGTGGCTTGCCGCTTCCTGATTGAGTCCATTAGGCTATTGAACCGCTTAGCCTCCGGCTCATAGGATCGGTATCGCCCATGCTGACGGTAGGTCCTCCTGCAAGGGCGACAGATTCGTGCGAGAATCTATCGATAAAAATACAAATTGCTAGTATGGACTTTAGCTTATCAATCAATTCAGTGTCCTTGAAATCCCGACTGGGATTTCAGGGACAGCTGTGGATGTAGGTGATCAAGCCTGCAAGCAGGATGGAGCAAGGGAGTACATACTTGTAGAGCTTTTGAAGATAGAAGTCAAAGTATCTATCGAGGGGAACCCAACTGTTAGTATTGGAGCTGCAACGATGAATCCTCAACCAATGTCCCTGAAATCCCGGCCAGGATTTCAGGGACAGCTGTGGATGTAGGCTATCAAGCCTACAAGAAGGATGTAGCAAGGGAGTACATACTTGTAGAGGCTTTGAAGATCGGGTTAAAAGATTCTATCGGCGAATCCAACTAAGTAACTTGTAATCTATCATCTCAATTATCCCTGAAATCCCGGCCGGGATTTCAGGGACACTTCAAGATATGCATGTATAGGTCTAGCAGGTAGGTAAGGGGGGTGGGGGGAGTACATACTGTGATGGTTGCAAAGGTTGAAGTTGAAAGAAACCTAACAAAATGGAACCAACAGTTAGTATTCAATCTAAAATCATTAGTTCTTCATGTTTGATGTCCCTGAAATCCCGGCCGGGATTTCAGGGACATCTAGGCTTCGCAGAGGAATGCTTACTAATCAGTGGCTTGGCAAAAAGCGGAAATATTCAGGCCCAAGGGCTGGAGGGTGGCCCCCTTATTTATACTATTTCAACCGTAACGCGGTTGCTAGGGACCGGGGTGTGAACCTGATGACTAATACATGCGTGAGTCATGCAGGCACATTACGCGCCGACTATATGCGATCATGACTCACACGAGCGGCTGCGCTACGGATGAAAGCAATCCTCACACTCGACCATGGACGATCACCCCCACTTTCGCAGATGGACGACACGGAAAGGCCAACATGCTCTATTGGGACTGCATGCCGAATTATCCTGATTATCAATCACGATGTGTCTGATCCCGATCCTCAACGCCTCTCCCCCTCCTCCACAACCGGAAGGATTCGACATCAGATGAATCGATATCTCCGCTGATTGGCCAGAGACAATTCCATTTAATTTAATTTGTTTATTGATTATGTCCCTGAAATCCCGACCGGGATTTCAGGGACAGCCTACTTTGTTTTACACCTGGGATGACTGACGACGCGCCGGTACTTCCTAACGACATTAATTTAACCTTTCGATTGACGATCGACTGGAGACCCTGTTCACTTGGATGGTTTCGATCAAGGCTGAATCGATAACCCCCCCACAACACTATTGCCGAGTCTATACGGAAAAGGGCGGGTACAGGTTGCTGACTAAGCAAGATCTTGGCGGAAACCCATGGAATCGCACTTTTTTTGCCCATCAAGATCATGAAATTATATAGCCAAGGCTATTCACCTCTTACATGTAGTTCTTCCTTCTGTTCTCACCAATTTCGCATGCCCAGCTATTAGGTAATCCTGCAGTCTTGGCGCCAAGAATCTCTCGATAAAAGGAAATATATAATTGCAGATTTTCATACCTCCTTTACTATTTATCTGTCCCTGAAATCCCGACCGGGATTTCAGGGACATAGCTGATCACAACCTGCAACTCTCATCCCCTTTGTTCAGTGCTTTTACAGTGATCACTGGGGTGTGTCCCTGAAATCCCGGTCGGGATTTCAGGGACACACCCAACTCTCACGCACTTTGTACTCCTCGAAACCTTGTTCGATGCATATGCGCGATGATAACCCATGCAATATTCCTGCCCCCTTCCTCATCCCCCCTCCTCCCCTAACTCACCCTTTCCTCCTTCTCCTCTTGATTTGTGATATCTTTCCTCTTTTAAATGCTGATTCGGATTGGGTCGAATACCTAGTTCTCGATACGTTGATTTTATATATATATATATATACACTACCCATACATTCAATCATGACGCGATCCCGCGACCTACACAATCATGAGGAGTGAGGATGGTCGCCTTGATCCTGGCCGAGAACTTTGATACCTACAACATCAGATCGCTACGCCATGCGAGGTCGGAGAGGAACGCCAGACGCTCGTGAGGAAAGAATGCGAGAGGCGATCGCTGCGCGAACGGTACCAAGTATAGATGCGCATGGATGACGGGATGACGCCGATCTCCGGACCCCATGACTGCTCCGGCCCCGCCAAGAACGCGCACTGCGATTTTATCAACTCTGCCAGAATGATGACGGATCGGCCTGAGAGGCGGAATCTTATACGCAGATTCTGCTCGCAGATTACGGACGATCGCGAATGGACGATGTAAAATGATTCTACCTTCCTCCCTTCCATTCCACGATGTTGGGCTGATGATGAATGAAATTAGCGCTATGATGCGATCGGATTAATAATCCATGATCTTTCCATGACGCTTGAACGCGAACGAAGACTTCTTTCATCCTACAGACGGGCAATGTTCTCCCGATCGACGCCCGACGCGGAGGTTGATGGGCTGCGATTGTTGATTGAGGCTGGTAGGAACCAAATGGATATTGCAACGATAGACGAAAGCTTGAAAGATTATGAAATGGAACCTTCCACAGGCCAGGAGCCCCATGACTATATCGACATCGCGTTGTTGATATGGATACCGATGTCCCGATCGGTACCGCCATTCCAGCTGTGGATAGGGGTAAGAGGAGGGCTGACGAGGGCGACTACCGACCTTTACCGACACCTTCACTGCGGGTACCACCATCATTACAACAACAACCACCACAACCATCTCCACCTTTACAACAACCACCACCACCACCTCCACCTCCACCTCCACCCCCACCGCCTCGACCCTTACCACACCCACTACCACCGCCGTCGTTGGTCCCACCGCGACTACCGAGAAGGTCTCCCTTCTTCGGCGATGTCATGGTTCCTCGACGATTATTCCCATCTCTACTGACGCCGTCACGTTTCTGAACGATCCGACGTTGCCTGAGGATTGAAGACGATTCATTCACCGATACGCCATCAATATCACGGGCCAACGATGAGGTTCTTGAGATGATTGTTTGCTCCAGCGCTCGCTCGAGACGCCAGACGACGCCCATCCCGACTTCGGTCCTTGATTCGCTTTGACCCACTCGATCCGGGCGCCAGACGACGGCGGAATCGATCAATCACTGGGCTGATGGAAGGATGGAATGATATCGGGCGATTCTGGATCATGAATAGACGACACTTCTACGACGATGTTCATCTGGACGCTTCGCCGATCCTACACGACCACTCAAGAATTCAGAGACCAGATCCTAATCGACGGTTAAGAGCGAGAGTGAGGCCGTCATTCTTAAGCATTCCGACTTCCCATCCACCCCCTCGATCCTGAACCCGAGTCCTGCCTGGGATATTTCTGATCATTCGAAGTCTTGGATGGTGGTGGAGGTGTTTCTATTTCGCCTTCCATTCCTCGACCGCTAATCGCCATGGCTTCTGTCTTCTGATACGACTACAAGAACTTTCATCGCTTTACCATCATACTCACATATATTTAATAGAGGTTTCAATTCTGAACGCTGAATAATACGATGATTAAGAGGCTATGAGAACGCGAGGCGAGGATGGAAAGGAAACGGAAAGGTGAGGGAAGTAAGAAGCAAAGGCAAAGGAAGAAATGGGTGAATAGATGGATGAGTCCACGGTGACAGAGACATGACATTCATTATGGAGGTTTGTTGCGATACAGATCAGAAAGGATTGATCGACCGACGACGATTTAACGAATGGAAAGGGTACGTTGACTCTCCTGTAGCTCCCTTTTTATTTCCTTGATCCATTGCCCTTCCAATTCACCCAAAATTTCCTACACCATGAAGCGCGTCCCTGAAATCCCGACCGGGATTTCAGGGACAGGTATTCTCATACTCACCGTAGGACCTGTCCCTGAAATCCCGACCGGGATATCAGGGACAGGTGTTGTGGTGCCCACCCTTGGTACATGTCCTCGAATCCCGACCGACATCGCGACAGCGCTCGATACTCCACTTCTAGTACATATTCTTGAACCCGACTGGGATTGCGGACAAATTTTAAATTGTTTTGGATCTGAGGTTGGGAATGCGATTCAGACGACGCATTGTCATACATGTATTGCTTTCAAATTCCATATCGGCGAGTGTTCTATGATTCACCGGACGATACTTTCTTCTATGGCGTTTAACGTTAGTGCCTGCAGGATCGAAGTTTTACCGCTTGATTGCCGACGGATCGGGCGCGATTTCTGCTTGTTGTCGAGACGCCAGACATCAATCTTTCCGATAGGCCACCATCCTCCGCTTGTCGGCAAAGACTGTTTTGATCCCTAATCTCGGCGCGCGTGGGCGAGAGGAATTATGGCGCATCTCAATTGTTTACCCCGCCATGCTTTCAGATATCGGCGCGCGATCGGTACGGATATTCACGCGATTGAAGTTACGCCATATGACATTACCCCCAACTTCCTCGACTGTCGCAGGAGGAGAGACTCGCTTCATCTTCCTCCCACAGATCTCCGTGCCGATATCAATACCGCGTTTCCGGACTCAAGGGTTGGCCCCTTGGATAGGGACGGTCTTCCATAGATGGCAGACTCAGATGGCGTACGGTTTACCTGCGCAAGATCTTCATCGCTGCTTCAGAGGCTTTCGCAGACGGATCATGCTTTGACGATCTCTATCAATTCGGAAAGAAGCAGATCACCACTTCTAAACCCCTACATGAATTCGGTGCGATGGATCTCAGATCGCTTGGACGCTTCTGATTCCCAGATAACATCGACCATCTAGACTGTTGCATACCCATTCCTACCCAGATCTAAACGCTGGCTCGACTACCCATTGAACGCTTATCGCGGTGGTGGTGGCGATGGTGGTGTCTTTATGTTCGGATTACGTTCAGAGCCTCTATCGACGAATCGGATGATACTTGATGTTGTTGAATCTAATACCATATCCCAAGAAATGTGAGTATGAAATGAAAAGCGAGGAGGAGAAGAAGGTAGGGTTTACATGCGATCTTGGAAATGATCAGGTAAGAGAGAGAAATGGGTTAAGCGGAAGGATATCGATAACTGATTACACCACTACAGGTTCCCAACCCAAAACATATACCGGTGGCGGTGGCCTTGACCGTGACGGCCCATGTGAACGTTACGGATTTTTAAATTGATTGAGGATACGAATGCATGATCATTGCGTCTCTCGAGTGTTTGATGTTGATCTGATTCATGGACGCCTTATTATTTCGGTTCCAGAAGATTCAGGCATTATTCGAGCAAGGCAAGGATACGACCCGGACGCGAGAGGGAGCCGACTGATAAAAGATGTTGTTGAGTTGCACGAGAATCGAGCATGGCCACTGAGCAGGCTTTTTTTTTTCAAGCGGTGACAGAGATTCTTCCAACGATGGAGTGCGATTAGATTCGAGAAGAGGACGGACGCCCATGAGGAACGCTCCGCTGGCGATGCTACGTTTACGATCCGGATGATCCACATCGCTATTGAAGATGGAGGCGATGGTGATGATGGGATGTGATGGATGGATGATGTTGACTGCTTCCTTTCGATTAGGGATCTCGCTACTACTGAACGCTTCCTCTCTCAGATTCGGTATGAGAACTATATCAGCGCTTCGACCACAAAGGCGCTGAGAGGATGCGTCTATATCCTCGGTAGATGGGCGCTTGCCTGCAGACCTCGCTTATGACGGATTCATGCGCTTTTTTCAGGTCAAGGTTCGCTTTCACGACTTAAGATTGAATTATTTCTTACTTCTACCCCATTCATATGATCCCATCAGTTCGTGATACTTCTGGAGAATACGGTTTGGGACATGAGCACTCCAGAATGTTCGACGCGGATGCTCTTATATTCCCATACGCTTTGAGGATCCTTTCCCTACAACCGACTGATGCTTTCGTACGCCGCTCACAGACGACGATGACGCAGGCCATGACTCAGATCACTTTCTCTCCACCTGGATGCTACTGATCACGTTCTCGATCTTCAGGCACGTACGATATACGTAGAGGACAAGCTGGATTGCGCTTATTTTATCGCAGTGACGCTCGCTTCTTATCAAGATCTTGTCGATTGACGTTCAATCGACACGTCAGACCGATTGTCAACGAGACATCCGCTTCAGAGAGTGTTGCAGACTCGCGATCGCCTTTATCTCCGCCATATTCAACAAGTTTATCGATTCCTCACATCAAGAAACTCAACTTCTGACCTGAGTCTCCCAACAGTCTCCCCGGCTCCCCGAGAGTCTCCTGAGACTTGATAGTTTCCTGAGCCAGGAGACCTCAGGAGACAAATGAAGTCTTGCTGATGCATGCGGTTATTGAATGATCGATCGAGACCAGCTATTCCTATCAGATCGCCTACACCTACACCTATACCTACATCTACATCTACATCTACATCTATATCTACACCTACACCGACACCTATACCTATACTTACACCTATACCCCTCTCTTCTGCTCCTCCTCCTCTTGTTCATTCTACCGCGATTGAGTACAAGATCTCAACGCTTGATGGAAAGACCGTTGATGACGATCGATATGTTCCTGTTGGTTGATGTTGATGCGATGGGGACTCTTCACGATAGGATTTGACGTTGGCTCGATGAACGCCTGAACGCGAGCTTGACTCTCCGAAGCATTTCGACATTTCGACACTCGATTGATATCACGTTTTTGCTGATATGATTCCAAGACGACGATGGTTCCGCACTGATTCCACTACGGATTATCATGATGGTTGACGATGATGATCCCACGCTTCCGACGACGATAGCCTTGCCTTCACCTTCATGCATTATGCCTTCTGCTCTGTTTTTTACGATGATGGTGTTTTCTGGCGCTATGGATATACGCGAATACAATGACGATCACGATACGCGTTCAAGGCAAGCGCAAGTTATCGCCTGACTGCATGAAGGATGATCGCATGACCTCGACTATGGGCAAATTTATACCTGGATACCTACAAGATTGGGTTTTCCTGTAGAAGGATGGGATCGACTTTGAAGACACAGTGATAGGATTGTCGAGGCCCTCAAGATAAAGCGGCTTCGCAGCTCACCGACCACCTGACCATAGCAGCTTCAACATGTTCCAAGCTCTTTATCCGTCTCTGTCATGAAAGATGGCTTACCCCTTTCGATTTTGACACGTTTCCAGATCTGTTACTTGGACCCGACAGAGGCAGAGATTGCTTCCCGCTGAGTGATGCGTAAGAGGCAGATGATATGCTAGCAGTACTTCCAGCCGTATTGACATGAACTCATGGTCCTTGAGTGGCTGATAGGATGAGACATCTCCGCCGCAGGTTCCCAACATCATATCGATTCCACGACGCCGATAACCCTCTACGCTTGATACTTGATGGAAAGCATGGCGAGGATGAATTATGCGGAACGATCCAAGATGATGCAGACGAGTGACGACATGACATTTCTTCTCATTAACCTGACGGCTTCCATTGGTCATTACGCTGTTCTGATGACTTCATCTACTGAGGCGTTACTATCTCGCGATAGGGATTCCAACGCAGATTCGACGACTATTGTTGAACCCGATTCGGCGTTGAAAGGCTTTACGCCAGAATGTTTTCAGATGTCCTCCCACCCCTAACCTTTAACTTCTTCCTCACCTTTGATCCTGTATCTATCCATATCTAAGAACCCCCGAAATCCTGGTCGATATCGCGACGATTTACATTCACCTCCCTTCTAAGGTTGTCCCTCGAAATCCCGTCGATATCGCGACGACGACATTCACCTCCTCTATGTTGTCCCTGAATCCCGGTCGATATCGCGACGACGATATTCACCTTTTTCAGGTTGTCCCTGAAATCCCGCCGATTTCGCGACGACCTACATATATATATATCCTAGATGCTGATCCGATTGCGTTGTTTCAACTTCCCTGCTGACAGATATCCGATCCGGCCATGCAGACCACCTCGGGATTGGAGGAGCCCAGATTGTTTTAGAGAAGTGCCTGCGCGAGAGGTGATAGCCACACTCGACGATGCTTTCGACGACGATTGAACGATGAGGAGAAGCTTACGATGAGTTTGATATTGTTCCACCCTCCCGATACCAAAAGATATGGTCATCGACACTGCTCAACATTAAGATACGATAGAGCTTCACCTGATATTGATCGACTGAACGACGTCATTGACGCCTGCCATGAAGAGGCTGCAAGATCGCTGATGTGAATCTTATGACTAATACGCTACGCCAGATGGCATGATTGTTTGTTGGGTTCTTTCCTTTCTTTTCCTCTTTATGCTTATTTCGATCAGATGTTCCCAATTTTTTATCTCTCTTGGCCTTTTTTTCATTCTCTATCACGCCTTTTTTTTCTTTTTTTTTTTTCTTTCTTTTCCATCGATTGTTTCACTACCTATCTCCCATGATGTTACTGGTGGTTTGGTAGGTCTACCGCCAGCCAGACTATAAGTATCCCATCTTTCTACCGAAATTGAGACGTCCGCTTACAAGATCTCTTTCGCTATGGGAGGTGTCGCTCAGCTGGTTAGACTCGGTCCTGCACAGTTCATATACATTGTTTTTGGGTTTGTTTTGCTCTCACGGACTGTTTAGAAGACTGACGTACATATTCCTGTTTTGGCATTCATGGCCTCCTCCTCGCATTTTTGGGCTAACAGGTTGTTCGATCCTTCCCAGATGGTTGATCTTAATTTTGATTCCACTTAGCTTGAGTAGATGGTAAATAAACTTGACCACTAACCCTAAATAACCCTAACTACGCCTCCGGCCCCAGAGCTTATTAAGATAATAACAAGAATTTTTGCAAGAATATACTTGAGGGAAATAATGATTATCACTCTTACTCTCTTATTACAAAAGCAATAGTGCCGTGCTATCACTTTGGAACAATTTTTGGTTCCTCGCAAAATAGCTCGTTATTTAGCTGACCTTAACTCTATAGACACCTCACCAGAAAGCGGTATAATAGCTGCTATAAGGATGATGTCATGCATAGGACCAAGGCTGCATATATCCTTGCTTTTAGAAGAGAAGCTTTTTGGCCAAGGCTTTATCGCTGAGTCATTGGAGAGTTTTACGTGCTCATTTTTGTTCGCAAGAGTTCTTACGCCTAGGCTTTTCCTACCAAGTGTTTCTATTGTACCCAATAAATCAATATAACTTGATCACTAACCCTAACTGACCCTAACATAGTGGAGGTATTGGGCAAAACATGGTCTCTGCCACAAAGCCTAAAAGCAACAGTCTCATAGACTTGAATTATTAGCAAGGAACTATATTAGTAGATTGGTTAATTACCTGTAGCTTGCAACATCTTAATTGTTTTTTTGAGTTTGATAATTTCCACATACCATACCACTAATTTCAAGATTCGCTTCCAAGAATTTGGCTACGAATCATTAGACAGACAAGGCCACAGAAAGAAGATAGACATACCACAGACGATCACGCATGCCATCGCCTAACGCAGAATGACCTACGAAACAAATTGGCGACAAGGACTCCATGTTTCTGACGGCTAAGAAAAGGAAGAAAGAAAGTGACATTTTTTTGTTATTGGAGACATCACCGGTATTTTGTATGATAGTGTTTTTACTTTCGCCATGTCGGCCAACTTTATGATGGAGATGCGTAGAAATCATGGCTCAGGGTCAGGGTCATGGTTACTATGACACTAAGGAAAATAAGTCCCTCATGCACCCACAGTTCCTTCTACTCACGCTATTTCCTATTTTCTACAGTATATAAGAACTCTATTTTTGTACCTAGAAACAAGCAAGCAAGTTTACCTGACGAAATCCACACGGCCGCACGAGTAGCCTGTACTACTACTCTAATCGTGATTGCCACCATTAGTATGCGACCCGTAGTCGTCCAGCGTGGCATTAGTTTGTATGTGTGTGACGTGAACTGGCCTCAGAATTTTGTATGGTGGGGGCGCAAGGTACACGATTGCGGGGCGGAGTAGGGGGTGGGGTTTTGACAGGGTGATGCAGGGGGTGTTGTTTAGCTTATATCCAAGAGATCGGCGTTATCAATTAAACAGTGCTTGTACTCCCAAGAGCTTCAGACCCACATCCAACTCATAGAGTGGAGGCGGCGAAGTTAGGAACGGTGTCGCGCGACAGTGCCATACGGTAGGTTTGGTGGAGGCCGGGTAAGCGCATGCACCCATTTCGCTGACCCTAACTTTGTGTGGTTGCGGATGCATCTCGGCTACATCTGATCTGGTCTGGAGGGGTAATCTGCAGGCATGATCGGGAGGTCGGTGTGGTTGCGGGCCGTTGCCATCGGGTTGCGCGACTGGAGCGCTCGGTCGGCGCGTCCTGCCGGTATAACAGGTTCGGCAGAGGCGGCAAAGTGACTAAGGTAAGCGCGGTGTGGGAATGTATAGGAAGATGCGCGTTGCATACCCGGCTGCATGTTGGCTCTGTCCTTGACCTATCCGTGCCTGTGAATGCCCCGATCAGGTAATACCCGTAATGCTTTTTGGAGCATTTCGTCGGGTTGAAAATTTCATGATATCTTGGATTAACTCTTAGCCTTCCCTAGATCAATCGATCTGCTTATGTGTCTTTCCAACATATGGCCTCCAGGTATCTGTGCGAGGAAGTCTCCGGCATCCTTGACCGCTACCCCCACCGATCTCATGGGCCTTCTAAGCCCATAGTGTAAGGGGTAAGTCATCGCCAAATTCATTCCCAAATCACATGATCCTCGTATCCTCCCTCCGGGCTTCTCGTTGGATCTTCTATCCCTTGGCCTTGCACCGTTTCGCCCTCTCGGAGCTCTGGGGTCGCCCCGTACAGATCGGTTCCCCCTCCCGCTTCGGGGCTCCAGACTACACCCCGAGTACGATAATATACACTCTCATATATCAAGGAATACAAAAACAACGCCCAGTACAGTATCAATGTCTACTAAAAATTCTTATTGGGGCCATAACACAAAAAATTGCAATTATATCTAAAGTATACATACTTACCCTTCCTTTGACAGGGGGAGGGCCCCAAAGCTTTAGGCATTAAGAGAGCCATCGAGTATGAGCAGATTAGTTCAAGAGTTGGGCTCCTCAATTATCATCGGGTTTATTTGATAACTCCCCCACACAATTAGCAACACAGTCACTGCAATGGAGCTTCACCACTTGAGAAGAACCACGCGAGCTTGTATAATTGTACGAATTGTGAATTTGACTGAAGATCCCACCAACCAAGATGAGATTAGGTTATATGAAAGGCCAATCTGGCGGCTAGAATGGTAAGAAACCCTAACTCATGCCTATTGATTACTACATCACCATTCTCTCTACTCCCCCCCCCCCTCCGGGGGCCTTCGCCGAACATATATAGCCGCTCAAGGGTGGAAGCCCCCACGTATCCCCCGCCCTCAAGGGGAAACGCATCGCGGACCTCACCGACACAGATCCCTTCAAGTGGAACTTTACCCACCTCTAGGGGGGCGATAAGGCTGAACTGTCCGCACTTGGTCGTGTATGGATCAAGGCTTTGCAGAATATCATCAACGCCACTGACGATAATACCGGTGTCACGGCGTAGGATCGATACAAACCAGAGTTAATGTTTTCTCTTCCTGTGTATCGTAATATGAATTCTCTGATGGATTGGACTTACGAATCGGTCAGAGCATCCTGTGGCTACGCATTGATGGATATGCGTAATAACAAAAGTGTACAATGAACGGGGAGTCCAATGGATGGACATCCGGTGAATGGATAGTATCCGGAAATGGGCCAGAACACCATGAATGTGAATGAAGGAAGAAGTTGGCCAAAGCTATGGTACACCAGGAAAAAGAAAAAAAGGACACGCCCAATCGCCAAATCCTAGCCCACGTTTCCCATACCGCACTCCACACCTTCAGGCCGAAGCCAAAGATGATCCAACCTAGCCCACCCGTACCGGCGCGATATCCGAGACTCTACCACCAATCAATATCAAAGCATATAACAAGATCAACGGAATAACTCACCTTTATCCAACAATATACCCGCTTCGCGTATTAGGGTCTATCGCCGTAAACAAACCTACACATATCAGTAACTCGTGCACCCCAACCAGGTTGGCAAGCTGCCTTGAGCCTCCGCGCGCGGCCCTGGGCAAGAGCTTTGCACAGAGGCCACTGGTCAGGAGTGGGGAGTCCCCTTGAAGCCGCCCATATCAACCCAAATCCTTCAACTACCCAGTCCCCCGACCAGGTTGGCAAACTGCCTTAAGCCCCCACGCGCGGCCCCGGGCAAACTGTCCAGCCTTACATAGAGGCCACCGGTCGGGGGTCAGGCAGTTGTCCTCGGGCCGTAGATACTCACGTCAGAGGTCCCGAGATGTTGCTGAAAGTTTGTTGTCCGTAGGCCGTGGCTCAGTAGCCGACATCCAACCACTCAACCGGGTTGGCAAGCTGCCTTAAGCCTCAGCACGCAGCCCCAGGCAAACTACCTAGCCACGCGCGTTGGCCACCGGTCAAGGTTATAGAAGGATGATGGGGGTAGGGGCAGGTTGTATGCATGTTGTCGTAGATGTTGGCGGTGGTGGTTGGTAAAGGGGTGGATGAAGTGGTGATGTTGTTGATGTTGCTATTGTGAGCGGGGGTTCTGATTAAGGAGGTTGAATAAGCGAGCCAACGCCCAGGTCTTTGAATCATTATGTAATCGTGGCTGGCTCAGCCAAGCGAAGAGGCTATCCCTTCTCAAAATTAGCGAGTGGCTAGTGCCAGTAACAGTCGCACCTCGCTATCTCGATATCTCGGATCTCTTGCACGGATTTGAGGGACAGGTACTGCTCTTCTCCACCAAAACTATTTGCTGTCTCGTATATTTGCTATCTCGTAGGGGTTTGGCTCCCAGGATACGCTAGCGACATAACGAGGCGCGACTGAAATTCTATGGTTACACAGTGTGGCTTTCGGTCCCACATGGGGTGTCGGCAACGACTTCTTTATGCCGAGACCTGTCGATGATATTAAGCGATAACCGCCTAATTAGGTATTAAAAAGCCTAAATAGGCAACTTTGGGCGACATTCATTTGGTCCCATACCAACCCAACTGTTAGAAATTCAATAACTCCATAATAATAAGTGATAAAACTGGTTGGCTGTCATGACCATTTAAGAGAGAAAATGATTGTAGGCATTGTGGTTGGAAAGCCATCACCCTCTAAATGTCCTCCGCTTACGGTGTCCACCCACTTCACATGTTCCAGCGGTGTCTTTTGGTGACGTCGATCCATTAATTCTCCCAATGGAAATGCGGAAGTACCAGAGTTCTTCAATCCATCTGGAGGTTAATTATCGTTATATGTTAATCACCGCCTATGCTATCTCTTATCCGGTCCTAGGTAGCCTCCCCTTGTACGCTAGTTGAAAAAAAGCATCTCTTTTCATGGCAGTTCGGCTACCCTATTTTCGTAGAAAAAATATCTGGTCGGAGATAGACAGGAGATACTCTAGACTCGTTTGGTAAGTAATGGGGGGATTATGGTTATCGTAGTTGAATGTAGTATCGCGTCAGGGGTATTCATCGCGTCTCTCTAGGCGCGTGTCCTTAGGCTTCATTCCACCCACTAGCTATACCTCCAATGCCGCCCCTGTTTATCCCCACCACTTATTTCAACTCGCCTCCCGATACCTGGAGTCTTCGAGGATTCTTCGCCGCCTCCACCACACCACCCATAGAGGGCCTCCGCCTCCAACAGGTGATTGATGTTTATATCCGTACTCTCTCTGAAATTGCTTCTGGTAGCCTTGATGGTCAGGGTGGTGGTGGGAGTACAGGGGCAGGAGGGGAGGCATCAGGGGCTGCAGGGAAGAGAGAGTGTGCGTCGGTGTTGCTTAGGGCTTATAAACAGGTGCGTACTGGAGAATAATACGTGCTGGGTTGTGAGTGACTGGTGTACATATAGGGTACTGATCATGCTCTCGCTCGAACACTATGGGCACAGTACACGGCCGCCAATGGCACGGAAGTAAGTGGGGTACCGGCAGAGAGGAGGAAGAAACCGGGGAAGTCAACCAAGAAGCGTCCCGCGCGCGATCCACCAGAAGCGCCGCCACCACCGCCCTCATATGCTGAGGCTACGGAATCATCAGCTGATGATGTCGTCTTACTACCTGAGGTGTCTACGAAGCGGCGGAAGATATTCTCCAAGTCGTGGGCCCTCCCCATCTCACCCTTTAATAATTATATGCTCATGTGGTTGTGGTTGTAGCCTCGCTGAGTTTGAAGCTTCTTATGCCATGATGGAGCCTTTACAGAAATGGACATTAAAGACTGGAACAGTGGTCGAAGACGCCATCTATGATGCCATTACTACCGCCTCGGTGGAGAGCGAGTGGCTGAAGATGTGGATCATTGATGCCTCTGATCCAGCATTGTCTGTCGTATTCTTGAAGGAGGAGATTGGCGAGCTGCTCGAAGAGAACCTAGAGGAAGTAGGGAGAATTGATGGCGTGTGGGACCGCTACAGTGCTGTAGGTTACACTTTCCTCCAAATGCTCAGCTAACCTGTAAGTTTTTTAATGCCGAGGGAACTAGATCACAACCACCACGGGCTTGCGGAGTGCCTTGTTTGGGGAGATTCCAAGACAGGGTGTAAAGGAAGAGTGGGTCTACGGCGTAATGCGACAGCTGTATGTGTCTCCCCCAGGGGGTGGGAGGTGACTAATACAGGACGAGTTCGGATTTCTAGGCTAGCGCTCTATGAGAACACCTCTGCGCCCCTCAAGACTGCGCAGCTCGAGAGCTGGTACGAAGTGAACCTCTGGGGGCCCCTAATTGACGCCCTATTACTACGGGCAGTACCGGACGTGGTCGTGTTGCGAAAAGAATCAACCTCTCATGCGGCAACACTGGCCCTTAATGCGTCACGTACTACTACCGGCCCAGGGAGCTACGTAAGGACGGGAGCACGTAGCGATTTGGTGATCCGTGGGGTGGGTGTGGACTGGCCGTTAGAGTATGGTGCGGGGGAAACAGGAGGGAGGTTTGCTGGCGTAGGAGCGACAAAATACATTGTCGATGGGGTGAAGCTGAGAATCACTATGAAAGGGATGTTGAGGAGGTTGGTGGATGAGGGTAAGGTAGGAAGGGAAGTGGCGGTAGTGGGCGTTTTGTGTTCAGGTCAGTGGAAGGAGGTGGTGTTGGTAAATGAGTGACTAACAATAGCGGGAGATCGATAGGGCTTCGGTTGACCCTGCTGAAGATGTGGGTACCCGTAGGTACGTATATCGGTGTGGTGAGAACCGTGGGCCCGGTAGGCGTACCAGACGATGTGAGAAGGTTGCCGAGAATTGGGGCGCTGCTGGAGGCGCTATGGTGTCTAAAGGTGAGTTTCTTTGTATGGAGGGAGGAGGTGAGCTGCTGACGAGTGCTGCTTATATGGCAGGAAACCGTTGAGTGTTGTGTTAGGATTATGGGTGAGTGTTAACACTAGATGGGTGATTCTCGGTGATGCATTGGCAATGAGCATATCGGCGACTGTTGTGAGATATAATAACCGGTACCAAGAGGCGACTACATCAGGTCTTGTACTTATTATTCCTGTAAATACTACGATACTCGTAGAATAAGAACGTACATACTCAGTCGTTAATTAAAAAGTCGGAATTTTTAGCAAGCTTTTGGTTGCAACGATATCTGACTACTTAGTTAATGCGTGAGTATATTCGCCACCGATAATATGAACCTCTTCTAGCCTAGGTTAGAATTAAAGCCTAGTAAATTAAAGTAAGAAATGTTCGGGAATTAGTTTACATTCCGGGGACTAATTATAACACCACCCGAGTGATACAGGACACTGAAGCAGGTATGTAATTACATATGTTAACGTAAGTGCGCGCCTGGCGTCACACTACCAATCGCGCGTTTGACTCCACCATTTGCCTGAGGTCTGTCCCGCGTGGCCGCCTCCCTGATATCACCATTACTGATTATTCTCCCGCGTGCCCGCCTTTCCTAACGTTACGTCTACTAAGCAGGCGCCGAGGCGGTAGGTGCTGTGGCGGGGGCGAAGGCAGGGCCGGAGCCGGAGGCGACTCCGGAGGCGGTAAGAAATGGGGAGGCGGAACCCTAACCCTAGCTAACTGCGCCCGTACCCGCGCCCGTGCTCTGGTCGGTCGCCGGTATGTGGTAACACATTACAAACTCTGAGACATGGTAGACTATAATGATATCGCCGCGATGCATTGGGTGTATCAGGTCCGAAGTTCCTTACGGCGCAAATATATATGGCCTGGCAAAAGAAGAACTCACCCCTAGTAGTTATTAGACCTCTACAGTGCGTGACTTGACAGGTTGGTAAGTGATATAGTGGGCGTTCACTGGGTGTACGAAGTCAACTAATTAATGAGCTAGCTAATTAGTTGGAGCCTAGCTGGATTACGAACCACAACTCGCAGCTCGAACTTACAAGCTGGCTGTTGATGTTTTGACTAGCCAGGCAGGACTACAAGATTGTCAATACAATATGCCGTGTCCGGAGAGGCCTCTCTTGTGGGCAATTAGAAAGTCCTGTATCCAGACCCAGTCATGCCCGCATGCGGGTTATACCCTGTTTCATTATATATATCGTAGGAGATAGATATTATATATACACACAAATCAATTGTGACTCTATTCTTTCTTGCATCCTGGGCAAAAATGCTGGAAGGTACCGATAGTTGGGAATAAACCTAGCCTTGGCCACTAACGACAAAAGGATCCTCACTGGATGATTTGCGAACTCATGGAGCAGATATACTCGGGGCAGGTAAATAGTACCGGACAACGCAAGCTCTGTCTCTGGGCCTTTTTTGCAGTAGTTCTCGCCTAGTACGCGCACCCATTGGTGAACCAAAAACCTCTATTGTCCGGTACTTTTTACCTGCCCCGAGTACTACCCACTTCCGCGATCCTGGTTTGGCTCAGGGGTAAAACGTGTTGGCTAGATACGTGTGTGTAGGTATGGTACATACAATAAGTATGTGAAGAAGGACATCTTGAGCCGTTGCTTACAAGCTCAAAGCTCCCAATTGCAAAACAGTATAATATATCATTTGGATCAAAGCTCCGGTCGTTCTGCACTTAATTTCAAGGCCCATGATCTTCTACATTGGATAATACTGACGCCCCTCAACGAACTGAACACCGTCAAAATCCAACAACCTCACCCTTCTCCTAATATTTCAGTACAACCCATGCTACACCGCACAAGTCAGACCCGTGTCTATGAGCCACTGTAAAATTTGATCCACCTCGGGTTTACGGAATTCAGCCTTTGTAGCCTTCCCATGTCTATGCTTTCGTCCGGCAATTCCCCTACAACTGCAAACACAATCTTTGCACCAATCCATAGATGCTGGTCGTCGGGTAGGGCACTGTGCTTCTTGAACTCCCATCCTGGCCGTGGTTACCCTTCCGGTAACTTCGTCTGGGTCAGGAGGGACTCCGGTTCCTCCCTGTCCTTCAAGAGAACTATAATCACCTAATTAGCAATGTTACCGTACTCACACATTCCGCAGGGATGAAATTATAGTGTCGTACATCATGCGGTTATCGTGACGCTTGATGCCTCCTGGGGCCGTTATCTCTAACGGCTGTCGCCAAGTTCCCGACGTGATAACAAGTCCGCGTAGAGAAATTGAATGACTGGGGGGGGAGACTTTCTCATCTCTAAAATATCTACACTCTACGGGTGCAATCCCTCGTAACCGCATCTAATTGGACGGCTCGCATAAGGAGTATATCGTAACTTGGGTCTTGAATATTCCATTCAGGATGTTTTGAGTCCGGCAGTGACGTGTATATCCATGGGAAGACCACCTCGTATGCATCGCGCATAGGAATAGGTCTGCCTCTGACACCTATCGCACTTGCTGCCACGCTTTCCACCGATTTCCGTGGGTTCTTAGGAAATCAAGGCTAGGGTCATGTGGCTCCCCGGTGTGTTTGGGTATAGAGGGAATCGCATCGGTCCGCGGAGTCCATATCAGATAGGAAGATGCCGGGTCCAGAAGTGATGATGCTGATGCTGTAGCTGCAACAGCACCTAGCATTGATAAAGCGACCCACCACGGTGGTGCCCTTAACCCCACATAAAGTATAACGTAGACGATAACCATCAGTCAGCACCACTACACCGGCCGTGGTTCCGTGTTTCTGAATCGGATGAGACTCCAACAATGGGTGATATCGAGACCTATAGGCCCAATACACCGCGTACTTTGGGCAGCTGCTCAGTTCTACTCCGTACTGGTCTCGCTTAGAACCGAGTCCTGCGGCAGACCCAGGAAAGGAGGAAAGGCTAAACCAACTCTCAGCCGAAGCCAGACCGACCACCAGAGCAGTCAGCCATGAGCCAGCGCTGGCTATCAGGAGTTCACCGCCAGCCAAGCTTGTGTTCAGCGGGTCCCGTGTGATATGCTTGAGCGCGAAGAGAATGCCCACATTGCATACCAGGGCAAACAGTATGAACGCATAGCAGAGTTTCAAGCCCTCTAGGGTCTGGGTTGCAGTTAGGATATATGAAACATGAGTAGTGATGGGCACGAGACGAGACGAGCCGGGATTCGGGTTAGTCTCGTCTCGTCTTGTACTTGTATTAGGTCTCAAAAGTCTCGAGACAATGATCTAGTCTCGTCAAAGTCTGGGGACTTTTGGTCATGTGACTTTGTTTCTGGGGAACCTCTACTCACTTTGCCAGAATTAAAATTCCGCTTACTTAATATTATACCACAAAATGATATTTAAGTGATCGGCGGTACCTCAATGAGTATAATGCAAATTAAAAGTTCATCAAAAGTTCAGATCGTAGCTGGGGAGCACGTTTGGATATGGAGATAGAGTCCTAAAAGTCTCCAGACAAGTCTCGAGACAGCCAGCCTCGTGCCTATCACTAGATGTATTCATTCCAGCGTACCCCGAAATCCAGGTACTGTGGATCAATAGCATATTCTTGGGCTCTACAAATCAACCCGCACGGCTATCTGGACGCAGCCAAGACAGCAATTCTGAGGGAGAAACGCCTCTAATATGCAGTGCTAGCCACTTGAAGACTAGTAGAGGTCGTCTCGAGCATGCGGGAAGAAGGGAAGATACAAAGTGTAGCCAAGAAGCCGTTGACAGTGCTGAGCATTGATCCACTGGGGGGTTCAGTGCTGAACATGCAAAGGTTATCGGAGCTACGAAGCATGGCCACGGCCATGCAAGGAGGTCAATGTGCCGTGGGTTGACTTCACTTGAAAATGCAAGGACAATAGAGATCAGCGAAGGATTTCTCAGGATCACGTCAAGATGTTTTAAGCTTTCCAAGAATCAGGCTTGAAAAGGTCCCTGAGTGAGCACCATATCGCATGTACTCTAAACAGACAAATATTCGAAGAAGCCCGCAAGACTTCCAAGTCTCAAGCCTCTATTTTCTCAAATAATCCGGACAAGTCAGTAAATTATCATTCCGAGATATCCAAGGAACCATCAACCCAACCATTCGAGACACTGCTTGTCCCTGCAGGTGTCACAGTGGAGGTATAGTTCGGTCAACACCAAGTTGCAGTTCTACGCGAGCTATTTCCTGATGAGGCTGATAGGTGGTAGATCAGAAAGCTATATGATAACAGTGAGTCCCAACCCTAACTCTCTCTACCTCCCACCTCCTAATCGCACAAACTTAACAATAATACCTTGGGTACTAATATTTACTTTAACTATCAGCACAAAGGCTAAGGAAAGGCTTTGCGACAATGATACACAAATGCACCTTGTACCAACTCTTGACAAGTCGTGGAATAATTTAATATCGATGACGGAGTAGCAGGATGCAACATGACAGAAGACAATAATGACGCAAGGTAACTCAAAGAGCACAGCCAGTACAATAAGGATACTAACAAGGAAGAGAAGAGGGCCGGACGGACGCAGACAAGCAAGTAGAAAGCGAAGGGCAATCGTAAAGGCCGCATGAGTTAAAGCGGAAAATACATCTGTAATGCCATAAGGTAAATAGCTATAAGGTTTCTGCAAATGAGTTTGGAGGTATATAACTATGAATAGGAGTATATTCCTATATACTGAGATAAAAGGAAGACTGAACATAGAAAAAATAAAGAAAAAGCGAAAGGAAAAGTCCCCCTACGCTATTTAACACTCTTCTCCGCCAGTCGGCTACGACTCACACCTCTGTCCACTGAAATATATAGAAATCTATCGTAACCACACCTCGTATTCTTCCCCACCATCTTCACTAATTATATTACAAATCCACCACGCCATAGAATGCTATAAAACCTAATAACGACACGTTCACCATGTCGCATCTCAACCTCACTTAACATTCCTTCATTAGTTATATCAACGCTTCGACGACCAAACCTTCGGAACCGATACTAAAATGCTGGAACAATATTCTTCCTTCGGGAAAAGGATACCATGAGTGAAAACAACACTCTTAATAGTATAAGGGATGGCTGTCCGAGCATCTTGGAATTGGTCTCAAGAGTTTCGTCATCAAAGTGCTGATATAACTAGTAAAAAAAAGTTAAACGTGAGGGATACAAGCAGGTAGAGGTATCGTTATTAGGTTCTATGGGATTCTATGGCGTGATAGATTTGTAATATAAGTAATGAGGATAGCGAGTAGGAATACGAGGTGTGGTTGCGATAGATTTTTATGGGTTTCTATAAACAAAAGTATGAGTCATAGCCGACTAGAGAAGGAGAGTGTTAAATAGCATGAGAAAACCTTTCCTTTAGTTTTTTTTTTTTTTTTTTCTATCTCGTCTTCTTGTTGCCTCAATACGTGGAAGTAGTACTCCTATCCATAGTTATAGCCTTTCCCCTCCAAACTCGCCTTCGCAATAGGCAATATTATAGCTCTCTTGATCCTCGCTAGAATTGCTGTCTGATCTTCACTTTCCCTATTTGGCTCTGTGCCCTTCACCTTTGCCCTCGTCGTTGCCCTTATCTGCCCTTTGCCAGTGCCTATGCTTATACCTGTCTGGCTATCTTCTCCTACTTGTCAGTGTCTTTATTGTACTGGCTGTTCTCCTCAAGCAATCTTACGTCATTGTTGTTATCTGTCACGTTGCGACTAGCTACTTCATTACAGTAGCAAAGTGAAAGTAGAATAACTCCTCAATACTCCTCATATGGCTCTTGCGTTCACTCACATCCTGAAGAACCGCGGTATATGGATAGGATTGACCTCTGGGAAGATAAGTTGTCTTTTAACTCTTCGTTGTCATTATAAATCAAATTAATACTTAGCATATATCAGTACGGCTTGAAGGTATATTGGGGAGGAGTTTGTCGAATTCATTTAGAATGTAGAAATAGCAATAGTCAAATACTTAGACGGAAGAGCACCTAGGCAGTTTCTCGCTGATACTATGAAGATATCAAAACTCAACGCCTATTCTGCAAGATGACTGACTAGGCTAGCTGGAAGTTTATTCGAAAGTGACTTCTGAGGATGGATTATATGATACTATCACTGAAAACTTTTTTCGAGTATATAAAATTGATGGAGAACGCCTGCCGAACAATGAATGATATTGCATCCTGTATCAATACCGAATTCCTTGCGCCCTCCAATAGGAATAGTCTAGTTACACATCGGAAGATTTTTATGGATGGATGGAATCCTGATAAATGTTATTCTGGTCAGATTTCACACCCTCAGTTTAGAATCTACCAGAATACTTTAGTGTATCGTAAGGTGAATATTGCTAATGCCCTCTAGAAAGAAAGAAAGTATATGGGCATCTGGTTGTGTATATTGAAAAATACCTACCTATTGTTTACAATATACCCTGCTAAGAAGAAGGAGATGCTAGGATTTGATCCAGAATTGTGTTTGGTAGGTAATGTTAATCTCACACCCGATATAGCCTTGTCGGATTCTGTTCTATACAACAATAGGTTTTTAAACTCAGAGTAGAGGTTCCTGTGGCATGCGGTTTTTAAATTTGGATATGATATTTCTACCACAAATGCATTAGGGATCGGCACCAGTCACTGTATGCTGCCTTTATGGAAAAAGTTGAGCCCCGAAGAAATTGCGATTCAATTTGAAAAATGGAAGTTTATACAAGCCGTAAATACCAATAGGCCAGATCTGAATAAGAATAAAACACTAAATCTGGTGAGATCATTTGTAAAAAAACTATCAGTTCAGTCTCCAATGGGAATTAATAGCTTTAGTCGGTATTCTCTGAGCTTAAAAGCCCTTTTATAATATTTCGGTGGCATAGCTATAACTTGATTACTCTAACGGGGCAGGATCTGGGTTCGAGGCGAGGAAGAGGCAGGACCAAGAGACAGAGGCAAGGGCGGGGCCGGCTCGAAATACACAGAAGTCAAGATAGGTTCAGGTTCATGTTTAGGTTCAAGGGCGAGGCAAAGATAGAAGGGCTGAGGTCAAAGCTATAGATAACTAGCAGAAAAAATATGTTGCCTAGAGAAGTGGAAATATAGGAAAGAACAAGTACTATATATATAACTATTCTTTCAAACCGATGACTAATACCGCCTACTCCTCAGATTTCTTTCTTTTCCTTTTTTCTTCACGCAACGTCTTCTGTACTTAATATTCAATATACTTTATAGTCCCTATTTCTTTGGTGACTATCGCTGTTCGTCTATATACTTCCATTCCTCGGAAGTATCGCTGCTACCTATCCTATACCCCTACGACCGCAATAGCGCCTCTACTGACCTTCGCCACACGCCGCCATCCGGTTTCATGACCCTCTGTCTAACACCTGCTATAGTCTTGTACCAGATCATGAATGTAGCCTACACCTCCTACCCCTCCTTGAGAATTCCCGTATCACCCATCCTATTCCCGATACTCTCACTTCTATACTGTTATTACCTAATCTTTCCTAGCACTTACATTCTATCACCCGAGCTCCATCAGCAAACTCAACCTGTGAATGTAGTCTCCCAACAGTCTCCCGGATTTCCTAAGAGTCTCTTGAGATTCTTGAATATTTCTTGAGTCTCTTGAGGCTCAGGAGACATCAGAAGACAAACGTTTCATATGCTTTTAACCCCTCATCTCTCAAGAGGGTGGCGTAGTTGCTCCACGCAAGACGAAGCTTGTTGCGATCGACCCAAGATGAGGGCGATAAAAGAAGAATCAACGGGCATGAGCAATACCAAAGAATAGTGACTATAAAGATATCAATATTAAGATGTAAGACGTCATACAAGAGAAAAGGAAAAGAAAGAAAGATGCGAAAGAAAGACGCCGACCTTCCTTATATACCGATACCCCATCGCCAAGCTGACTCATACTCGCAGAACCTCCACTACGATTCACTTCATGACGGAAACCCATTAAACTATTCCGACTACGCCCACCGCCTAACGACAATAATCCCACCGCCGATCCTCCAACCTTCCGACCCTTAACAGATCCAAAAAGAATTTTAAAGTAGCCATGAAATTTTAACTTCCTACCTGCCATCTTGATAATAGATATGATCGACAAGCAAATTGTCGCGATATTCCGCAGTGCTCCCACGCAGGCTCAGATCCTGGCCCACTTAACATAATATCGAGTCCCTCGCTTCCCATCTCAAATCCAAGATTTCAACTTCAACTCCTCTTTACGACAACGATAATGGGGCATATAGATCTCTACATATACGACAATACAGACGAAGAATAAACATAAAAGACGGATGCATCTTCATAGAAATGAGTGAGGTTCAAGCGATAAGATAGATAGCGACACGACCTCCGAACAGAAGGTCCTAATCTTTTCCAAATAAGTTTTCCTCGACTGCCGCCATTGTCCAAATATTCTTTGCTGAGACGAACACCATATCCCCGACCAGATTCGGAAGAAAAGGTCAAGATTCACCGACTTCTTATTGGTCTTTACCGTTTCTAATTGTATCCAGAATAATCGCAGCCTTCCTTCATCCTTTCATGTAAATTACGATCGAGACTTTTTTATTGGCCAATAGTAAATCGGCGACAGAACTATAGTTGTTGAAGAAGGGAGTAGCTTTGGTAGAGGCTGAGACTTGGTTATTTGCTGCAAACTCTGCCATTGGTAACCACTTCACCCAATCATCCTGTTGATAAGACACGTATCCCCGGAGATATTGTTCCATCACCGCATTTAACCTTTCCGTCTGCTCATTTCTAAAGGTCACGACATCCCTTCGACCTGTTCGCAGACAAATGGATTTCAGAATTTGCTCAGAACCGCCCCCTATCGGACGTAATAAACGACCAGAACCCGCAGAATTTCCAAACACGTCAGAAGATATATTAACCCTTCCAGATTGACCGCAGTATTGCAGAGAGGCAAGATTCGCTTAATCGATCCACGACTACCAAGATAAGATCATAACCCTCACTCTCCCAGAAGTTCTCAGAACAAAGTCCACGGAAATCTCCCCGCGCTGTTCTATCGTGAATGGGTCAAGACTCAAAATTTTCCACGTTGCCGGTTTACTCACGGCAGGTATGGCAATTCAACGAATACCGACGAATGAAAGATATTTGGCCAATAAGAATCTTTATCGATCACCAAGGTTTTTTCACGCCATTCCGGCGAAAGCATCGGCGATTGTTTCAGAATTTCCACTTTTTGAAAAGCAGATAATCACGACGATATGCCACATGATAGAGGAGGCTATCCACTTCAAAGACACTCGCATGATATTTCGCAGCGCTCAGATCCGTCTCGTCAGTTCAAAATCTTTTAAAACGGCCACGATATCCTTCATCAAGAGTAGAGGTGTTTTTTCACGGCCATTTGCCAAAGAACCCGCCAACAAACTCAGCTTAGTATATAAATTCTCCTTCTTCAACACCGTTCGGCTCTGGTGTAGTAGCCTTTCATCCCCTTCTCCAGGGAGATATCCTGATCTCCTGGTTGATACATCCGGTTTTCCGCCTTGTTTCCCTGGCCTATATTTGATAACAAAATCGAAGCGTGATAGGTATTCGGCCCATCGCACCTGCCTTCTATTAAGTTGCTTGGTTGACATAAAGTACTCAAGGTTTTTGTGGTCGGAAATAACCTCGATCGGGTGCTTAGCCCCTTCCAACTCAGGTTTCTATTTCTCAAAACACCTAATTATCGCTAGTAGCTCCTTATCATAAATTTCGTAATTGCATTCCGCAGCAGATTCTTTTCGGTAAGAATGCAACGCAATTTTTCCTTGCTCATCGCAGAGAAGATACGACATAGTCCCAACGACGCTTTCCATCAGTAATTAGTTTTTCGATCGAAACGAATCAAAACGTGACGATGGTAAAGCGCTCTTCAGGGATTGAAGCGGCTTGCTTCCGGCGTCCATACAGCAATATTCTTCATTAATTTGAGAAGTGAAAGAATTTTAACTTAGAAAACCCAAGAATAAAACGCGGTAGAAATTTGCAAAACCTGCGCCAGACATCCTTAACTGATTTAGGAGGTCCATTCTTGTACCGCCAATATATGGCGATCCATACGGACGCTGTTGGGCTCGATAATCACCCAAATAAATAAGGCGTTGATGAAACTCAGATTTCTGGCTTCAACAGAATCCCGCTTCTTCGCAAAGACTTCCAAGATAGTTTCGGCACGTTGTTCGCGTTTCTTCATGAGTCAGAGATAGCGATATCATCCAAATAGCAGAATTGATCCAGATATTGCTCGAGACATGCCGATAAAACGTTGAAACGTAATGCATTAGTAAAGACTAAACGGCATAACGGTAAGATACTGGCGCTTATACGTATTCTAAAGCGCCGCTTCTTCCATTCCTCTCACCACGCCATCTGGTTATACCTTGTCTCAAATCCAGCCAGATACCACTTGGCCGGTAGCAGACAGTGCTTTCAGATAGAACGAGACGATTCTAATCATCAACTCATTCAGAATCCACGCAGAGCGCTCATGAGCAGAAATTGCCCACAGGCAAGACAAGAATAAGTTGCAGCGATACAACCCAAGATGATAAGATGTAAAGGAAGGTGAAAAGAGAAATGATAATACTAGAGAATAGAGACTATAAAGATATCATAGCCAGATACAAAAGACGCTACAGAAAGAGAAAAGAGAAGGAAAGAAAGATGCGAATAAAGGTCAGAAATTTCCCCTTATATACCCGACACTCCACCCCGTTCTGACTCATACCCTCACAGAATCTTATCCACGACTCACCCTTCAGACAACAGAAACCCATAACCTATCCCGACTCATACCCGCCTCCCAACGACAAGAATCCCAGCCGCTAATCCTTCCAACCATTCGCTTCCTAACAGATCCACGAAAGAGCAAGAGGATCCATCACTTTTTAACAACAGACCGAGTCTCAAAGATTTAACGAAGAATAAAACCCCGAGATGCTTCTCCGAACGTAGTCTCTAAGTCATGAAGAAATTTCATCCCTGACGCATCAGAGCTAAATTACGTTCCTTCCATTCCTTCGGCCAGACGATAGATAAGAGAGAAAAACGTAAGATCAAATAAGAATTCTAACAAAAGTAGAAAGAAATGCATGCAGATTGGCTAAGGGAGTTGGAGAGAAAAAATATAGCGATTTAATAAGAAGATACTCCTACGTATCAAGATAATATGAAGACGGCAGAGAGAGAAATAAAGAAAAGAACTAAAGAAAAACTCTTCCCTCCTTATTTGACTCTCTTCTCCGCCAGTCCACTTATAACTCATATCGCTACCTAGAGAAACCCATAAAAATCCTTCGCACCCACACCTTATATTCTTCCCCATCATCTTCTCTAATTACATTACAAATCCTTTTCACCATGGAATTCCATAGAACCTAATGACGGCGCCATCACCATGTCGCATCCCTACTTTGCTTAACATTCTCTTATTAGTGATATCAGTGCTTCGACAACCGAACTCTAGGGACCGATGCCAAAACGCTGGGACGCTTATTCAGTTTAGGATGAAAATGATTTTTATTGTCTGTACTTAATAATCGAACATACCGACGCAATTGTCTCCAGAATTTAAGAATCGGCGATTTAACCAGAAGTTTCATCGTGAATCGCTTGTTGAAGAATCTAACGTTGTGATATTAGCTCGTAATCCGCTTAATAAGTTATGCTTTTAAATACGCGTCCTCATAGAAATACTTATCCTATAAACAATAACCTAAGTTTGCTAACATTCATTTTATAACTCAAAATCTGACTTCCACTTCCCCCGTGTATCACATAACGAGTTGTCTATCACATATTCATTTCATACGTCACCATTTATCGATTATGATGTAATTAATATTGGTATCGAGTCAGACATTGACGTCAAGACAGTTACTTGTATCAGTTGAGTTAGTAGAAAGAAGTCCTTTATTAGATTAATTGCAATATATATTGACTCCTAGATAATGATATTCATCATCTTCATTATATCACAAAACCTCTTCATAGAAACACTATTTTAACTTGGACCTAAATTTGAAATATGATATGGAGAAATAGACGTGTCAGAAGTTGTAAAATCTGCTTCAATGGATGGCCCAGCTTAATATTCTTTGGTCTCATGCATGTACAATGTGAGATAGCGCAGAATAAACAGCTCAAGTATTACACCCTTACCTCCTAGAGGAATAAATTCATAGGTACAGTAAGCTGACAACCCTGCTCCTCTGATGATAAGGCTTCTACCCTAGGCGCATTAGGAAGCACTGGCTGATGCCTTCAATAATATATCTGATAATTAAAAGCCCATCTCAAGGAATTCTAACTTAGGCTAGATCGAACCGGAGCCCACTCAGTTATATGTCAGTTGTTTACCACTACACCAGGTAGCGATTGCATGCTACATCCGCTCCCTGTATGCAATATAACCCCTAGCGAAACCTTAATTCCTACAGCTTAGTTCCCGGGCCTTCCCAATCATCCAAGCGTTAGTCTACTCACATGCCCATACAACTTAACATGTGGTTGGGTAGCCGATATGTCAGTTACTGCCCATCTACGAACAGTCATCCCTATCTGTTGATATCGCACTTATAGGACGGCCTATATAACAATATCCATCTATCGGGCGCGACTGGCGGACCGGACAGAGCAGATAGGATTGAAAGTGCCACAATTTAACCTGCCTCTTATGTTAGGGAGTATATAGATGCTGTTTACCTTCCCTCTTATAGTATATATCAAGGAAGAACTGCTAAGATCGTTTGAACATTTTGAGGCCCTTGCCTACCCATTTAGCCCAGGCTAAATATTAGCCTCTGCCTACCCCGGTCCATCAAATAAAATTTAGATCCGCCCAGAAATAACCCGGGCGGCCCACCTCAACCCACGCCCCATTGACGTTCCTGGGCACTATACCAATGGTACATATTTGCCTTGATTGCCTCTAACACCTCGATCGAGGCATTATACCTCGTTGCTCGAGCGGAACAAGGCACCCTCCTTCCCCCACTTAAAAGGTGGAGGCATCTAGAGCATCTCTGCTCGCCTCGAGTACCCCCGTGGACCGCACCATATAACAGCCCGAGGCCTGGTTACAGGTACATAAAGCTAAGTAAAGTATGGGAGATAGAGAGAGCTTGGAAGACTGGAGGCAGTACTAGTTGGATGTACAGTGAGTATGATAGGATAGGGGGATAGATAGGGCTAGGACAATAGGTAAAGAGCACGACCAGGAGCGTACTAGTAGGTGGATCATGAGATCGCAATTTCCCGGTCCATTGCAGTCTTTCCCTATCTATAGCTTCTAGGACATCTTCCTACAGCTGTTATCCTACGGTCCCAACCACAAGATGTGTGACACTTTCCACCGATGTAATACCTCCCGCCCAAGCACCTACATCGATCAGCTATATCTATCTACTATCACTTTGATCCTTATTCCGATATCCCCCTCACGGCATTTCATTCCCACCTTCCGCGTTACACTATATTCCGCCATGGAGAGGCAGGAGTGAATTAAGTCTAGAACAGGGCTCTAGTATGCATAGAGCTTATTCCTTCGAGCCTTGCTTTTATCACTAGTGGCCGGATATATATTGCTGATAGGAGAAAGTTATAGGTGTATCTAATGACGTCTAAGCTAGAGCACGTTTAGTTGTATACTTGTATTAACGAATGATGCTCACAGGACGAGAGATCCCTCCGTCCTACTTAACATACTACGCCTAATAGCACCGTGATCTAGCGCCTTAGGTACACTCGCCCGTTTAACACCACCATCCAGCCTCCGGCCTCGCCACTAATCTTGGCTATTAACAAGCCAATGACATGATATTTGGTTCACCACAATGCTGCATTTCCCACGTAAACTGTGTTGGAAAATGAATCCGTCGATCACCTTGCTGGCAAGGCCTTGATGAAACAGTGTATGTATCTCGCGCTTTCACTGATCCGTTGCCCTATTGTTTACCCGTGGAAAGTGGTATCACCAGCAACTCCACTGGCTAACCAATTATTTGACTGCACTCTAAATGGGCAAACTCGCAGCTCAGGCGTTCAGGGTGCTTAGGGCCCTTCCCCGAATAGCCATTCTAGCCTCGCCAGCTGTCCTCACCACTGCTCTTAGTTAGGGTTCTACCCTATGGGTGAGCAGAGTCCCGCCCGCTTACTGTTCACGCCCATCACTCCGCAACCGGTCACGCAACACTGCAGACCCCCGACCCCAACCTACCGAACCTAACCGGACAAAATATATATCCTATGGACAGTGCCAAGAGCTACTTAGACGTAGGAGCACAAGATTTTGTGTAGGGCCAATGGGCCAAGTGACGGGGGATGGGCAAGGCTATCAAGCAAGACCACTAAGATCCTATCACATTCAGTTCTCACTTTTGATCCTGGTATGTATATTGGGGCTGAATGTTGTCCTTTCTTCAAGCCTATTGGATATTGATAGTCTTAGTCGGCCGGTTTTAGGGCCATATACAGGAGAAGCTCGCATAAGAATACTGCGAGTAAGAACAAATACCCTATAAGAAACCTGATAGGTAAACATGCGTGTGATAGGTGTTCGAGTTCGGGAACTGGGTGTTTGAGCTCGGGAACTAGGTCCTCCAGCTAACAACGGCGGTATTTAAGGTAACTTGTAGAGTTCGTACAAACCGTTTGACCGTTTACTTAAGGAGGCAAGAACTCTACCAACTATTTCTTTATACGGTTCAGCTCAAATGGTTGAAACCAGATAACCGCTCAACTACTGGAAATACTGCCAGTGGATAATCTGTCATTGGCACAGACAAAAAAATAGTCATAGAGCTTATTCACGTTCTATGCTATTTGCCATAGTAACCCCCCTCTCCCCGCCATTAATTAAGTAATCACCCGCTTCTATCTATCACCCAACTAACGCCGACGGTTGGCGCCACTTTGTCGAGCACATCTCGTTCCTGTACGCTAAATTCGAGCCCTAGAGGGTCGCGGATGCCTAAAAAGGTCTGCAACAGTAATGCGCGTGTATAACAATCTTTGCTCCAAGCATATTATTAGGTTTTCTAGTATTAGCCGGAGCATATGACTTTCTAGGCCCACCCTGGGTTAGGGTGTTGTTAATTATTGCCTGTACGACCTTCTGGTTAGAGGCAGGGTGCGGGGGCAAGGTGCGCACAGCGGGGTACATAGCGCAGGACGTCAATGCTAGGTAAGTATGGCGCGGCTCGCCCTAAAGGTAACATAAATCGCAAGGCGAATAACCTTTTAACAAGACAAGGAACTAGGAATCTGTCTGATAGAAGTGTAGGTCTAGTGATTATAAATGTCTCTATCAGACAGATTCTTGATATCTTGTCTTGTTGAAAGGTTATTAGCAATGCCATTCACCTATTTTTGTATGTAAAGAGCGCCAAGTGGAACAGTATTATACCCACTTATACCCCTACTCCACAGACCTATAGGCAAGATTTAGTTTTCAGTCATAACATGGCTGGGATCTGAAGCTCTTATTGGCCCATAATCAACCAGAGTGGCTAAGATTGTTCCAACTGAGATACCGGCATGTCACCTTTAAGAGGCGCCGCACCATACTTGATTGAAGTTGAGGGCATTGATTACCCCCTCGGATGGCCTAGTCATCAAGCTGCGGGCCAAATACAGGGTAACATGGCGAACAGGCATCTAGACTCCGGTCTGCCGGTGTCACTTTTAGGTACGCAGAACCCGCATCCATGCCATACTCTTCTAAAACCAGGCGACGGAGTTTCAGAGCATGCCTAAGCGCCTCCTCCAGAACCATAAGGCAGCCGGAACATATTCTTATCTTCAATATAATCGTCAAGCAATTGAGCTCCAGGATTACCCAACCTGCTAACTCCCAGCAGTCTGCATTGTTGACGGATTGCTCTGAGGTTTTCTGACCCCATGAACACTGCCTGTATTCGCAGCTAATCAGTCCAGGGTGTGAGGTACGGCTGTGTCGGCAGGACCACGAGGAGCCCCAGGGAGCCCCGGGGAATCTACAGTAGTTCTGGGGAACCATGGGTGCTACGGGGGTACCACAGCGATTCCGGATAGCCGCATTTGGTCGTATAGTGAGTGATAAAGGGCGGAGGCCATGAAGCGTTAGGTCCGAGTTGCTGTCTGATACGTGTGTCACGGTTAGTTTAAAATTGGTAATAGCTGTGGTACTTCGAGATGGTGCCTCCTGTTAGGGTAGATGGCCAGGTATCTGACCCGTTATGGAAAAATGTGGTGGTTAACTATCTGGCATTGGTACAGATAATACATTTTTGAATGTTCACTCGATTGGAGGTTTGGTCATTTGAATCTCACTCAGCTAAGGTGAGATCCTCACCTCACGCCATACTTTATCCTAGGTTCCATTGTAGATTCAACTAAATTGAGTATTTTTATCAGCCAAGTGGCATACACGCAATCACTGCAAATACACCCTTCCTGATTTGCGAAAGCAGGTACAATTAACGAGCGCACAAAGCTTCACCTAGTACCCCCAAGGAGATTGGTGAAGAGCCGAATTTTCTGGGCTCTTAGAAAGCCCCAAGCACTAGGAACGCATTGTGGTAGAAGGATTAAGGGTATCTCGTATTACTTCATGAAATATCACTCTTATTGAGTTAGCCAATGCAAACCATTTTTTTTTTTGTTTACATCATAATGCAAACCATTTTCAAAGTGAGAGAAACTCATGCAGTTATCATTGAAGCTAAAAAGTCACTTTGTTAGAAATACACAGCCTAGAATCATCAGCCCTTAAGTATTTTTCACTACGCCTTGTTTGTCAATATCTTCATGTATATAGGATGGACTCTTGGCTGCATGAACTTCCCTTGCAGGGTTGCACTGAAAGACTGTAGTAAGCGCCGACCTATTCTAATGCGCTTCAAGGATGGCGCCGTTTGGCTAGGCACCAGTACATGGCTCTCTCCGGCCAGGGATTATCTACTTAGCGGCGGTTGGTTGGCCGGTGTAGGTGATCTCTTATGCAAAAGTTCTTTAGGCTGTTCGGCTACAAACGCCGAAGTTTGCGCGCCTACCCTCCATAGCTTATTGGAAAGGTCAGCAAACAGCTTACCCTATGTTATTTCTCCACGCGCCCAAGGATACTCCTCTCGCTGGTAGCCAGGGCCAAGACAAGGTAAACCAGCGGCGTTCGTGAATGTAAAACCTCCGTGTCTCTTTATGCTGCAGCTGATAGAGGCTTTTAGTTGATCCCTGCTTCCCATATATCCCCAAAGGAAACTCATGTAGCCAAGGGTCTGCCCTTAGCATATTGAACTACCGACAAACGCAATAGCAGACTGAAAGATACTCGAGGACGGAATATTTAGCATCGAGTGTTTATCAAAAGGGACATGTCAGCTACAGAAGTGGACGCAATCTTAGCTATACGAGTTTCCCTTTCACAATCCGGGTCAACTGAAAGCCTCTAATTTCAAGGGTTCAAAAGAAATCCAGGTGGTTTTGTGAACCGGACCACCTGGCAGGAGGGTTGTCATGGCACAGCCTTCTACAGCCCAGTTTGCAATGTTATGCATTTGTCTCAGTTTCCTGGGGCAAGGATGATTTCTATGGAGTGGCGCAGTTCTCTTCCTATTTCCGTCACTGGTAGGCAATGCGTGTATTAACATCCTTTTTGATCATGAGAGGAACTTCCCAACAGCGGATATCTACTGGCACAATATATAAGGCATGTGGGGCCTCTATCGCGAAGTCTAAGGCTATACTAGCTATACCCTTGGAACGTCTCTGATCAAAAGTAAACTCGCTACGTTACCGATATGGCGAGTACGCCCGTCGTCGTCTCTTCAAGATCACAAGCACGCCCAGGAGAATACTGCACATCCAGCGGCAGCAATGCCAGTACTAGCGTGCGGGACCCTGATATTAGAGCTTCCTATGATTCTAGAGATACTGATTATGCGGTCGACCCCCTAACCCCGCCACCTCCGCCGTCTCAACACCACGGCTCCTCCACATACGTTGCTCCCCTTAAGGGAGCTGATACTTTGCACAAAGACGTGCCCATTTCTCCTGACCTTAGGGATAAACAGATTATGTACCGAGTGCGTGGAATTCCCCACAAGCTTCTCCCTGAGGTGATAAAGCAACTTCTTCTGGACGAGCTCTTCCCCGGAAATGAACGTGTGAAGGTGGAAGGAGAACCCAAAATCATACCAGGCGAAGGCCAAGACGTTGAGCAAGAAACACAGATTGCTCTGATTCAGTTTAGCGAAAAGCCGGAGGCCTTTAGCCGGAAATCAGTATACTTCTTACAATGCTGGAGAGGAGCATCAATAGATAACACCTTTTATGGATTTACTACATTATTTGCCGGGGATGCCGGTAAAGAGATTATTGCTGAGTAAGTTGGTCTATGTTCACGCGAGCACTTACATGTAGTTTAGTGTAGCAGACTTACGCTTGTCCTTTTTCAACTAGTATTATGTAACGCCGGGATAGGCATCTGGAAAGAGAAAAAGATGTGACTTGTAGGGTTATGGTATATGGATATGAATCCGATATCATCAAGAGCAGCGGCGTGAATAGTTTGGAGGACTATGTGAACGAATTCCTCAACGAGCTAGACAAAAAGAGGCCGACTCCTGAAGTACTTATCCTCCACTGGGATCCTGCTTTGTCTTTGGGCGCACTCTAACAGAAACCCATTTCTGGTTTAGGAAAAACGAAGACCAATCATATTTATAGGCCATAGTTTAGGAGGTCTCATCATCACACATGTACGAACAATATAATTCCAAAGAGTAAGGAGAATGATCTGCTGACCTAGGGATTAGTCTATTGAATATTCATCTCGAAATGTGCATGTCAATGCTTTACTACCTCTTACAAAAGCAATTATTTTCTTTGGTACACCTCATCGGGGTCTCGGAGAACAGGCGACAAACATCTTGGATGTTGCGGGTGAAAGTTTGACAAGGCCTGCCCTAGTAAACTCGCTACAGGTAGGGTCACACGAGCTTAACTTTGGGTTGAGATCTTTTATCAACCTACTCTCGGAAAATGGCCCAAAAATCATCACTTTCTACGAGCAAAGAGAGACATTTGTGCCAGAAAGAGTGCGTATCTTGACTTATCTTTTTATGAAACCTTTAGACTAATGAGGTTCAGTATAAAAACGGCAAGGCCATTGGATCGAAAGGAGAAAGGCCATATATTGCTCTTGGGCCTGAGGAGGCCTGGGTTGGTGTATCGTGGGAGATACTCGTACCAGTTGATAAAGATCACTTGGAAATGGTGAAGTTTGATTCCATATATGACAAGACGTTCGAGACTATACACTATCATATGAGAGATGTAATATATTCGGAAGGTAGGTGTTATATCTGGAGTAGAGGACTCAAGTGATTTTAACTGACTATTTCCGAAGCCGAGAAATGCCTCTGCAAAACGCTCGAATGCGCTATTAATCACGGTAATATTGAGCGGTTAAAGGGTCTTTATAAATCCCAAATGGACGCACAAAAGGCGCTACATTTGGATAGAGATCGCAATTCTAAGCCTTTATTGCACCATGCGGTCGAATCTGGTAGTTTAGAGGTTCTGCGAACTCTTGTTGAACTTGGCATAAATCTATGTGATAAGGATGCTATTCATGGGAACACAGCACTGCATCATGCAATTTCCGAGGGACGCCATGATATGGCCCTTGAGCTTGTCAACCAGACCGAAACGCACTGGATTCGTAATAACGACGATCATACACCATTGGACGTGGCGGTGATGCTCCAGAAGCTGGACATAGTACAACTGATGTTGAATCTTATGCTAGAGGGTGAGACTTTCATCGATCGGGCTTCGGCCATGTCCCTTGGCAGGGAAGAAATAAATAGGGCAGACCAGAAGGGGACTGTGGTGCTACATAGGGCTGCCATGACTGGCAATTATAGGATTGTAAAAGAGTTATTGGATAACGGTGCAATGGTTAATATAAAGGATCTCACCGGAACATCAGCTCTACATCTGGCTGCTATTTCAGGAAACCCTGAAATCGTAAAGGCTCTTCTAGATATGGGAGCTATGGTGGATTCGAAAGAACACTCCGGATTCACGGCCTTGCACCTTGCCATTAAATACGATAACCGGCGGGCAGCCGAGGTACTCTTAGAGAATAAGGCAGATATCGAAGCCAAGGGTCTTATGGGTTCTACCCCATTATACGTTGCCTCCAGCTTTGGCAAATACGACCTAGCAGCATTGCTTTTACAAAACCACGCGAATGTAAACGCTCGATGTGACAATGGATGCGATGCACTTTTTGCGGCCGCAACGGGTCCTGGGGCTAATGATATTCCCGGCCCTCAATCGATTCCTTTGGAGTCCATAATGCCGGGCTTTATTTCAACAGTAGGACTTCTACTCAGGAACAACGCCGATGTCCACGCATATAATGACTACTGCGCTACAGCATTACTTGGAGTGTTTGAGGGACTCTTAGGATTTTTGTTAAAGAGAATAAGAGGTCCAAATTCAGGTCATGACGGTGATAACAGAAACAAGGACGGGGTTAATGGCGGTGTGGATAAGAAGGATGATAAGGAACAGAGCCTTTATAATATTGAGCAAGCAGAAGACCTGAGTAGTTTGGAGATGTATCGCAAAGATATCTCGGCATGCTTTGAAGGATACAGTGAGATTGTCAGGGTCCTGCTTAATCATGGGGCGAATATCGACACGCAAAACGAATCCTGGCAAACACCGTTGCACACAATCTGCAATGGGCCAATGAATTTTGTCAAAGAGGTCAGTCCTCTAGGGTTTCATCCGGTTATCCTTACATCAGTATTAGAGGGATACAAGGGCATGCTGAAGATACTGATCGGAAGAGGAGCCGATGTTGATGCACGAGACGACTTAGACAGAAAGCCGCTGGATATCTTATACGAGTCAATGGAAAAGGTTGAAGGTCTTCTGTCACACAAGGTACAGCTTTTGCAGCCCTCAACACCATTCTCCGGAGTCTCTGCTGCACTAGATGAAATGGCAAAAATCCTGAAACGGCCTTTGATTCAATACGACGACGTAAGAGGCCGGTCGCCGGAAGGCAGAGGTAATATGCAGACCTCCGAAGGATTAATCTCAAGATCCAGTATGCCCCGGGGACGTAGAGGGAGGCATTCAAGTGGGGAAATCATCCGGAGAGAAGGAATGGCCTCCCCCGCTACCACCGCAAATTCCCTTTCGCCGCCCAGAAACAACTATAGAGAATACTACACCAGGCCCTATGGGCTGGGCCCAACTCCACCTCTACCTCCATCTTCTATGGAAGGCAATATTTTATATGTGAGCGGCAATCGGCACGCCGGAACTAGCGCGACTGATGCCATCATGGATGCATTACACATGGCAGCTAAATTTGGGGACCCAGAAACTACGAGGAGAATTCTTGATTCTAAAGCATACAGAGTAAGCTTGAATACGCAGAGCGCATCTGGAAACACCATATTGCACTCCGCAATTGAAGGGGGTAATGCGTCAGTAGTAGAGATATTGTTAGAGAAGGGGTGCTCCTTAAATATAAAGAACAAATTTGGGTACACACCACTCCACACTGCCATCCGGGGTGGTAATGAGATGCTGGTTGGGTTATTGCTTTGCAACACAGCGCCCAGACCGACAGATATAGGCCAACTCAGCTCACCTTCCCTCAGCTCAGCATGTCTCGACATCAAAGACCGCCTAGGAAATACCGCGCTTCATCTCGCAGTGGAGTCTGGTAACGAGTATATATTGGCTTTGATTTTGAATTGCAAACCAAACCTGGAGCTTCAACGGAAGGATCATCTTAGGGCATTGCATTTGGCCGTAGTCTGCGGGAATGAGGAAGTGGTGCAGAGTCTGTTGCACCATGGAGCAAACGTCCATCAGGACTTACAAGGACAACAAACCTTACTTCATGTCGCGGCTAGGTTCGGCAATATCCGGGTGGTGAAGGTCCTATGCAGGCATGATAGAAGTCTCATTGGTGCCCAGGACGATAGTGGGGCGACACCATTGGATATAGCAACCAGTCTCGGGAATCTAGAAATGATCAATTTTTTTAAGAGCTATACCGAAGTATAGAAGGGGTAAGAAGCATTCTCAATTCTGCTTAAATAGGTCCAAATTTCTCACTCGCTTTCTTGTCAACTCATTTAGTCTATTCGGCAGAATGGCTTCCTCCGTTCAGTATTCTACGGGTTCATGGTGGGACGAATCCGAATATATCCGTAACTAGTTTTCTTTCTCTTTTCTCCCTCCTATAAGCTGCGTCGTTACTTGACTGGCCGCTTACTCAGGCCTAAGGTAGTGTACTCTTATATTTAGTTATTGTTTTTTTTAGCTGTATACGTACTTATGTACGAATATTGTATTAGGTATCTGTAATACACATATTTGCCTCCAATGCGATTGTATTATACATGTATTTTTTACAAGATATTCTTAGGCCTACCATCGACCACCTTTTATGGTCTACGCATGAGCCACACGCAGATGCGTTATATATATAATTATCCACATTCCTTTGGCTTAATTTGTCTAATTCTCATGTAGTACATATGTAATTTATGATACCCCTTAATTGTTTTGAGATTGTCAAATCATCAAGTATCGTAGGCCTGTTTCAGCGAGTAATGGCCTAGTGTACACCCTGTACTCGCCAACATCTTTACGTTGTCGTACTGTTTAATGTACTGATATATGTAATCCAACTTACCACGGCTTAAATCCGCCAACATAAGACCCGGTCCTCTCATATCTAAAAAGGCGAATCAGAGCAAGTCTCATATCCCTCATGCACGCCCACCACTACAGTACTATAACCAGAAAGGGGGTGTAATGTGTACAATAGAAATACCGCAACAACACTGCAATTAATACCATCAAACCCCGGAAGACAAGATACTAGATAAACTCACCTCCTTGGTACCACACATGTAGAGCAATAGTGCACGGAACTAGTTCTACACGCATTCCAATATCAGCGAGAATTGAGTTTGATTTAGTAGGTACGTGTGCGCGGGCGAGGTCACCGAATGGACACGCAGGAACGCCAAAATGCATCTGTCCTTCATAAAGGCGTACTCCTCCTGTCTTCCCCCCCGATACGCATCTTATATCGAGATGGTAAACCGTACGCTTGGGCATTTAAGGTTAGTATGCATCACTAATAGGTAAACCGCCTTTTGCTATGGATATAGAGATATAAAGTAAGGTGTAGAAGTATCAATGATGGGCTACATTTGCGGGTTAGTGTGGCCCGCTATATATATATACACTAAACGCATCCATCCCCCGGGCCGTAGCAACCGACAGTACGGCCCTCCGGCTCCCCCATACCGCGCAACCCGAGATGTGAGTTCTTTTAGTGTGTGTGGCAACCAATGATAGCGAGTTTGGATTCTACGGCTCTGAGAACCCCGCGGGAAGTGATTTTGAGCTTTTCCTAGTATGAGGTTTGGTTATGTGAGAATATATAGGCCCGGGGTGAACAGCAGCGGAGTGACTAGCACCCAGAGTTCAAGTTACGCCGCAGCAAGTTTCTTTCAACTTCAACGGTTCATGGCCAGTATACAGAATCCAAATTCTCTCCCTTCTATAAATCTTCTCAGGAATGGCCGGTTGACCTCTGGATTGTCTCCTCCCTCCTTTCAATCAACAACTCAGACGAGTGAAAGTACCGTACCCCCCCCCCCCCTTCCCCCCCCTTCCCCCCCCAGTCAAGCCCTTGGTTTTCTCCTGGCGTACCTACCAGAAGTTTAGCATTAGTAGTTTAGGCCCGTTTGGGAACCGCCCAACTTTAGCGGGAGCAACCTATCCTAGATAGTGGCTTATAAAATCTTTAGTTATTTTGCCAACCATTAGGTTGGTTAACTCCCCAAACCAAGGCCTAAAAGTAACTAAAAGAAATAGGCTTCCCCCACAATCTCCACCACCATTATTTATAATCTTTATAAACATTCAGGGGGCCATGGAACCGCCCCATCAAACTATCATTACCGTAAAATCCTGGTTCTACATTCCACCTTTCGGGGGGCATAAAGAACCAACTAGTATAACAAAGGCAGCTTATTTGCCTCAGGTAGGCCTACTTGTAAATGAGTGTTTGCAACGGCTTCAGACAGTCGCACTAATTCACTTCCGACCTTGTTCTTAATTCATAAACGTTATCGCGAGCACAGATAAGTCATGGCACCGTAGCCAAGCGGTTTATACTACTAAACCGTGACGTCAAAACCTATGTAAGTAATCATCTAACGATACTTCAATTCCTTCACATCATACTAAAGGACTTGGTCATTGCAAGTAAAACCACAGATCATGGGATATGGCACGCTTCATAAAACATCACTCGGATCACGAGGTGTCACTCGAGTCATGGACCGTCACTCGACTGACTCTCGATCGGTTGGCTGCATAAGCTTACAGGCTGGTTATGCAGGTACCCAAATTATAAAACACCACAAGAAGCCTTCGGCGTGCTATTAAGGACCGGTCGACTACAGTCTGTACCTTTCTTACTTTATATAACTAGTAATCCTGGAAGCTTTAGCCGGTACGCACCGGGTCTATCTTAAAGTCAACCTTACTAAGAGGATAAACGTTTATAATTCTTACTATATTGTCACTGGGCCTATATATAGGGGGACTAAACCGATTCCCTGAGGGGCGCGCGCGGGGGAAAGAACACCCCGGAACCGAACAAAGGAATCATTTAAGGGTATATAATTATAGGGATCACCGATCAAACGTGCTAATAAGAGTTACTAAGCATCAGAAACGTCAAGCCCAACCCGGCCTATCAAGGTGGATAATCACCATTACTAGCAACATCTCTATTTATATTTCTCGAATATGTTTCCCCACGGCCGGCGGAAAGAAAACACATCAACTACCACACACCTCGCAAGGTTTGAAATTGAATTTGAATAGTTTTCTTTTCCGGGGATGGTACTTGCCTGGCGAATGATGAGGCTCGAGATAGTGAGCGCGTCAGGTTGGTTAGTGTGGCGGATGATAAGGATGATGTTTTTCTTTTCTTTTTTGTTTTGTAGTTGGCGGTGGAAGTTGCCAGCCTGCTGAATGCTCTTTATTGAGTGTGGCCAGGGGTTGGCGGGGTAGTTCTGGGGTAGTGTGATATCGTCATAGCCCGAAGGGCTGGATACGATTAATGATGTAAACAAAAAAAAAAAACCACACACCTCGCACAAAACACCTGGCCATGGGAAAGAGACATGGACTACGGTTGATGGGGTACTGCGTCTATTAAAAACTTGTTACCTTTTCCTTTTACATACCCTTTACTATGACATTCCCTACTCCCAACCCACCTCGCCCTATACCAATCCACACCCATTTCCTCTACCCACTACAAGGAAGAAAAAATTGAATCCCGAGAATCCAAAAAATATGCTCCTTATAGGCCTTTACAGGCCCTTGACTGTATTAACAACAAAAAAAGAAACGCAGCCCAAGCTCACACATTGCAAACCCATCCCATCACCCAAACGTATATGTACACCCAGCTGAACCCACGGAGAAGCTAAATAAGTACATGTTTTATAAGGGGACTATCAGAAAAATAGGACCTGTGCGTAAATCACATATTTACTCCAGGCCTAAGATAAAGATCAGCACACGTCGACGCTTCTTTACTCTTAGGAGCACACAGAACCTACATCCATAGGCACCTCCCCCGAGACCGACCACCGGATTGTAATTTACGCCGCTCCGGTCCCCCGCTCAAGCTTCATGGCTCAGAGTCCAATCGCGATGCATGCACTATCTAACCGCACCTCTCAATAGCAAAACAAACAGATCCAATGCTTCTCGCCCAACCTTGATTAAATCCAGCCCCGACATTTATTGCGTACGTCCATCTATCGGCTAATTCCGCCAAGGTAGCTCAGGGTTAGGGTTCTGTTTCAATCGAGCGGCACAGCAGTACTGCACCCAGTCCAACCCCACCAGGCGGGAGGCAGACCGACACATCTCTCTACGGATACTACCCAGCACTACACGCTCAAGAGCTACATATATTTTAGACCTCGGGTTGATGCTGTTTTTCTTTTCGCGTTGGGGTGGTTGGTTCGGAATCCGGTGTGCTAATGTCGGTGAACGTTTGCCGGTAGGTAGGGGTTTTACCGGGTATATCTGGTATACCGAGAACTCGGAGAGGGGTCTTTAGTGGATTGAGAGATAGAGACTAATATGGTATGTGAAAAGATCTAGTATTCTCTTTTCACGGGCTCAAACAGCCCAGCTAATATGTAGAGAAGGTACATACAATGAAAGAAAAAGAACAAAGTAAGAAATAAAGGAAACAAAAAAGATTGCAAAGATACCCTATCTACATATAAAAGCAAATAGGCCTTCCCGAATGCTTATCCATCTACGCGCTACCGCACTCCGCCGGCATTTCCATGCCCTGAGATTTAAGGGCCTTCACCGCCGCGCACCACTTGACACCTCTCTCGTCAGTAGCCTTCAACTCCCCGGTGCCAACGCAGTCCTGCATGTATGTCTGGAAGCCCTTGAAGCCACCCTTCTTAACACCCTCCTGGACCTCTGGCTTGCAGGTTGTGAGGAACCAGGATGCTGCGCCAAAGGTGTATCTATTACGGGTGTCAGTATGCAGCAAGAACAACGGGGTAAAGCCAGAAAACTTACTTGTCGGCGAGGACTTGCGCCCGGATAGCCTTCTGTTTATCCTCCGGCACGGAAGAGATGGTGTCGAATGTGAGGGAAAGTTTCTTCCCACCGCCGAGCTCAAGGGTCTTTTCTTTGAGTTCCTCCTGGGCGTATGCATAGTCGTAGATGAAGTTGAACATGAGCATCGCCTTGGCTATCACGCACGTCAGTCACCACCCACAATCAATTAGACAGCTAGAGGGAGAGAGGGTGCACATACTGCCTTGTCCTGGCCTTCCCGGGAAGTGGTTTTCATTATACTGGAAGTCCCCGCTCTCCAGCGCCATGAGACCCACCAGTGCCGCAATCTCGCCGAGAGTGGTCTGCTTGTACTTCTTGAAGGCATCGTTGAGGAGCGGGGTGGCCTTCTTAGCATCGTGGCATTCGCTGGCAAAGCTTGCGCTTGCGCACGAGGCCGACCCAGGCGCGGCGAGGGCGAGCTGGGCGGCAGTGATGGAGCCAAGTTGGGAGGAACTGTCGAAAGCACCACGCTTGGAGAGGTCAACGGGGGTTGCTACCGCGAGGGCGAGGAGCGAAGATAGGAGGAAGAAGGTCTTCATCTTGTATATATATTGGTAGATATGTAGATCTGGCGTTCAACGCTGCGTGTATATGGGGGGGGGGAATATTATTATAAAAGCTGCGAGAAGTTGCGAATGTATGTATGTATATCCAAGAAAGAGACTGAGAGAGAGAAGCAGCGCAGCCCCAGGCTAAGTAATGAGAAAGGAATGTGTATAAGAAGAGAAAGATGATATACTATAAAGCCCAAAGCTTAGATACAATAATCAACGGGGGAGGCAGGGAGTATTACACCATTATATATATACACATGCGCGCCCGACCCTTCCCTGCTCTCTGACTATGCAGCTCAAGAGCTGAAAGTATCCACTAATCCAGAGATGAAAGTGGCGAGGCATGCAAGGGGTACTAGGGCAGCAACCGTTCCAGTGGCATCGGAATCGAACGAGTGGATTGAAAAGCCCGGTGAAACAAAGTGGAGCGCCTTTGGGGATGTGAATCGTTGGTTGAGGGTTAGTACCGGTGTTGAGGTTGAAACCGAACAAATCTACCCCTGGCAAGGAGGAATGAATGCAGGTACCTGACAAGCTTTGTAATGCCCTACCGAGGAGTTACTTCATACATAGAGTAGAATAGAAGAATACACCAAGTGCATACTATACTATTTGCGCGCAACTACCGGTTCGGTCACAGATAAATATATTTATTTATTCTAGTCTAGAGACACATCAAGACCGACCTCAATTCTCTCCGACCGGAGAATAAGCATAAGGATAACCTTATCTCTATTGCTTACATCTTATCGAACCTGGCACAGGCAACAGACAAGGGTCTTCTCGGTACCTCACCCCAGAAATAATAATCGAGGGACCGAAATTGAATGCATGAAAAGAGACAGGCACTCGGATGTGCACGGTAGCCTCGGGATGAGTGATCGCTTGATTAAGAACAGTCAAAGTGGGTGGATAATCCATCTGTTTCTACATTTAGTACATACCCGAAGCCGCGCGCAGCAGCAGCATCAGCACCGCCATACAGGAAATTGAATTTCCGAGTTCTAAAGTTATATGATATGATATTTGGTATTGGTAGCTGGGATAATTGTGAGATCAGATATATTGGAGTACTGTGCATGTAATACTCATTACAACATTTACTGCTCTTCAGGCTCCAATCAACCATCGTTCACAAAACAGAAATAAAATACCATAATCCGGGATATCAAAGGCACAATCCCAATCAGGTTTAACCATACACATACTGCAATAAAACTCCCGATACCAGCTAACCAAAAAGCTAAACCTTTTTCAATGATATGTCCATCATTCTCCACCCCAGCTTCATCTTCTCCTCGTCTGTCCAAACCCAGTACTAGAATGCCTCGCCCCTGCGGTACTACTCTCTCCATCGCCACTACCCCAGCTAGATGCCGAAGAAGAAGAAGAAGACTGTGCTGGCGGGGGTACCCTCTCGTTCCTGTTTCCGCCGCCACCACTAAACAGTCTGCTCGCAGCTGCACCTGCAGCTGCACCTGTCGCTGCGCCTGTCCAGAAGCCAGGCCCCTGCTGCTGTTGCTGCTGCTGTGAGTACCACGGTTTCGGATTCGAGTCGTAAGGTGGTGGTGGTGGTGGTTGGTCATATCCACCTCCACCACCGCCACCGCCGCCCCAGAACGAAGGACGACCACCCCCAGCCGCACGCTGGGCGCGACGACCCGTGGGAGCGGAGGTGCAGGCGGAGTAGATGATCAAGCCGAGGATGCTGAAGAAAATTGACCAGAAGATGACGAGAATTATGTTTGCTGTAAACCAACGTCAGCAAGTAATCAATGAGAAGGGGGCAAGTGAACATACTGCTGGTACTGTTGTCATTGGTGAAGCGGTTAGTCCAGGCGGCGGACCCATATTTTTCGTAGCCGTAGTCTGTGAGCGCGAGACGGTACTCGACGCCGCAGGAACCTTGGTAGGACTCCAGTAAGTATTGCTGCCGTGAGTTATACCCAGTGCATAGAGAGCTTACCCTTAAGGATGTAGTCGTCATCTGGGCTATCATATCTATTATTTCTTTCATTAGTACCATCACCAAGGGGGCTCGGAACAGCTTCAGTAATTAGCTTACCCTTCACAAATGACATCTGTAGCACCAAGCTTAAACTCCCTCGGCAGGTCTGCCGTACACGACCAGCTGATATTCTCATCGCCATAATCACTGCTCCCGTCAGCTTTTACCCTCAGCCCTGCCAGCACAGCAGACAGGCAACTCACCTCCCCCGGTTCTTGCACCGCATCACATCAACCTCATATCTCCCCATTCCATCACCGCCTACACATTTCAACTGCACACAACCTCAGTCAGCAATGTCTCATCTTAGCATGGTACATACATACCTGCGGGATTGGAGCGACCCTCCTACCCTTCGTCATCATATCGTTTCGCAGTGTCAACGTATCAATCCTGCTCAGCAAGACCTTCTGTGAGCCGAAGGCCTCTACACAGCCCAGAGACAGCAAGACGCTCAACAGCACTGGATTCGTGGGTTTCATCTTTGTCGTTGTTGGTGAAACAGAATCTCACAGGAGTGGAATTCAAGGACCCCCTCCAAGCAGTTAAGGTGGGCTGAATCGATAAGGACACGGTGGCGCGGGGGTGATTATCGCGCCACACAAGGCCATCATGATACAGAACCCTAGCCCTGCCCTGGAGACTGGATGTGATTGGTTTCCCGGTACAGGTTTATGAATTCAGTGATCAGGCAGCTCACTATACGGTCCTGGCTAGCTAAAGCCTTTACTGCGGGTATAATCCCGGGGAACACGAGCGATGTGAGAGACAGTCTGCAGGGATAAATAGTGGCTTCTGGTTTAAAACCGTGGAACAAGGCTACATCTCTCTGTTCCTGTGGTATCGTATGTATACTTAAATGGAATCTACAGCTGGATTTAATTCTGTTGTCGAAACAGATTGATTCTGTGGCCAATGTCGTGAGTTATGTAACTAGATAATATTCTATGCATTGTGGCGGATGCGACTCTACTAAATTATTACACAGTTCCAAATCGGGGGCGTTACTAAACACTACTACTCCATGTATTCACTAAATTGAGAATCAAATTACCTCTTCATTTCCCTCTTCACCCTCCTCTCCATCTGTCTCTTCATCCCCCTCTTCCTCCCCCCCAAACTCCAAGGCCCACCTAAACATTCCCCCGCACTTGATGCACTCCACCCAGGAACATCCCCCACGTCTTTCAATCCTAATTCCACAGTTCTTATTCGGGCATTTCATTGAGAAGCGATTCAGTGAGTCCTCCTCCGCCTCCAACTCACGGCATACCTCCTGACAGGTACGCCCCTCGTGCTCATTATTTTCATGCGAGAAACAGCTTTTCGCACCACACCTCACACACTTGACCATCCCTCCAACGTACCCTTCATACAGCCTCCCATGCCCGCAGGTCGCACACCACTTCCACATCTGCTCAATGATCCGCACCTCCCTCTCCTCCTGGTTCCGCTCATACGCGGCCAACGTCTCGCAGATGCCCAACGCCATCCTCACGTCCCCGTAGCCCATCACCGCCGGACACTCTGGGCACCTTGGATCACGCCTCGACTTCACATCAAACGCGATGCAGGTCTTCAAGCATGAACGACACACGCGGCTCGCGTGCAGGCAGGCCATGGAGATGCGCCAGCCCGGGAACTCACTGAGGAACAGGTGCTCAAGACACACGCTGCAGCGGAGAATATCTGTCCGGAACGGGCGGTAACTGTTTTTTGGGCGGGTTCGCTTAATGACGCCAAGGCCTCCGAGCAAGTCGGATGGCAGTTCGAGGCTGCAATCAGGGTCGGGGCAAAGCCATGGTTTGGCGGCGATGCGCACGTGACGGGCCAAGCAGAGGTTACAGGCTGGTTGGTGAGAGGTGTGGTAGGGGATGTCAGGGAACCTACCGGGGGGGCGGTTTTGTACGCAAACAGGGCATTTAAAGAGGGTATTCGGGGTGGTGGTACCCTCCTCGTCCGAGGTATACTCGCGGCTACGGGAAAAGAAACCTCCAATTGTAGCTGAGAGCCCTGAAAATGTACGGTAAAGCCACGAGATGGAGGGGCCATGGAGTACTGCTATCTGGGCTGCGACAAGCACCCATTCCAGTGCGGGGAGAAGGCGACGGGCTCTGTTCCATTGGATTTCACCAGCCTGCATGAGGTATAAATCTTTTTGTAGGATTATTTCGACTGGTTTGACCTCGGGCGGGTTATCGCCTGGTCTATGGGCTTATTTATACTAATCTCTGAGGGCCGATAGTGACTATACGATGAGCGCACAAAAACCCCGAATGACTGCGCACTTGTACTTGTTGGGCTAGATTATTGACTTGAACCTTTTTATTTCTAGAGTGATGTCGATGTAATCATTTCCCGTGCATTACTCGTAAGTTACGTCCCAAAAAACCACCTATCCAGGAACTCCGACGTTTTCCGAGGCACTAGTTAGCAGCAAGCACCACCGAGTCGATCAAAAACACCCTTCTGCAATTTCTTCCCTCCCTACCGGTCATAGAACGACTTCCCAGGACTACCTTTCAGACAATTGAGATCCACACTACCCTATCCGCTGACCAGTATCCGGGTCTACCAATCGCCTCTAGCTCCCGAGAAACACTTACCAAACCACCACTACCGAACCTCTCTCCTGTCCAAGAGAAAACAATTCAACCAACTAGCTTCAAATTCAGGAACCAACCCTGGTTTTGGGTATGTAGATTTATCACGTAAACCCCGGGGATCCAAGCCAAGGCCGGAGTGTAGAGATTCGTTTCTGTTTTTTCACGTAGTCCTGGAGCACCTCCTAGGATCATTCTCCGTCGGGACCTGCATAGAATCCGCAGCATATGGAGATCTTTCCTCCTTTGGACTTGAGAGTTGCTTGGGACCCTTTTTAATTTTATTTTTTTACACTTCTCCGGTCTTGGCACTGTAGAAAAGATACGGGAACGGTAATGACATAAACACCGCGAAGAGCGCCTCGGCTGTTAAATACACTTACACAACCACAGAGCACGGCAGTCGCATACCAACACCGGACAGCACTCCTCGGCACTTTTAGCTGACTCCCGGTAGTGACCTCATCCACTAGAGCGGCAGATCGAGTGATACCTTATGATGCAACTGTTCCTCAACACAGCTTCCCACACCGACGTGGGCGCACACAGGGAAAGGAGCAGCCGCCCTAGGTCTTGGTAACCTCGACATAGAAGATTAAATTGCGCGTTCCAGCCCGCTTGGGGGAGTTCGCATCTATACATGTATACATGTACATATATCCAACCCAGATCACTTCCGGCTAGGTACACCAAGTATAGAAGCGGGATTGATTCTTTCAGCCGCCTCCTCCAGATAATCACGTGCAGTGCCACGCCGCCCGAGTGATATTTCGTGACCCCTCCTCCAAACGCTGCGACGAGATAAACCAAGAACCCAATGAGTACATGCAACGCACTCCCAGAGAACCGCAATAGTACTGTCCACCACTTCAGGTTGCGGCATTATAATAGGATAGGCACCTAAAGAACATGTCATCCATGATACGCCACCGTAGGCTAGCCGACTATGTAAATCCCCGCAGAACCCAACACCCGGGAGGGAGTCATGTAATACATAACCAGGCCTAGATATCCGCCCGCACAAAACCGCCCTCCCATCCATGCGAGCGAAAAGCGACCGCCTCAAGACCACACATTAAGCCTGGCCTCCGCCCGAGTGCAGTAACCGAGACCGCCCCCTACCATTATGTACCTACCGCACCTGGATCTACAGACGCGCTCCCTGTCCGCAGCAGGGAAGCCACACCACGCAGCCCTAGATAAGGTGGACGTGCACACCCACTGCTGCAAGTTATCCTGCCCCGGGTGGTAGATGCGGAGTACATGTGCGGGGTAAGGTTTACTCATATTGCCTGATAAGACTACTGTTGTGGAAAGGCGGAGGGTTAGAGAGCGGGGACTGTGCTGCTACTGTTTGAGCCCGGCCAGAAGATTTCATAGATATTTGTAAATTCAAAAAGGTACCTACCAAACCACATAAACCCAGGTATACAACGAGTGCCCTCGGGCCAGTACCGAAAAGAAAGAACAGTAGACAATCGGCGCTTACATACACATGTTCACCCCCCCATAACATTAGTTCCCCGAGTGAGCTTCACTCTATATATTGTACATACCTCAATCCTTCCTAAAGAGCCCTCTCAGACTCCTCAGTCCGCTCTGCACCGTCAGGCCAAGCCCCTTCACCGGGTCCTCCTGCCTCTCCAGCTCCTCAATCTGCCGCAGCGTAACATTCCCCCACAACTCGACCGGGATATACCCAATATACGCCACATTCCTGCCGCCGTTAGCCCACGCACACCAACCCCCGGAATGAGCAGTACATACCCAAACCCGCCGATCCAGTATATCGTCTCGACCTCGAAGGTGACCCAGTCACTCTCATGGATCCTGTTCCCGGGCGCCCAGATCCTAGCGTCCTTATGCACGGCGGTAAAGCACGTCTTCAGCCTCTCGGCCTCCTCGCTCCCCCTCGGGACCTTCTCGCTCAGCCGGCCAATGAGCGACAACCGCGGCTGGCTCGCCTGCGACCAGCTGCTCGCATGCTCGCGCACCGACAGACTGATCGGCGCCCCGTCCTTTGCATTCTTGAAGCTGTGCCGACCGTTAGCGTCTAGTGCCCTAGCTACTTGACTGTACAGGCTGCACATAACCGGGGGTTCTTACGAGGTGGCAATGCCCATGGCCAGGAGCGTCGGGTTCCCCGTCGTGGAGCAGTCGGCGTAGTAGTCCATCAGGCCGATCGGCTGGCCAGCGAGGCCATGCGGGTCATCGTGCGGGAAGATTGAGGAGAGGGTGGCTATGGACTCTGATTTTAGGAGCTTGCGGGCCTGGACGGCGGCCTCTTTGACGGTTGGGATGAGGGCGGTGGAGGAGGAGGGGGTCTCGTCGAGTGGGAGGGCGAGAGTGAGGGTGAGGGTGAGGGCGAGGGCGAGGGTGCTGAGCATGGAGCGCATGTTGGAGTGTCTTTAACGGAGCGGATGAAGGGGAGAGGATTGGGGAGGTGCAGAGTATGTCCATGTATGTATACTCCATGGGTTATTAATTAATTAGATAAGGGATAAGGGATAAGGGATTTAGCCTGTTGAGGCACCGTTCCTTGGCGTCTGCTTGTCAAGTCTTTGGCTGTTCCCATACTCAAGTACGTACATGTACTTGCTACCTACTACTAGACAGTGGATACAAGTACTACAATAGATCTCTACCCACGATGGCTGAGACATAACACATCTCTTATACCAATAACTGCCCGCATGCGGTAATGCTTGGCATCTTTATCAGATGCTGTCCAATCAAAAGGGAGGGCGGTATCTGTACTCAGGAAGCATACATGTACTCTTCACCTCACACCCTCCGTATTGCTCACTCTCTTCAGAACTAACTAGCCAAGGAGTCTGACCTACAAATACATACACCAGGCCCATTCTCTATACACAACATGATATAAAAAAACCCGGAACGCCGCTTCTGCCTAAAATTACACACTTGCATCTAATCTAGTACATACTACGCATAGTCATCACCCTCCATCTCAATCTTATACGCCCTCCTCTTCGCTCCCGCCCCAAACCTCGTCACCAACGCCCCCAGCTCCCTCCTCCTCTTCTCAAAGCTCGCGCGCTCTCCATGCCCCCACTTTGTGATCTTTGTCAAGCCCCCATCGCTACACATCAACGTATCCATAACGCTGATCAGCGTCCTGGCCATCTCCAGGCATCGCTCCACGAGGATCGGCGACTTGCGTCTCCTCACCAGCTCGAGCTCCAGGTCCACCTCCTCGTCGACCCGCCGCAGCGCCTGCTTGACGTTTGCCGGATCCCCAGTCTTGATGGAGACCTGCAGGAACATGTTCCACACTTTTACGTCGACGGGGATCTGCCACTTCTTGATCATGAGATCGAGGAGCTGCTGCGCGGAGCTGAAGGCGGCGCTGCGCCCTTGACGCTTGCATGATGAGAGTGCAATGTAGAATGTTTTTGCGCTGGGGGTGACGTCCATCGATTTTACGAGCCCAAGTGCCTCGGGACCAAGGCGTTCGCGGCGGAGGATGCGGAGGTAGTCGTGGTAGTTGAGAAGATCGGGTTTCACCCTGTAAGGGGGCGCGGTGAGCAGGGTCCAGTATTTGTATGCGGTAACTGGGTCGCCGAGCTTCGCGCAAGCCTCCAGGATGAGCGACAATGTCGGGTTAGTAGGGAGGGGACGTGTTGAGGTGGGGTATGGCTTGGCAATGGGTGTGAAGGTGGTCTCGGTTTCTGGGTTGAGCGGCGCCGAGACCTTTCGCTCCGGCGGTAAAACGCCCTTCTCTCCGGGGACCAACGGGAGCTTCGGGCTCGCCTGTCCGGAAAAGATAGAGTCCTTCGTGTGCGGCTTTATGGGATTTTTCGGAGCCAATGACTCAATCCCGTACACCTGCTCGCACAGGGTGAAAACCTCCCTCCAGTCCACCTCCCGCTCGCTGGAGAGCAGCACCCTTCCCATCGCGCATGCCAGTGGTTCGTCGATCCACAGCTGGCCATTGATCCATTTCGACAGTACCCCCGCCCACACCCTGCGTCCATCCTCCACATCCGTAGCCGCCCCCTTGGCCGTCTTTATTCCGTTCAGCAGGATCGTGTACGTCTGCGTGTTCGGGGCGTTGGGACCATGCACAGGGAGCCCAGCGACAATAGTCCACATAGAGTCAAGGTCCTCGGCGCGCGAGCAGACGCGGAGAATAGCGTTGGTATGGAAGATGTTTGGCTTGACGGGCGATTTGGGGTTAGAGAGGGAGTTGTAGACCTGAAGGGCACGGGCGAGGGTCTGGCCAAACTGGGTATTCTCCGAGAGGCCGTTGAGGATCAGGGTAAAGGTGTGCGAGTCTGGCACGACCTTTCGCTTTTTCATCTAGTTATTCCTCCCACTTTAGCGGCACGCCGTTGATTAGATAATGCGGAGATACGAACCTCGTTATAGGCCTGAAATGCGCGCTTGACGAACCCAGTCCTGAGGTAATGCTGGATAATCACATTCCACGAAACCACCGTATTCATAGTCCTGCTTGCCTCCCTGACCAGCGATAACGCCGAATTCTCGTCCTTCTTCTCGAGCCGCCGGCGAATCAGCTCCGACATCTTGAGCGGATCTCTCATCTTTGCCCGTTGCGGCTGCGGACGGGTCTGCTTGACGAAGCTCGAGGGCGGAGGACCCCTAGCCCGCGGCGGTGGTCCCTGCCTGGGAGGTGGGGACCGAAAAGCATCTGAGTATGCGGCAATTGCATAGGAACGACGTAGAGGTGGATGTGCTGATTTTATGTAGCTGTGACGGCAGAGCTGGCAGAATAACATCTCGAGGGAGTTTTGTGGGAGGGAGGGAGGGTGGGAGGGTGGAGTGTTGATGCTGCTTGTGAGAAAAATCTTAAGGAAACCCTAACCCCTCTTATCAAGGTTGTCTGCATGCGGCTCTGCGTTATCTTATCTTTCTGTCTGGAGAATCTAATCTCTCTAGTGTATGTATGCATCATTAGAGACGTGATCATTGAGGACTTCAATTTCCTGGACGATACCCAATCTAAGGCCACTCCATGCTCTAAATATCCTAGCGATACGGATCAAGTATACTAAACATCTAGACCAGTACTACGCTAATCAACCTTTCAATTCCGGTGCCCATTGATTGCAGGAGTTATAGTATCTACTACGGCGGCCATGCCTCTAGCCCCCCCCATATATATAAAAGGTTTATGTTATATATATGTTATGGATTTATTATATATTGGTATAATTTTTAGTCTTACATTACAATACCAGTACCAGCTATCCAGCCCTAGTTCTAATTCTCCTCTATAAACCCCGTTATGGGCACTTGTGCATGTGCAATTTTACAAACAGCTACATGTTTCAAAATTTAATACAATATATGTACTCTATGTACCACGCACACCACACGCCACGACCAGACAAGTTTATATTGAAGCACAACAAAGCTATGTTTCGTTTCGCTTCGCAACGTCCATGGAGAACAACGCCCCTGACGCCCCTGCACAGCAAACTGCATTACAATGACAGCCCCAAGAGTCCGAGTGATCTTACATGATTCCTGACACACACAAAGGACCAACAAGCCCTCCCATCGCAACACTCCATCCATCTCCCAAAGGCTGCGCCTGCACACCATGCCCCCCTACCGCCCCAGTAACGCCCAGCGCTACTGCTCCTCCTCGACAATGGCAGCAAGTCGAGACCCCCTTGTGCGTGGAGCCGGGGCATGTGCTCTGAAGCTACCATGGACTGGGCTACGCGGCAGTGGCATGGTGAGCGAGAACTGGATCGATATTGCGTTGACGGTTTTGCCCTGGTTGTGTTGGTGGGTCAGGGGCTGGCTGGATAAGGCTTGATGCTTGCGTTCAGGAAGGGCGCTATTCTTCTGGGCGTTGATCATTGGAGCGTGGTAGATATCGATACTGTGAGAGGGTAGTAATAGGGGAAAGATATAGGACTATCAGAACATACTTATAGTAATTACATGTATGTAAGTCTAGTATCGCATGTCCACATCTCCCTTCGGACCGGTCAAGGTTTCTTTGTTCGATGACTTTCGTCTTTACTTTGATACATATAACCAAATATCCGACAATAGAACTCAACCCAAACTACATCTCAAATTCCAAAACAATATAAATCAACGTCAAACTAGCTAATCCTCACTTCACTACCAACCACGCTTTCTGCAACTCAATTTCACCACCTTTTCTCCTAGAAGTTTTAAAACTAAATGTGTAGAGAGTTAAGAGACTTGATTAATTACTATCATAGAGGAAAAACCCCGTATCTATACTAAAAAAAAGTAGTAGGTACAAAACAAATATAACAAAAGACAATACACTGTAAGGAATATAAATCAGTCCTGTTAACAAACGGAACAACCCAGCATAGCATAACTAATAGGAAAGTAAGTAATATTAAATACAATAATCCCATGACCACGAGCTATTTCTCATGTGCGAGCGTGACTAAACCAAGAATTAGTATCCAAGGCCAAAATATTAGGATGGTATTATCTGATTAACCTACAGCCATCCAAAGTGGAGGTGTACTATGATGAATCTGACCCCTCTCCTTGCTCCGTATCATGCGGCCTCTTCTTGGACCTCCAAGCCCTCCACCTTAAGCTTGAGGGTGTCGGTTTTGGAGCAACGACATCCGAGGCTGAGGAATTTCTAGATTTTGGGCCCTCTGTTGGAGCAATGTCATCTGACGCTGAGGAATTTCCAGATTTCGAACCCCCTTTACCGCTCTTGAATAACTGCTCCAACCCCCCTCCTATATTTTTCTCGATCCAGTCCGAAATCTTAAATTCAAATATCAGTATCTCTTGTATACAAGCATACTGTGAAAAAACCTCAACCTACCGAAGAATATTTAAACACAATCCAGACCACGAAAACCAGAGTCAAAACTGGACAGGCGATCACGAAATACCAAGTCCATCTTGGGTTATTTCCGAGGACATCTAAATTCATACCGAAAAGTCCCTGTTATCGTCAGGAGCACTGCACCTACCTACACAGGGCTTCTTATAATGAGAAAAACAATTGAATCACTTACGGAAACAAATGTCAAAGGGAAAAAGATAAACTGGCGATTTTGTTAGATGTTGGAACTATATTCAATAGATTGGTTCAAACTTACTGTTATCCAACTAAGCCTCTTCATGCTCAGAGACATGTTAATAGACTCCCGAGCCTCATAGATAGAGACCAAATTGAACTCCTTATTGATTGTTAATGAGCATTACGATAAAATTCATCTTCGAAAAGGAAATACTCACGAGTTCAATCATATCCTTTGTTTCTGCTTTTAATTCGGTTATCTCATCGATGCATTTTTCTAAAAGTCCGACTTTTTTTGATAGTTTCACCAATGCTTCGAGATTTTCTATCTGTGGCCTCTCCGATCCCCCCAAATAGTCATTGATGTGGTCACTATCCTTACCCGATTCTGCCACTTCTAAGAAGAGAGCCTCATTGTCTTTGAACCTCTCCCAGAGTTCCCGCGCTTTCAATATATGAACCTGCAAACCCGAACGGAGTTTGTTCCACTCCCGACTGTCTTGCAAAAGACACCTGATGATCCCGGGATCTTCTCCCCCTTTTTCCAGCTGGATATCACGCTATTTCACAGTTAGCAAAGTTTAAGTACATAACTATTGGAGGGTTTTGGATAGGATAACCCTTATCAACCCGAACTTACCATCTTTTCAAGATGCAGCCTACCTCCTTCCAGAAGCTCGAGCCATCTCCGATGGACATCATCAAGCAACAAGGTAGCAAATTCTGCCCCGTGAGAAGGAATCGAAAGATACTCCAATCTTAAGGTCCCTTGGTATAGCAAGGAACGTAAGAATAACTCTTTAGGGTGATGATTCCCATATTTAGGCTGCTTCTTGCAACTGGTTGCGGTGGGATGCGCCATTATCCAAGAAATTTCGACCTTTTGCTTCGTAAATGTGAATGGTTGCAATTCCTTCCCTAACCCACCCTGCGCGGCCCCTTTCACATCTGGAAGGAAGATGCAAAAGCGTATATATCCAATCACTCCTAGTCCTAGAGGCTGTGAGAAAAAACTAGGATATTCAATGAGCGTGGAGCAAGGGTCTGACCTTCTATCTCATTTGCTGACTCCACCTCAGGTACGTTTGCTGACTCCGCCTCAACTCTAACGTCGACCGCTATATCAGCTCTTCTAGGGACTCCCGGAAATAGATTTGTCGAACTAGTGAGTCCTCCACGATACCATCTGAAGTCGATAATATTTTCTGTCGAGTCCTTATTATATTCCGTTGACTCTTGGGACGAAAGTTCGCCAAATGGTTTTATGAAAGACTTGTACACACTGATATCGGGAAGTCTACATGATCTTTACCACAGGCATGATCCGTTATGTTAGCGACTCCAGATCCTTTATATCCCGTACTTGGGTTCAATGTGTCTCCCCATCCCCAGTCGTCGAGCACTCACATCTTAATCCATGGGTTGAATATTACATATCTGTCAAACATGTGATCTCTGTATGGCCACCCCGTGCCCTTCTCATCCGCTAAGATACTCGTATCCCCATCCGGGCCATAGCACAGGCCGATATTCTGAGGGGTCTCTTTTTCCCCTTCCGGGCGCAGTAACACTTCCGTCCTCAAACACCCGGTATCCGCGCCTTTTGAAACTAAGCGCCTTAGCATTGGTAAAGGGTTTTTTGATTCGGTCGCAGTCTCCAGAGGTGATTTCCCCGAGTGATCCTTTATATTAATTCCGTTTTCTTCCACCTCCAGAATTTTGCTAATGAGAGTTGACATTATCTCGGCCCCCGACTCGTCTCCCCGCTGCGAAGCTTTAACGTGCTCCCGCAGAGCTTCGTGAAGTGGTGTCAATCCAAACTGGTTTCTAGCCCTTAAGTTCGGTTTAGGGGATTTCATGAGATGTTTCATTATGAGTTCGCTCCCTCCGCGACCGGCTATGACGATTTTGGCTCCCGCATCCATCAGTATTTTTACTATCGCTTCGTGCCCGCCCTCCGCCGCCGCCTGCAGTGCCGTCATCCCACTAGATCTGGCCGGGCTGGCATTAACATCGGCCTTCGCATCCATCAGTATCCTTACTATCGCTTCGTGTCCGCCCTCTGCCGCTGCCTGTAGTGCCGTCCTCCCGCGAGACCCGACCGGGCTGGCATTAACATCGGCCTTCGCATCCATCAGTATCTTTACTATCGCTTCATGCCCGCCCTCTGCCGCTGCCTGTAGTGCCGTCCTCCCGCGAGACCGGGCCGGGCTGGCATTAACATCAGCCTTCGCATCCATCAGTATCTTTACTATCCCTTCGTGCCCGCCCTCTGCCGCTGCCTGTAGTGCCGTCCTCCCGTGAGACCCGGCCGGGCTGGCATTAACATCGGCCTTCGCATCCATCAGTATCTTTACTATCCCTTCGTGCCCGCCCTCTGCCGCTGCCTGTAGTGCCGTCCTCCCGTGAGACCCGGCCGGGCTGGCATTAACATCGGCCTTCGCATCCACCAGTATCTTTACTATTGCTTCGTGTCTGCCCTCCACCGCTGCCTGTAGTGCCGTCCTCCCATCAGATCCGGCCGGGCTGGCATTAACATTGGCCTTCGCATCCATCAGTATCTTTACTATCGCTTCGTGCCCGCCCTCCGCCGCTGCCTGCAGTGCCGTCCTCCCGATATATCTAGACGGGCTGGCATTAACATCGGCCTTCGCATCCATCAGTATCTTTACTATCGCTTCGTGCCCGCCCTCCGCCGCTGCCTGCAGTGCCGTCCTCCCAGCATCCCCGGCCGGGCTGGCATTAACATCGGCCTTCGCATCCATCAGTATCTTTACTATCGCTTCGTGCCCCCCCTCCGCCGCTGCCTGTAGTGCCGTCCTCCCGTGAGACCCAGCCGGGCTGGCATTAACATTGGCCTTCGCATCCACCAGTATCTTTACTATCGCTTCGTGCCCGCCCTCCGCCGCTGCCTGTAGTGCCGTCCTCCCGTGAGACCAGGCCGGGCTGGCATTAACATCGGCCTTCGCATCCATCAGTATCTTTACTATCGCTTCGTGCCCGCCCTCCGCCGCTGCCTGTAGTGCCGTCCTCCCGTGAGACCCGGCCGGGCTGGCATTAACATTGGCCTTCGCATCCACCAGTATCTTTACTATCGCTTCGTGCCCGCCCTCCGCCGCTGCCTGTAGTGCCGTCCTCCCGCCATATTCGGCTGGGCTGGCATTAACATCGGCCTTCGCATCCATCAGCATCTTTACTATCGCTTCGTGCCCGCCCTCCGCCGCTGCCTGTAGTGCCGTCCTCCCATCAGATCTGGCATTAACATCGGCCTTCGCATCCACCAGTATCTTTACTATCGCTTCGTGCCCGCCCTCCGCCGCTGCCTGTAGTGCCGTCCTCCCATCAGATCTGGCATTAACATCGGCCTTCGCATCCACCAGTATCTTTACTATGGCTTCGTGCCCGCCCTCCGCCGCTGCCTGTAGTGCCGTCCTCCCGTGAGACCAGGCCGGGCTAGCATGAACATCGGCCTTCGCATCCATCAGTATCTTTACTATCGCTTCGTGCCCGCCCTCCGCCGCTGCCTGTAGTGCCGTCCTCCCGCCATATTCGGCTGGGCTGGCATTAACATCGGCCTTCGCATCCATCAGTATCTTTACTATCGCTTCGTGCCCGCCCTCCGCCGCTGCCTGTAGTGCCGTCCTCCCGTGAGACCAGACCGGGCTGGCATTAACATCGGCCTTCGCATCCATCAGTATCTTTACTATCGCTTCGTGCCCACCCTCCGCCGCTGCCTGTAGTGCCGTCCTCCCATCAAATCCGGCGCTGGCATTAACATCGGCCTTCGCACCCATCAGTATCTTTACTATCGCTTCGTGCCCGCCCTCCGCCGCTGCCTGCAGTGCCGTCCTCCCATTAGATCTGGCCGGGCTGGCATTAACAACGGCCTTCGCACCCATCAGTATCTTTACTATCGCTTCGTGCCCGCCCTCCGCCGCTGCCTGTAGTGCCGTCCTCCCATTAGATCTGGCCGGGCTGGCATTAACAACGGCCTTCGCACCCATCAGTATCTTTACTATCGCTTCGTGCCCGCCCTCCGCCGCTGCCTGTAGTGCCGTCCTCCCATTAGATCTGGCCGGGCTGGCATTAACAACGGCCTTCGCACCCATCAGTATCTTTACTATCGCTTCGTGCCCGCCCTCCGCCGCTGCCTGTAGTGCCGTCCTCCCGTGATCTTGGGCCGGGCTGGCATTAACATCGGCCCCCGCATCCATCAGTATCTTTACTATCCCTTCGTGCCCGCCCTCTACCGCCGCCTGTAGTGCCGTTCGTCCACAAAACATAGCCGGTGCAGCGTTAACCCCGGCCCCTCGACTTATCAATAGCTCCACTACCTCCTCATGTCCGCCGTCTGAAGCTGCTTGTAAAGCTTCTCTGGCAAAAAGATGCCTCTTCCCCACAAATTCAACCTCTTTGGCATTAGGATTCAGGGACTTGCGCCGCATCACTCCACGCCCCAATCTTCCATCATCCGATATAACCTCATAGTTTCTATTATTGAACTTTCCAGTAGGGGGATATCGAGCATGAATAGACGCCCCTAGGTCGAGCAGTCTTTGTACTTCTGGACAATCTCCTCTCTCGGCAGCTTTCACGAAGTCGCCATTCACACTCCCCAAATCTTTTTTTTCTGTGCTTGTGGGAGGTTTGGTCGATGACATATCGGTTTTGATAGACAACCCAGCTGACCAGAGAACTTAGCAAATATCTTACACCGAGATATCACAGTACTTTACCTCAAACGAGCTGTTAAGATCTTGTTCGCTGATCGTCCCGAGTTACAGGAGACAAGGCTTTGATATGTTACACTTTGGGTAGAGGAAGTCTGGGTATAGACGTCAAAAGGGCTAGTAGTGATCGATACGTTTTTTCCAAATGAAAGCTGTACGTCACTCGGGAGAGAACTGTATTAAAAGGACTGATTAAAACTATCCTACTAGTAACCTTCACAATCGCCGTAAGCCCCTACCTCGAATGAGAGTTACTGACAGTTAATTGAGGCCCTCGATGGTCCAAGGATAGTTAGGAGTAAAAGCAACGACCGATTATACCAGGAATCAATTGCAAGCGGCTCTAGTAAATCTATTAACAAGATCTCTGATAACCGGAACACAAAAATTACGGCACAGTATCCTACCCACCTCGAACGAGCTATGTTCTGCTGATAGATTTAGACGAGAAGACAGGAGGTTAATTATGTGCGTCAACACTGATGTGCTGAGGTTGTAAGTTTCTATCCTTAACATTCAAGGAAAGTCTTGGTTGTAAATAAAAAAAAATAAAGGGGCTTGGGATAAAGAGCCCGGGGACTTTTGTGATGGAGGGGTAGAGGCACAAATTCCTAGTGGTCAGAAGGTTTTTACACTTTCTATACTGCGCGTTTCTGTGGGGGAGTGCGCATATCACATTTTCAGGTCGGCGATATACGTACCGCATTAACTGGAATACATAGAAGGCCCGTCACACAAGGCAGAGTGAGGGGCGTATTCAAGACAAACAACCAAATATGGGAATTTCAACCTCCTGTGTAACCGGCCTTCTAGAACTGCCGCCACGTATCCTTCTTATTGGTTCATAAGCAGACGGAGTGTTCCAACTGCAGCTGAGATACCGGCACGAGAGAGATCGATCCTCCACTGCCCCATTCATCCAAGGGATACGTGTACATACTTTGAACAGCCTTGTGTGGAAATTCATTCCTGTGTGATTGTGATTGAAATCACCATGCCACTGCGTATTGCTACAGTACAATGGCCGAAATTCCAATTTAATTCGGAGGTTTTGCACAATACCGTATATTGTTATTGTAGCTTTCCTAAGTTACATGTATTGCATGTAGCTAATAGGATGTAACCCACCCCCCAACGGGTTTTTTATTCAAATACACATAGCTACATGACCGATGGAATCGATGTCCGATGAAATCGATGTCATTAAAAGTATCCAGACCGTATAAAGTAACTACATGCCTGTTGTGGTAAAACACCGCCAACATTTGGTGTTTGTACTTGCCAAATTTTTAAGTTTAGGACGGGATATGACCAAAAGTTGGGTGGCAACCGTCAAAAACTTCAAAATTTGGCAAGTATATATCTCAGGGCGTTCCGTCACTTATTACCAGTCGCTTTAGTACATTCAACTCACCACAGATCTAAAATCACCCCAACCTCATCTCTAGTCATCCGTGCTCCTTCCTGGTCATAAACAGAAATTATGACCTATTCATATATATTATGGCAGGATTTTATCCCTAAGAGCTTTAAGTGGGTACGTTTTCACGGCACCGTATATCACTCGGAAGGGAGATGGAGAGAGAGGAGGAATAGAAGGAATGGGAGAGAAAGCGATAAGGAGAAACAAACTCCCTTCTTCTGTGTTTTGTGTTTTGATGAGGAAGATTTACCCTGCCTCCGATAAAGTGGGAGGAAAGGTTTTGTCATAGCCTACGGGTTGCTTACATATACATGTACATGCATGAAGTATCAATCGATCAATCAATGTCACTCGGAAGCGTTCGTCACAAGGAGTGATATCTCATGATTAACATAGAAGAGCCGGCACCACCCCGGAAGCCATTGTTACTTAGTACGTTAACAATAACATGGGACTCTCGGTTTAATATGAAGCTTTTCTTTGTTAGTTTTTTGATTGGGAAAATGCTGCAGGTTTCTCGACTGTATAGATCTAGCTCTCTTACTGAATTTCAGACCCATGTAATTATAAGCTCGTACACAGCAATTCCACAAACAGGTATTAGGGTAATCGAATCTCCCTTTAGAGTACCTAGATAGCATTTCTTAAGCCTAACCCTCCCATTGTATTTACTAGCAGTACATACACCCGTTGACCCTAAGTACCATCAAAAACCTTATCATCTGCCTCCTCCACCACCACCTCCACTCCCAGTTCCATCCATTCATCCTCAAGATCCCACATCCACGTACCCCCCCCCCCCCCCAGCTACCTACCTCCATTACCCTCTTCATCAACACATATCCCCCTCTGGCCCTCAAGATAAACACACCTACCCACCCAGCCCCGCCTCAGCCCCGCCTCAGAATGTCTCTGAGCCACACCTCCCGAAGTGATAACGAAGATGACTTAGCGCACCTCGACAGTCACATCCAGCAGGTTGATCAAAGAAGCCGATCATTCAAACACAGGTTGGAAGCCCACAGTTTTTTTGTGATTGGGAAACAACGGGCTATCGCCTCTGCGCCTTCCCCACGTCCAGAGCACTACATCATCACCTCCGATACCGACACTGCGTTCGTGGGGGCAGACCGCCTACTTAGTGGGAACATTACTTCCATTCGTCGTCGAACCATTTTCACCAACGAAATGTCGCTCCGCGCTCAAACTTTCATGGCATTTGCCCAGAAATCACTCAAGTCCATGGTGGATCAAATGGAGCCGGTAAAGCTTAAGTTCGGGGATGTTGCTCGTAAATGTTCTCAAACCGATCGGGAAACAGAAGCGGAGCTCAGGATACTTCGTGATTGGCTGGAAAGGGTTGAGCGCAGGGTTGAGACTCTCCGGGAAGATTTGGAGAGAATTACGGCTATGGAGAAGGATGGGTGGGAAGTTGGAGTTATCGCAACAACCACAGAAGAATGGGATTTTTATATGAGAGCTCATCAATGGAGGTGAACGGGTAGCTATTCTTGGGGAGGGAACAGACATGATATCTCTCTCATACGTTTTGCGAAATCAACTTCCTCAAAAACTGAAAGTATATCCTATTGACTACAGATCGTACCCCATCTAAATCACCCACCGTTTTCAGAAATCGAATATTCCTCTCGCCTTCACAAGTCAATGAACGTTCGGAAAACGTAAGGGGTGTGTACCATACCTGTGAAACTTGCTGAGTTGGCCCTACCATTGCGTCCGCATCATCCTCTTCTTCACTTTCTGTGCTATCTGCCGCTTCGTCCACCCGCATACCCGGCGCAATTTGATCTCTCACAACTGAGATACTTGGCATAACATCACCACCTGAATCCCAACGCAGCCTTGGTTCCCATTCTTCAAGGCCCTTTCCTAAATCATCATCATCATCATCGTTATCTTCGTCCTCGGTATCGTAAGGTAAAAATAATCCTTGTGGCACATGCTGGCTTGGAAGAACCTGAGAGATGGCTGGTGGTGGTGATGACCGGCGCGGCTGTGTATTTCGTGTAAATGCGTTTTCCTGGGCTTGAGTCTCAACAGGTCGCGTAGGAGGTCTATAAAGTTCCTCGTAATCGTTGTGAGATACCTGTTGGCTTTGAGTAGAGCCGTCGTCTTGGGAAGCCGCAGTGCCTAGAGCCACTCGAAACAGGGGAGTGGATGACCTAGGGGCGGGACCGGGCATATGACGAGGTATAGGTGTAGGGTTGGTTATAGGACGGTTCTCCAACCTTGTAATGGCCGCAAATGTTTGTGAGCTGCTGACCTGGGTCATGGTCATCAGGGTGAACTGGCATCTCATCCCTTCATGCTCATAAGTGACTTGGAATGGACGGCCAGCTTCACTATAAAAAGTTGATATAGTTGTGTTGAGAGAAGCTGCATGAATCACTATTGCCTAAAAAGGGTTGTTTTTCTTCTTATTAGCCTCTATCCAATACTTGGATTTTACAGTATACAAACCTTCATATCTTTCAAACTGATTGCCACGTTCACTTTATCTTCGGCTGACCAATCTTCGAAGCCAGAGGTGTCTAGTGCAATACTCGTATGCATCGGAAACTTCAAAATCTCTGAATGTATTAGCGCCAATAGTTCGTCCTTTTCCCGAAATTACATACCTTTTCCATCCGTAATTTTCTCAGTAAAACTTGTAAACACAGCCCTTCCGTTATTGCTCGTAATATCTAATCCTTCAGCTTTGGGCCCGAAATGCTCCATGTAATCCTTCATAAGCTTAGCTTGGACAGTCCACCGATTCGGCGCTTGCTCCTTATCAAACACGGGCGCCATAACCTCTACTTCCTCATAAGTAAGCTTATAGGTCTTTAGGACACCATGCCCGCACACAAGCTGAACGAGGAGCCGGCATTCTGGTCGCGAGGGATCATCTTCAAAGCTAACTTCACATCTATCTATAGCTGATCTACCCTTGGAGTCCGAATAGCGCTGCCTGAACGCAGCGAGTAACGCCTAGGACTGCTCGTATCAGTACTTTCTAGCTTCAATTCCCTTGGAATTTGGACACTGGACAACCTTGGAGTAGAGACGGCAGGTGAATCTGGGAGGCTCAATACCTCCTGGGGCCCCAAAACTATAAGACTCGAAAAATTCTCCACTAGACAAAGAGATACCCCCATAAGCTGATTTTGTTGAGTTCAGGGCTGAAAGTGTAAAGCGGTTGCGCCTAGCTTCAAGGCAGATATATTCAGAGAATTTTGACAAGCATGATAAAACGTCGTGAATTCTCTGGGCAGCAGGAGCACTCAGAACAAACTTTAAGCTTGACATGTGGAACAGTGAAATACGGTGCAAGAGGTGAGGGGTTGTGAGGAGACGCGCTGGCGAACGTGACGTCGTGACCTTGTATTCTTGATCACGTGGTCGGCTACTACCTTTCCACAAGCTATCACTCGGTGTAGCACATAGCACTTACACACTGTATTCAGTCTAGTTGGCTCTAGCTCCTTGCTACGGCCGATAGAAAGAAGTAAATTTACTTGACATGGCAGAAGCCCTGAAATTAAATTATGTCTTAAAATTTCTACAACGTATGGAGTTTTTTACTACATGTATTCCCGTCCTAGCCCGCCGATCGACCGTTAATCCAGAAATGGACTCTGCCGGAGATACTTGTACCTACATGACGTAGGTCATACATATATCAGGGTGCTCCTACTACTACAATGTCACGGCCCTGCAGTGTTGAGCCGCAAGAACTGTCATTACCCGGCCTCTTGACGGCGAGCCCCACTGTCTCACCAAGTGTTCGTTCCATGAAATAGAGAAGACCATAACCCCTCATCGCAATGGCATCAAAAGAAAAAGGCCCCCAATCGCAGCAAAGCACGCCCCCCTCTTTCTATCTCATTGATAAAAGGTGCATCTGCTGACCCATAATGACATAGTCGACTTGAATACTTTGTCCGTCGACAATCTTTCCGCCGTCAAAAAACAGCTCGACGAGGAGCTAGAACACCTCACTCAGTCTTTCCAGAAGCTCCGACAAGCTCAGAACAAATTTAAAGAATGCATCAACACCGTTAAAACCGGCCTAAGGCCTGGTCTGTTCCTTCCGGCCCTCGGGTGAAGTTGGGGGTTCAATACTAACGCGATGCAAGCGAGATAGGCAAAACGATCCTCGTACCGCTCACAAACTCTCTGTACGTTCCGGGTACCCTAGTAGATACTGAAAATGTCCTCGTTGATATTGGCACTGGATACTATGTTGAAAAATCTGCCTCTGATGCCGAGAAATTTTACAACGGCAAGGTGGAAAATTTGACGAAAAACTTAGCCGATCTGGAAAAGATTGTGTCACAGAAGAGCCAGAACGTACGAATCGTCGAAGATGGTATGTTTTGTCACTAGAGGTGCATTAGAAGAAAAAATAGATTACTGATGGACTCTGGGTGGTAGTTCTGAGGCAGAAGGTCATGAGCAGCAGTGCGCAGCCACAGGAGGCATAGTTAGCCAGTTCTACCCATAATTGATGGAGGTTTTTTCTCTCCTACTAGAAAGAAGACGTGAACGCGCTACCGTTATAAGTCTGGAGTCTACAGCCATTTACATCCTTTCCAGCATTCGCCTCTCATTGTTTATCAGCATTAGAGTTAACCATAGAGTCGACCAATACCATCGATTCAGTGATAAGGGGAACTCAGTAGTGAAAAACTGGTATTAAAATATAATACATCAAATATAAGAATCATGCTTCCTTACTCGTTCTTCATCCTGGTGCGATCCACAGCATGACAGGGCACCCCCTCAGGAATAGTTATCTGTCTTTCACTGGATCATTTGATACAGAAAATACATATATGGATTCGTTCAAATCGCCTAGGTAGGGTATAGAAAGGGGCAGATCTCGCTGATTTAAGTTAAGCCCAAAATTAAGACTGATGAGTGATAAACTGTGATTCGTGCTAGGAAATTCAAAATGCGGGGGTTCATTATGATAGGTTTAATCCCCGATTATTATCAAAGGAAAAAAAAAATCATACTACCGGTATCTCCAGATAAGATCTCAAGACGTCCCCCCTTGTCCACCTCAATTTGCAAACCTACTTGACGCTGGCGCCCCTGTGCAAACGCCGTTAGGATGTCTTTAAGTTGTTGTCCTGTGGCATTCTTTGTTAAAAACCATTTGTCTGAAAGGTATCTTTGTTAAATACATGTATAATACATAAGTATTTCCAGGCTCAAATTCATTTCTGGTGGTTGTGCTGTAATCTACTACACACCCGCAACCACATATACACCAAATTACTGGAGGACTTCCCGTAGGCGATAGAAACTGTTCTATCACTATTTAGGTTCTATTCGAGGTTGCAACGGATAGAAGTTTTTCTATCGTTAGGACCCCCTCTCAAAGGGGTGGGTCCTACCTGTTTTGCTCCTTCTATATGATTTCTATTGCTTGTTGCAATGAGTACAATCCCTGCACCTTCCACTACTGGGCTAGTAATCGAATAGAACAGAGAGAACAGCTTCTATAGCTTACGGGAAGTCCTCCACTATTGCCTCTAACAACCAACCGAACCTCATTTTACACTATGTTGACAACCAGCGGGATTGAGGTAATAATCTCCCCCGATATTACAAACAGAGTACTGCGGATACTCTAAGTCGCTAGTAAAATCCTTACAAAAACTAGATACCCGCCGGTCTGCAACCAAAAAACCCCCCCCAATGCCATCTCCAAAAGTTTTGGCTCTTCATCTCAAACTAAGCAAGCTTGAAAGGTCTCTTAAAGGCTTTAAAAAGAACTTGAGGGCCCTTTCGGACTTCAAACAAACCCACACTCCCACAACCTCGCCAACTCCTTCAGTATCAGGGTCACCAGAAACCTCCCCATCAGAGATGGAAAAGAAAAATACCGAAAGTTCTCGTATAGCATTCACCTATATCTATGCTATCCTTCTATCACTCGGAGAACGTCTAGGAGCCATCCGTCGAGATCTGAAAATTGCAGCCATAGGCGTCGATCGGTTGAGGGAAAAACTAATTAGGAAACTACGGTGCGGCAATCCTGACGGCGTGGGGGAGTGGGGTTATATCGATGAGTGGATAGAGGAAATAAAGGATCTATATAAAGTGATTAATGGTGCGTTTGAGGAGATCAATATGTTGAGATATCAATGGGGTGTGGGAGAATAGATATATATATATATATATTTAACCATTTCAGTCGCTCCTTTGGCCGCGGGGAATCTCACTTTCATCTTGTATCGAACCACCTATTGTGATAATACGTATGTTTCTATTAGTAAAACTACACGACTAGCAGGCAACCTAATCCTGTGCTATTAATAATCCTCCTAGCCCTTATATCCTGATACATAACTGAGAAGTAGGATAACAGAATAGTCGGACAAATAGCAAGATTCAAGACCCTCTCAATATCTAGTTCGGAACGAAACGAGTATCTCCACCTTTCACAGGCAACCGTCCATGTACCCAGGTTGTAGTACACTGAGGGTATTAACTTATTTATACTTCATACATACACTGAGGGTATTGCTCAATCTCAGTCCCACACGAGATTATATATGTAGTCCCGGGGATGAATCAAACGCAATCCAACTTGTCCCATACCTCCGTACCCAGGTTTCTGACCCATGGTATAACTTGAAATCCTTAAAGGTCATGCTGTTTCTACTGCAGACTCACTTGGCGCGTAGATTAGGCGGGCAAATCCGCTGCCCAGTTGGATCGCATGCAACCACTAGGTAATAGCCAATCATTGGCTAGGAATCCAGAGATGCTCAACGCCTTAGTGCCCCTTCGTTTCGTTTCCGTGGACATTGCCATAGCCAGTGATATAGCATAACCTCCAACATGGGGCACCAGCTGAGGGCTCCTCCCATATTGCTTTCCCCCTTTAGACTGGGTATAATTTTGATGAATAATTATCCGACTTCTGAGCTATACCAAGAATCTCAGTTTCATTGTGGTCTGCTAGCTCTTGTACGACTAACATTTAATATCTATGTAGTATGCTCTAAAAAATACTATATAAACTCACCGCGCGCGGCAGTCCGTATCTTGTTGCAGCTGCGCCGGAAAAAGTAGGTAGGTAAGTCAAACACCTTGTGGTCCTTCCGAAGGCTTCCCTTCTATCCGGAATCCTCAACTGTGTAGGCACTAATATTGCTACGGATACTAGTACTATTATCCGTGACCGCTATATCACCAAGGCACCGGAGCTGCATTAGCATACCTGTAGATTACACCTGGGCAGCTGAACTAAAGTCACCGCCAATACACCGTAGACAATAATAAGGTTACCTCGTACGTTACTCTAGGGCTGTGCCTACCGTCTGCTTAAATTCTAGCGAGGTCTCAAGGAAAGTCATCTATCCGACACAACCACGGAAGGCTCGTTCGATGTCCGTGCACTTTCTCGGGACATGTGAAGGTTCGGAACTAGGAAGTGGAAGTAAGTAATCAATTAATCGCAGCGCTAGAGGCCGAATTCCGTGAAGGATTATTAGGAGGAGCACGCGGGGTGGGTGGAGGTGAGTGATGGAAGAAGGTGCACTGAAAGGCCTAGGGAGTGGGGTAAGAATAAACGAATAGACGGTGAGGAAAATAGATGATATGGGAGTCTAAACGTCTAGATTGTTCTTAAATAGGCTCACCTTCCAAGCTTTTCGGACCTTGCAAGTTGCAATCGGTTTCCATTCAGCCAAAAGATTGAATCCTGGCTGGTGGTCTCTTTTAAACTTGCATCGTACAGGGTTCATCTAAAGGAACCCAAATCCACCAGTTAGGAGCAGTTATGTCGTTGCTTGGATCGGACAATTTCTCTAACCATGCGATCACTTCATAATCGCTATGTTCGAATTCATCGTCTAAGAAGAACCCCGCCACCCGAGACCACTTTACAGCCTTTACTCCTGTAGTTTGTCGCATTTACGTATGATGCACCCTTCATATCTTGAGATGCCTCACCTATTGATCTAACAATGATTTTTCGCTAGTGCCTTTTATCAAAGTTGCTCGATCCGGCTTATGTCGATATCTCATGCAGCAGCAGATAGTCGAGGTGATCACCACCATCCCTGATGAAAATGTGGAGATTAGTATTTGTTAGCTACTCGTGGGTACTACTGCAAGGACCATGGGGATGAAGAACAAAGCACATGTACCTACATACATACATGTACCTTTGAGGATCATGATCCAGTATGATTCCTGGACCCAGGAATCCTTTAACGGAGTGGCTGAGCTGTCAAGAGCGGCGCAGTAGATCCTACCGTTGATAGACCGAGCGCTGCCATTGCTAACAGCTATGCAGTTTACCACCGGCAAGGAATTCGAGATGTTCTTAGCGTTTCCTTTACCGGCGGTAGATGCATTCACCGAACGTATAAGGAAGGAGGGAGATGGGGCTTTTCCGGCGGTGCTTGCCCTTGATTTGCTGCAAGCCCCACGTAAGCCAGTATCTCCATTGTGAATCCAAAGTTTAAGGACTTGTGTCCGAGGAGCTGCACGATACCATAATTCTAAGGATTAATTGGTCAAGAAGCAAAAGACAGAAATTGAACATGGGGAGATAATTCACCCAGAGGCGAACTCCAGATTCGCACAATTTAACAACACCGATATTGTAGAATCCCCTACCCACGAGTAGAATCTCCGTCTCAAATATCCCCAGCCAGACAATATTGATTGATATGATATATGTATTTAACCACGGTCCTCGTATTGGGTGGGGTGGGGAGGTGCTTACAATTACTTTGTCAGTGCACCCTTGTCTTAATAACTATCCACATATAACACACGGTCGCCCAAGTCACTGCAATAATCATCAATCACAGCCCTCGCTCCTTCCAACTACATGTATGTACCTAGGTAGAGTACATGTAATGACAACCCACATACCCGGGTGTAACTTGACCTTTTTTTACCCCTGCAGCGACCATTGTGTCGGGTCATGCATCCAGTGGTCAGCGACAGCGGACTGCATCGTGTGATTGTGATTAAGCAACTTCCACCTTGCATTGCCAGCCAGTAGATACATGGAGGTACGGTTGGTGGTGGTGGTGGTGGTTTGTTGCTTTTTTGGGTGGACCTTTTTTAATTTTCTTCACCCCCCTCCCCTCTCTTCCTTTCTCTCTCTCTCTCCCTCTCTTCCGCAGCTTCAGGCTTCTACGCTACTTACGTTCGTTACGTACAGAATTAGGGTTTCTCTATTCTGTGTCCATTCTTTTTTTTCTTCTGATTTTTGCCCTGTGTTGAGTGCAGTATGATGATCCCCATGATATAATTAACACCCCCCTAGTTGTCGGGGGAGTTTTCAGCTGAACTTTGGCTGATGTAATTTTTAGGTTTCGATTTTTTACCCTCCCCCTCCTCCTCCTACCACTTTTCGGGCCTGGAGTCTCGACACGTCCTGCAGTACTCCTATAACCTTTAATGCCGACTAGTCCCTAACAGCAATCCACTCCCTCCGCCCAACCCCCCAACCCCCCGGGGGCCAATTAGAAACAAAAAAACACACACGAGACCCAACAAATAGGTCAGCATATTTATTATTAACCAACAGGGAGAGAGAAAGAGAAAGAAAAAGAAAGGGGAAGAAAAAGGAAGAAAAAAAACCCAAAATGCAGATACTCCACCTTCTTACCCTCCTCGGAACTCTATCAGCCACCAATGCACGACATAACAACCGACATAATCACCGCCGCGGAATCCCATTTCTCGGGGATGCAACAGCGCCGCTGGGGGGAGTCGCTGCTGCTGTTGTGGAAGGGCCACCAAACGATGCTAGAGTCTCTGTGGGTCTTCCACCCGGGGATGCTGTTGTCAGTAGCGTTGTTGCGGGAATTGTAGACGTCGGTGGGGCTACAAGTGTACTTGCAGACCCCACGGCCGTGGTGACAATAGTATACGGTACCGGAATCGTTAGTAGTGTAGTGGATGGGGTTTCATCAGCGCTGGGTAGTGTAGAGACGGGGATTGAGTCGGTGGTGTCGTCGGTGGTGTCGGTGTTGCCTACCGTTACTCTTCCAATAACCATCCCTACTATTTTGCCTACTATTTTGCCTACTATTATTGCTCCTATTAGCAGCAGCAGTAGTAGTATTATTATTAGTAGTGCTAATAGTAGCGAGACAACACCGGCCCCGATTATGCCAAGTTCTACCTCGGCGAACGTGACAACCCCCATAATATCTGCGACGGTACCGGAGTCTACTATTACATCGACTACACGGACATTCAACTTTGTCTCGTCGTACACTCCCTACTCAAACCCCGCCACTACTGAATCCTCGTCATTCACAACAATCTCCTACCCGCAGAGCTCCAGCTCCTCAACACCGTCGTCTTCCGCGCAAACTTCCAGTTCCGCCTCGCCCTCACCGTCATCCACCACCTCCACTACCTCCTCCACCTCCTCCGCCTCCACCACCTCCTCCGCCTCAAAGTCCCACAGCTCCTCCAGCTCAACGGTATCCACGCCATCACACACCTTCGTCTTCATGCAACCCACCGAAACCGCCGGCGCCCACCTCGGCATAGACACACCCTGCTACAACTCCAACTGCGCAAACCCCGACAGCAGCATGAACTACAACATGACCATCAAAGTCAACGGCAACAGCGGCAGCGCCTCCGCCACGGGCGCCGCCTCCAGAAGCAGCAGCGGGGGTATCAGCATGGGGAGTCTTGTCGCGGCGGCGGCGGTCCTGGCGGTCGTGGTCGGCCTGTAATCACAGCCCGCTCGGTGTGGATTATGGCGCTGGTTGTAGATTTGTGTGTGTGTGTGTGTATGTGTATGTAATGTACAGCTAGCTAAGATAGGATAGGATATTAATTAGACTATATAGAGAAAAAAAAATATTGGAGTCCTTCAGTGGGGGCGTGGTTTTTCTTCGGTTGTAGCATAGTTAGTGGTTTTCTCTTTTTTTTTTTTTTTTTTCTTGTTCTTTAATTGTTTTCGGGGCGGTCTTTCTCGAACCCGCTCCTATGGGTGGGGAAGGAGCGGCGTAATAATACAATACCTACATGTAGTACTAGATGTAGATAGTAGATACTACACAATGTAACTACATAACTTGACATATACACAACCATAACGGGCCCCCATCAAAACCAGTAAGCCAAGAAGAGAAACCATAAGGGCACTTACAGGTAGGTACAAGAGTCTCCACCCGCAAAGTGAACGCACCCACCCATCCAGCCCCCGCCAGCCAACTAACCCACCCCCCCAAATCCCACGGTCAAGCCCGCCATAGCACCCCCGGCACGCCACAAAGCCACAAAGCTTGGCAGACAGTCCTGCCATGAAATTACATGTACCTACATACCTACAAGACTAGACCAGACTAGACTACATACATAAATTAGAGTAGGTACCGGACCAATCGTGAAAGAGGCCAGAGATATGCATGTACATACGTCTAATTTAGCAATGACCTCTCACCCCCCCACCCCCCTAAGTGCGGGTGTGGTGGGGGTTTAATTCTGTGTGGTTTGGATCGAGATGTGGGCGTGCGGGTGGCTTTGGGGGGCTTTCTGTGGGGGGGGGGGGTGTACCCACCCACTGTACTGGAGAGGGTTGTGTGGTGTGGTGTGGTGTGGTGTGGTGTGGTATTCGCATGTAGTGTTGAGATACGGTTTACTGCCCATTTCATAAGTTCAGCACCAATAAAGTCAGAACAGGAACAATGGACTACATGACTACCATGTGCAGTGATAAGCTCTATTAGAACTGGGGTAGGCATAACTCTACTCTACTCTACAACCTATCTATATCCCCCCCAGCTACACCCACAGCCCGAGTGACATCCCATGATGCACCCTCTACACCTCCCTCCCCCTCTCCTCACTCACCACAGCCTCCTGCCCAACCACGGTCTTGCCCTCCCTCAGCACCTTCTCGACCACGGCCGCCACCAGCCCTGGGTCGACCCTGCCCTTCATTCTCCCCATGATCCTCCCGATAAACCAGCTCCTGAGTCTCTTCTGGCGCTTCGGTATCGCCTGTCCGCTGCGGAGCTCCGCCAGCACCTCCGTCTCCGGGAGCATGACCTCTTCCGCGATAGCGAGGATCTTGTCCCCGGAGACGGCGACGGTCTCAAGGCCCTCGGCGGCGACGGTGGCGCGGATAAAGTGTGGGTCCGGGGAGGGGGAGGCGATGAGCTGTGATAGGAGCGCTTTGGCGGTTGAGCCTAGAGGGGTGTCAGCTTAACATATGAAGGAAAGGCAATGGGAGGAGAAGAGATGGGCGGGTACCAGTAATCTTCCTCGTGACCACAAATAGCACCAGCTCTGCAAGCTGCTGGCTCGTCACCGGGTTCTCCTTCCACGCGATCCCCTCCTTCGTCAGTCCTCCCCCCAGCTCATGCACCATCCAGTTTCCAACGACTGTCCCAAACTCGTCCTTGGGTAAGAGGCGCTTCCGCCCCTCCTCGAGCGCGTTACACCACTGCACCCTGTTCCACGTCTTGATCTCGGCCTTGGTGAACTGATCCTTCAGGACCATTTCCAGCAGTCGCCGCACCGTACCCATGTAGTAAAACACCACGCCCAGCTCTGCCGCAGACTCGCGATACTCGTCCCACAGCATGAGCGTCTTTGCGTCGCGCTCACTGAGGTGGTGCGGCGCCCCGGTCAGCTGCGCCAGCAGCTGGTCGGGCATCAGCGGGATCGTCTGCTTGACCTTTGACAGCAGCGCCTCGCTCACATAGACGGGGGGCAAGTCGGGATCGGGCATAAAACGGTAGTCGACCTCTCCCTCCTTTCCGCGGAGGCGGCGTGTGATGCCCTTTTCGGCGTCCCAGCCGCGGGTCTCACCCTCGACGGTTCCGCCGGCCTCCAGCAGTGCGATTTGGCGTTTCGCCTCGCTGTCGACGGCCTCCTGAACGGCCTTGAGACTGGCAACGTTCTTGATCTCGCAGCGCTGGCCGTACATCGGTAGTCCGATTTCGCCGTCGGTGCGGCGGCGCACGCTGACGTTGACGTCAGCGCGGAGGCCACCCCACTCCATCCCGATCGTGCATGCGTCGACGGCCTTGAGCGCGCTCTGGATCTTTCGCATGACGAGGGCGGGGAAGGCTACGTCAGGGCAGTCGAAGGGGCGGGTGATGATCTCGACTAGAGGACTGCCGACACGGTTCAGGTCGACCAGACTGTTTGGGGGACTGGCCAGCGTCTTGCCGGTGTCCTGCTCGAGCTGGATCTGCTGGATGCCGATGCGGACACAATCCTCGGTGCCGTGGTCCTCGGGGTTAATTCCGTCGTGGGGGAAGAGGAAGAGGTGGCCATCGAGAGCCAGGGGCGCATGGAACTGCGTCAGCTGGTATCCGGCGGGCTGGTCCCAGTAGAAGTAGTGCTTCCTATCGAAGCGAGAGGACGGCGGCACGGTACACTTCAATGCCACCGCAGCACGGAGGGCGGGAAGAAGCACTGCAGGATTGAATATAGGGAGGGCTCCTGGGAGGGATGCATCGAGAGGACTGATGTGGGTATTCGGCGGTGCGGTGTGCGTCGTACGGGCATCTGCAGAGGTCAGTCAAGTGTAAGCCGCCATCCCCCATGCGAATCAACAACTCGATATTGTATATATATGTAAATATATTATATAACAAAATCATATCATATCCTTCGGGCAGATGGACAGACTAGAGAAGAGCTTCCGCCTAGTGTTCAGCTGGGCGTGGATCTCGAGGCCAGTGGTAATGATCCATTTCGACTGCGGCCCGTCCGTGTCCGGGTTCGGCTCTCTCTCGTGCTGGTGCCTCTCCTTCTGTCGGTTCTTGTAGGCCTTCTTGAACTCGATCTGGAACTCTCCTGTAGATTTACCCTCCTCTACCGCACCGGAGGGGTACAGATCTTTTGTGGTAGTGGTGGAGTAGGACCTCAATCGGAGCGGTACTGGATGTGAACATGTGGTGACGAGGAGGCGGCGCAGTAGATATCGGCGAGAGGGGATCGTGGGCAGTAGTAAAGGGGGCGCCATCATCAACAATTGAGCGATATGTCTGTCTGTTAATTGAAGGTGAGTGAGTGAGTGAGTGAGTGAGTGAGTGAGTGAGGGATTGTGTCCAGATGGATTATGTAATAATTATGTAGTGCCAAGAGTGAGGCTCAATTAGGGTAGGTACTCTACGTACAGATCTTTTATTATTCCTTTATTCTCTTCTGGCTGTGTGCAGTGATGGGGACCTACTGAAGGGAGCGGAAGTGTGATGATGATGATGATGATGATGATGATGATGATGATGATGACGATGCTGGAGAAAGACAACACGAGTGATATCCAGTGATGTGCTGTTGTGCTACGTACATGTAGGTACTCATGCTCATACATGTAGCTACATCTTGCATCATGTGTTATTGCAGTACCGAACATTGTATTGTCCTGGCCTATTCCTATTCCCGATATACAATACATGTACATGTATTTATCAAATTGACTGTCTTTGATGATTAAGTAACCACATGTATGTACATATGTGTATATTCTCTTTCAACAGACCCCATACCCCAGAGACACAAATAAACCCGACAACATAATACGATACTAACATTCACGGCAGAGTATACGTAATCACTCCCACCCATATGCTCCCCTATACGATAGTTTATAATCACTAAAGGACCCCCCAAGCAAAAACCGTAAAAGGCCCCGAGCTCCCGCCACTCACAATCAGTCAGAAGCCCTAGCTGAAAGCTCCAACCAGGAGCCAAGTCGTGCTCATTCCCATCCTTTATCCCCACAGGTCTCAACAAGAACCCACAAGGGCACCAGGATATCTAGCATCCGTTTTTCGGACGGCATCGGCGCGGCGGGCCTCGCAGCGCAAACGGTTGATCCCCGCGATGGCATAGTTATACCGTCTACCAGACAGTGAGAGCCAGCTGTTTTTGGAGGGGGGGGGGCAATCTTACGTATTGGTCATGCACACCTCTATTGCCACCCCATAAGCCACGGCGGGGCTGCTTAGCCTGTGAAACTTGACCACACGAGAAGGTTGGACACACGGGAAGGTGTGGTAAATTGCGTCGATTGTCAATGGCATAATGTAGATATTGTATGTAGGTAGGTAGGTTTAAGCTGGTTTGTGCTGGTAGGGTTGGTGCACGTTGTAGGCAGCCTGAGGGGCATGGAAGTGGTATATGTATGTCTATTCTGCTCCGAGTGACGGCTATGACAAGAATACGTACAAACAAGGGGGGTGGCAATGTTGTTTGTATTTTCATCGGTTTTAGACTTCATAACGTAGTTTATGATAGAAGAGGCCAGTGCTTGCCTTAACCAACCAATCTAGCCCAACATAACATGTTGCTTTGGATTATAAAGTATCAATCAATCAATCAATCATGTTACTTTAGATATAGCTAATATCAGAACCTGATATGATGCAATACCCACACTTCTGTTAGTGTATTTTAAGCTCTGCGCAATGACAACCTAAACTTAAATTCTACTCTATGTGCAGCCATATCATGATTTTGTAGGTGTATTGATGCAGACCGGGTTGGATGAGCTCTCTGCACCTGTAGGTGGTAAAAGACCTATCAGTTGGTCGATCTTCGCTGGAGGGGAAAAAACCTGGTAGGATTGCTAAGCCTGTTCATCAAAACTCAGCGGACGTGGATCACGGAGTATCACTCGGAGAAAATATATGAGGAACGACGAGTAGCCCCTCCGTATTGCTACACCACTACCACCCTTACGCTTCCGTGTTTATAGGACAAGAGATTTGGATTTTGGATAATGTACATGAACCTCCAGCGAAAAAAACGCGCCTCTATCTATCTATTTCTATATCCCCAATTGTATTCTAACAAACAACGCCCAATTGATACTCCATAATCATACGACTAGAACCTGTTGATATCCCGGCCCAGGATCCAGTTGGTAAACCTACACGGAGATCATTGTCAGTTTTTGCAGCAATGGTGCTCTGATAGGAATTGGAACTTGCCAGTAAACAGGTATGAGGATCTTGTTCCGCCAGCTTACGCTCTTTGTGAAATAGGCTGTTCTCCACATGAGCCATGCCAGGCGACTAGCCAAAACAGTCAGTCGATCGCTTATTCTCCAATTGAATTCAGAGTTGATATTGTGTACCCTTTGACATCGCCCTGTTCAGTCTGCGTGATCGCTTTCCAACTCCCAAGATACGCCATGATGCCAAGACTCCTATACTTAAACTCGGGTTCACCCGCCAACCTCACCAGCGTCCCTGAGCTCCCCTTATTCTTCTTCGCTGCCCTATTTAGCGTCTTCCCCAACCAAACCGCCTGCTGGTTCGCAACTTGCGCCGTCGCAGGAAGATCCTGTCCCTCTAGCCACGCACAGTCCCCAATCGCAAACACGTCGTCTAGCGCCTTTACCTGCGATGTATCCTCGTTCTTGACCTTTACTCGTAGGTGCTTGTCCACAACCACTCGGCCCGCTTTCTCGTCTTTCTCCACATGCCACTCACCATCCTCCTCGGCGGCAAGTCGGAACCTACCCTTCAACCCTTCTGCGATAAATGGGTTCGGTGCTAACCCGGTGTTCCAGACTACACCTCCGACGGGGATGCGGCCTTCCTCTTTCGTGACTATAGCGCCGTCTTCAACGGAGAGGACGTGATGTGACGTCTTGATCTGGATCCCTTGACGGTGAAAGTGCCGCTCGGCGTAGTTGGTGAGATTGCCATCAAACATGGAAAGGATACGGGGGGCAACATCGTAAATGGTAATTTGGGGATATGTAGCGAGGGAGGGATATAGACGGGAGAGGTCGTCTGTGACCAAATCGTGAAGCTCGGCCGAGAATTCAACGCCGGTCGCTACAAGTAGATCACATGTGAGCACAGATATTGTGTGGGAACAAGGGAGGAGGAGGAGGAGGAGAAGGAGAAGGAGAAGGAGGGACTACGTACGACCGCCGCCAATTACTGCAAAGTTGAGGAGCTGTTTTTTACGTTCCTCCGAGGCAGTCGGTAATGATGCTTCCTCGAAGCCTGCATGCGCGCAATATATTAGCAATTATAGAGCTAACTTTTCAGGCACAAGTACCAACATTCCAAAACCCTCTTCCGAATCTTCCTCGCATCTGCGACATCCTTCAGAAAGAATGCATGCTCTTTGACCCCCGGAACTCCAAATGTCTGGCTATAAGCTCCAACACCCACCACAACCTTATCAAAAGGAACCTCGAACCTCGACTTTCCCCCCTCCCCAACCAAGACATCCTCTTGACTCTCTCCGTCTGGGGAGTTGTTTGAACGGCGCTTCTCAAGTGCCCCCTCTACTGTAACTGTCTTTTTAGCGAAATCAATATTCTCTGCCCACCCACGTACTACCTCTACGCCATCCCGGGAGCGGGATGACTCCATCGCGGTACGGAACTCGAGGGTTCCGACGGCAGTTGAGGCAAGAAGTGGCGTAAATACAAAATAGGTGCGCGGGGTGATTATGAGGGGTTGGTAGTCCTTTAGTGAGAGTTTATTGGCAAGGCCGAAACCGCCCCAGCCGGAGCCGAGGATTAGGATCCTTTCACGGTCTGTGCTGATGTCAACTAATTATATCAGAGAGAGAGAGGGGAAGAGGGAATTCTTTTTTTTGGTATAACATGTACACACCTCCTTTTGTCGCATTGAGTGATTCAATGCTGAAACTCCTTTTTTGATGCCGTATATTCTTGGTGTTGGGATTCCCGCATACCGCCGAACCCAAACATAAATAGTGGCGTATATCTAGCAGATGAGACTTTGCTGCAGTTGGATGTCGTACAATTGAAGACATTTTTTTTTCCCTTCAAGCTGGCAAGTTCTGTTGTTCCTTCATAGATCTGAGGGGAGGGGAGGGGAGGGGTAATAGTTTCAGCAATCGAGGGCATCCCTTCATATCTGAAGGATTATTATACAGAGAAGACAGGATTCTCATTTCATGCAGAGACGCGCTCTGACGTTAGCAAATGTCATCCTCCGGATGTAATATGATTCCGAAGTCTTAAGCATTCTCGCTCCCTCTCTCTCGATCTCGTGGTCCACTCGGATACGATCGGAGCATGGATTGTTGAGCTGGGCTTGCCAAGAGACATCATGCGTCATTGGGTTATCACGTGAAGAGTCTAACTACATGTACTCTCAGGGGAATACGAGTCGGCGATGCCCAATTGCAAGCTTATCATAGCTGCATGTACTTAAGCTTGCTGTAGGTGAGAATTAATATTAATATCCTCTAGTACGTCCTCAGTCTGCTGGGTATATATATATATATATATATATATAAAAGGAGTTCATAGTTGTTGAGTTAAATCTCACTTTGGTATTAAGTCCTTATATACATGAGACTGTATGTCTCGTTTACGTATGGAGTAAGGGATGAGCAAACTTAAGGGGGCACCTTCAAAAAAGGTTTTATTTTTTCCTTTTGGCCGGCCGGAGGAGGCGCAACTTGGTCATGAGGGGATATATTTCAAAGGGTCGGTCAGCCTTGCCTAACTTGTAGAGTTGGTTGCAGTTCTTGAAGGATTCTGGCACTATTATATCCTCAGGTTTTAACTCGCCTGTAGCTGTCTGATTATTTCCCTCATGACTTTCGAGATCCCCCTGGTTCTAAGAGACATTTTTATATGTTTGCGACTGAACAATGGCAACATGTGACTTCGGGGTCATTGTTGACATCAAAGATTTCTATAATTCGGCCCATGCTGTTGAACACATGTAATATTCGGCGCTACCGAACACGGAAATTGACAAACAGCAGGGACAAAATGACGCTGGCTGTTTCCTCGGAGGCGCATGTTAAAAAGGGCAGTGAGCCCAGATTTCGGTCAGCCCCTAGCTAGGAGCACTAAAATCTCTTCCAAGCCGGCGGAAGCCTACGATAAGGTTAATTACAAACATGAGACTGTCTTATTCCTCCGTTGGTTTTGCTTCAATGGTGGTCTGGGGAGGAGGGGGATATCGAGCTTCATGCAGATCTAAGATTAACTATTGGTGTGAACTGGGAAATCACTGTTTTTATAAGTGGCTGGTTCTATCATTACATGTAATACCTGTATATATATACAGGTATGTATATATATATGAGGGTTTCTTAAGGGTCTACAACCTTGTGCCTGTCATTGAAAGTAACCTAACTATAAAGCACATGAAAACGCATTACTGCTAACAGAACTACTTCCTCCATTTCCTTTTTCTGTCTTAGATCTGACGGAAATCCTAGCTCACAAAAGATATGTAGGTGATATGAACCCAACCCAGAACGACGTAGAATATGAAGCTAGAGGTTAGATGGATGTGTCCAAATGACTGTGTATAGCTAGACAACGAATTTGATACTTTTACGGAGTGGAATAATAGATCGTATAGCTCGTGATCTTGTTAATTACGGAGGCTAAATTATAAATTTATTGATCTATCTTGATATCTATATACCACGTTGACAGTCCTAGGTTTTTTTTCGCTTGTAAATAAGTAGTATGCCCACGTACGTGTTTAGAGTTGGATTGAAAGAACTGGTATCTAGCCTCATGATGAATCACTCGCATGTTGCATTATTTCTACTGTAGCAGGCTTGGCGCACCACACTCGGTCGTACCAAGTATATCTCCATGTCAAAAATCCCGGGACAGGTCCCCGTAGCAACTCATAGTTGCGTTGCCCCGGCCGGGACTTTTGAATAAGAACTATAAATACCGCCATTAACCTCTAGATACATATCTAGCCTTTCAAACAAGTCGGTAGACATCACAGTTATGCACATACATATACGCACATCATCATCCGTAATATTGAAGGAAACTTCTATCCACTTATCCTACATGTACATGTAGTAAGCACACACATGCCAAGAGACAGGATAAGTCAACGCATAGATACTAACGGTCAGTATATACCACTTAAGGCCACTTATAGTCAACGTTGAAGACCGCCGACAAAACAGAGTCTCTGAGGAAGGGGGGGGGAAAAACAGAATAAATTCCTATCGTCTCCTCCCCGGTGTTATGTAATCTTTGTTCTTTCGCTTGGTTATGGTGCACGGTGGCCATGGTGATACAATACTGATTACATGTATATATACATGTACGTATCGACTATTTTAATTAGTCCGCTAGAAGTTACAATACTTAACTACATGTATGTACAATTAATATGTATGGCTTCTATCAATTTTTCGGTCTTTTAAGCGGAATCAAGCCCTAGGTCTAGGCCTTTAGGATCTTGACTGGCTGTAGATATATTTTTTTACGTGTGTGCTTGACTGAATAATATAATTCTACCGAGTGCATGGATTTAGAGTATAATACATGTAGTACCTTAAAACTCGTACATTGGCGCTTGGCGCGCAAGTCCGATATATACTCAACATTTATCCCGGGGCCCGAACAGCCGTGAGGCTGATTCTCAAAGAAGAGTGCGGGCCGGACATTGTCAACTTTTGATGGTCTCGTTTCAGCTAATATTTTGAGATCGGTGATCACAGCTGCAATAAATTACTGGTCCCTGCATATATGCATACATACAGCCGATCAGCGGCACAGGTTAACCCCTTAGGAAAAACACGAACGCTCAAAGTAGACATGGCGTAAAATCAAATCGCAAGTTCGTAACGAAATGCCGAGTGATTTTCTTGAAACAACAGGTACCTACATATATCTTTACAGTTTTGTACTAATCTGTACTCAAGTCCGCCGTGGCATGTTCTAGATCAGCGAAAGGTAAGATTCCAGGAAGATAACAAGCCGGCGGCCAAGGACTAGTAGTGCTCCTTATGTATAGGATCGATATATGTATTGTTATAATTCATGATCTACTAATATATATAGAGTTAGAGAAAGTGTTTACGATATATACATGTATTCACTTACTAGTAAGTAAGCCTGATTATATTAGTCTAGTCAATGATATTGTGATATATTTAGAGATTGTATAATACTTGTATAATAAAATTACGACAGTTAGCGATCTCAGACGACGGTCGGAATAAAAACTGGGGCAGGCGCTCGGAAAGCAAATGAATTGTATAATCTGTCTGGTCACCCAAACCCGTAATCAGATGAACTGAGATTGATTAGATGGTGGTCTGTAAGTCAGAATACATTACCCATGTCAACGTATAAAAAGTGTGGAATATGAGATACAAATTATATTAGATCCGGCCCGACATATTTTCGGTACCATACTTTGTTTCCCAGTACCCGTTAATGTGGGGATTTCACTCGCTAGTGCTGGTCGAAGGCCCCAAATAAAGTCAACCCGGAACATCATATAAACGTATATGTGGGCCGGGAAAATTATCCAATATGCATACAAGGCTTTTTCTCCTGTCACGTCATGCCAGTCATTGTACAGTTAACATACCGAAAGGCGGGATTTTGTTTCACCCGATTAAGGGATCGATATCAAGGATAATCAAAGAGACTGCACGAAGTCATGGCGTAAAGTAAAGAGTGGGGGGTATCACCCATTATCACGCCACTTTTATCTATTTACTAACTATCTCTACTATGGAGTAACTGCACCAATATGCTGAGCAACCGGTAGATCTACAGTACAGCTGCAGTACATATGTACTCGAAAATGCAGGCATCGGTTTCATTAGGTACAGTACTTCTGCATATTGCATTGGTTCCACTATTAAACCAGAAGTGGGCCATGGCCAGAATATGCAGGTCCATTTTTGGTCGGAAATGTCAAATGGAATCCGGACCCGATTCGATTCAATTGATCAAATCAATCAAGCGGTTTGTATTGCGGGCCAGAAGTATATGTACAATCAAAAGCTAACGCATAGCAACATGCATCTTAGAAGCATTTATAGACTTATTTATGGTGAGCGGCGTTGCTAGCCCCCACAGTAATGGAGATTACCCGTTGCGCTGATGGTAGGTTCTTTTGGGGGGGTGGTTACTCAAAAGTAGAAGCACGGTATAAGTATGTACTTACCTACATGTACATATTTTAGATCTGCATTTCCGATATGGTTGCGTTACACCTTTATATGAGTAAAGTAACAGATGAGTAGTAAAATATACAGCATGACCTTATAAATCCCTATACATCAAAGTGCTTCTCAAGAATACTATTTATTGCTGACTGATCATGAGCATGAGGGGTACATGTTGTTTTATAATCCTAACATCAAATCATTGGCCGCATGATGCATGTATAACTTAAACTGCTCCTACACCTTATCTTCACTTCCAATAGCTGAACATATAGATGTATATTGCGCAAAGACAACGACAGCTCTGACGTGACCTTATAGCAAAGCCTGCATAGTTCCTAGAGTTAGTTAACCATACCATTTAAATTTTCTGACTTCTTAGATTGATCGTGATCATGATGGCTGCTTGAGGTTTGGTATATAGTAGGCCCTTTGCGCAAAAGACTCCAGAGTCTTTTTCTGCTTGTGTGATTGGTTGATGGGAGGATAGGCACCAACCATAGCTGGCCATACTTCTTTCTGAGGTAGAATCTAATATTTCGTCCGATAGACTATATATATATTAGCACCCGTATAAAGCCGTACAAAGGCGATCACTGGCCGGCTGGGTGACTCGGCGTGTATAGGATACCTTCAAGGATTCGACGGCGACGGCGACAGTACCGGCTACGACCAATATTATTTTAATAATCCATGCAGTACTCTAGCTGCTCAAAGTGTGAGTGTAGAAAAATAACAATGACGAATCAAAGAAGGCGCAACTTGGACTAGAAGCGGTGGTGAGGCCGTAATTGCGATATCGAGCAACTCTAAGGCTCGAAGGCTCGTTTATTAGCGCATGGGGGCGACTCGGCTGCAGCATGTATGCACTCTACGGCACCAAAGTGATTACTTTCTGCGGAATTGCATATTGGAGGCGTTGGTACCATGTTGATGGGTTTTTCAACTTGGTTACCAGGAATTGTCCTAGTGATACCTATTGATCACAAAAGTGTTTCATGAGCACTGTTTGATCGCCTCAAATATGATGTATCCCTCAATATAAACTCGGGTGGAACTGTCTTGTGTTGTGATTACATGTACATTATTCTCTACTCTTATCCATCAAAACGCATTCAAATAGTCATGACATCCAAACCCGGTATGTGCGACAAAGCATTTGTTAGCCGAGAAACAATTGTCAATGGATTTTTTTGTAGTCCAATTTCAAACCGGTCCTTGCACGCATACTAGCAGATCGTGTTACAAGTTGAGTCAGTACCATACCACTTGGACCGTGCTCTAGATTCGGACAAGCTTTTGAAAAGAAAAAAAAAGTATTGACGGGGTAACTTCCGGAACTCTTTTATGAATGAAATGCTAATGTCCTCCCGTCAAGTCCGTGAATAAGCTCATTGATTCTAGGTTCTTTACTGGAAATTGTGGTAGACGGCCTGGACTGGGCACATGTCATCCTTTTTCTTCGTTCGTGGTGCGGTGTGATGTCTATCAGGAGGTCAAGAAAAAGAAAAGAAAATCGCCTATTAGTGATTTGGTGATTACGAATGAGGAAGGTACGGATAACCCCGTATCAGATATCTGTCTGCAGAGAAGCGCTCTAGAGTGTTCTCTGCGTGACATGGGGGGGAAAGAAAATGAAGTGGTGGCCGAGGTATGGATGTAGAGTATGTACTCGCGGCAGGTATGAATTACCCGAATATGCAAGTCCTGAGATGCAATTGCTATTGGACTAAAAGAGGGGAACACACCAATGCAATGTAGCTGCATTTTCGGGTACTTGTGAATACCAAGCAGTTCCTACATGCCATACTGAAATGTGGCAAGATCGTACTAGGGGCGTGAGCATGAGTTCAAGGAGAAGGAACCAGGGATACCTGAGTACATTCCGTGTAACTACCCTCGTTAATTGTTCGTATATTAACTCCCACCTACCAGTATCTGGCTTTATGACATTGAGATCTGGGATCACGTCGAACATCGGGGGGGGGGGGGGGGTAAAGACTCCTTATTGGGGTCAATATCCCTTCCTTTGGATTCCTTCTTATTATCATATTCCCCTAGGCTAAATGAATTGTCAGATGAGAAATGAGAGAGAAAATATATACACATACGTATACATAGCGTTAGAGGGATCGACTTATCATTCATGAATCCAGCATAATTCCGTTGATTTGATTTAGGTAATAAGTAGTTACTGGGCATATACAGTATGAGGAAGATATAATGGGAGTATCTTCAGTACAAGTAGTATTCTGGGAATTTAAAATCCGGGCCGAGAATCGCAGTTTCGAACCAGGGTTTGCGATGTCTTGGCATCTCATACAACTCTATCGATGGATACCTCGTAAGGTACAGATACTGCATGTGCTTTTAGCTACATGTACTTATGGAGCAGATGAAAGGAATTGATAACATCCATGCATAACTTGATTTGTATGCATATACAAAGCTGGGTACTTACATGTACTCATATTCATAAATTGTCCCCACAGTATTACAAATTTAATGGCGTAGAAACAATATGAGGTAGGGCCGGATGTATTTTGCGACGTGGAGTGGTGTAAGAGTATGTTCTGAACAAAACTAGCGTGCACGCAGATGAGGGAACACCAACTTTGTTCTACTACGTACTGCATGTTGTCATCTACAAGTGAATCCGCTGCTGGTCTTCATGCTCTCAGGTTTTCTGCCGCAATGAAACACTTCATTTACCTCTATTAATATATATTACCATCTTCCACCGATGTTATCGAGGGTGGCTCCGCCTTAACTGTTGAGTTCATGAAGGGATTTCACAAAGAAATTGACCGGAAATTCTTCTATAACGAAATATCGGGGTGTTGTCCAACGAAACGGAATGGCGGAACATTCCGCGAGAAATGTTTGGGTTCCTCGAGCCCAGTCATCGCCGTTTGGTTTGACATTGGTTGTGGATAATGGAAAGGACACAGATCGCGGTCTGACAAACATCTATGTACTGTGCTTGAGGTCTCTGTCTAAGAATGATCGACCCGGAGGGTAAAAGCGATACAGTACCGTGTGCACCTATCTCGTCAATCACCTACCATAAACTACCTCTTGGCAACAAACTAGTGAAGGAAAAAACACTACAGCAAAATATACTTTAATCGCAAGGATGCCTGATAAATTCGCTCACATATACCCACGAAGCTCCAAGGCGAACGTCAAAAGAGCATTCATCCAGCTGGCAATTTACTCGGATTAATTAAAGCCCGGTTGCTATTAAATCCAACTCCGTATGTCAGCGATGACGGGCGTAGGTACTTACACGGGAATCGAATCGTGGGAATACATAACAGTTTCTTTGGGTGAGCAGGGGTCAATAGTAGACTGGTCAGTTTCGGATGCAGTTGACTATCAAGTGGATTTGGGAAGTAGCGAATGTTTAACGAGATTTGGAACCAGATAATTTATGTTCTGTCTTGTCCTCTTACAAGCAATAACCCTTCTCTTGATGGGAGTACAAAGGGCTAGGCCTGCAGTCTGCCTATGACACTCTTTTTTCCGGCCCGGCCAGCATTGATGTCTTGACATTTCTTATACCCGGGGCTGGAGAAAGTATTAGGTAGTATCAACTCCCCCGTTCATGCGCGTTTCATAACTCCCAACTAGGTTTGACTTAACTGCCACTAGGATAACTATTCATCTAGAAATACGAAAAGACTTCCTCCCCCGTTCCCGAGTCGCTGGAGAGACATCAAAAACCTGAAATTGGACCCTCTCATGACAGTGGCGTGAACAGATTCCCATCCCTCGGTTCCTGTAACTTGGCGTGGGGACTGGGGTCAAAGTGGTATCCCCTGGGCTGGTGAGACTCGCGGAATCCAGGACTTCCTGTTCGGGCTGTGGCAAAGTCACTGAGCCCGTCACTTTCTGTGGGTGTTTTCAGAGATTGTTGGCGTTTGTTAGCAAAAAGTGGGACAATTATTACTGAAATAGGAAGTCCTGGATTCTGCAAGTTTCAACAGACCAGGGGATAGTCAAGCACGCGTGGCTAACACGCATTACGACGATCAGCCGTTGCGAATGGGTGAAGGTAAGTGCATGGCGTTTTTTAAACGGGCGTGTAACTTGAGGCTCTTGACATAATTTCAGGGCAGAATGTATAGGAAGTGTCTCGGGGATAAAGGAGGTTGATTGTGTCAATCCGGCATACATACACACGTCTCCTGTCTCTTTCCGGGGAAAGCCGATCGCCTAACAAACACAATCATCGTCAAACAGTCAATGGATCAAGTGGAACGGATATCTGAATACGTATATCCTACGGCAGATGGGCCGCGGGAGGGTGGGCGAAATAGGGAGTAGTGACGGCTTCCTTCCCATGTGGAGTATTTGGTAAGAAACAAATATCGTGGACCCAGGAACATACTGGAAATATGTAAACCAGGCAGTATATATTTTCTAATCCTATCAATCCAACTAGCCTAGGGGCACTAGCTCAGCCAAAGCCGAGCTCGCGGTCTGGTGGGCAGATTGACATGACAACTTACTCACTCTAGGCGTGGGAGGATTATACGCACATAGGATGAGAGGAATGAAGTATGGAAATCAATCACGGGGGGGTCGGCTATACTCTCTAGAGGTGCAGGTACTCTAGGTAAGGTACCATGTACGTACGTAACATTAGTAGGTACTTACTTTGGCAACTGCAGGTACAAGAACGGGTACTCAGATGAGGTGTTTTAGCTCACTCGCTAATAAGGTTTCTAGGCCAGGCAACATCCATGGCCCGGTTTAGACGTTGAGATCCGTTTACGAATGAATTGCGAGACCTAGGTAACACAGGTAAAAAAAAAAAACAACAACTATAACAATAGACAAGAAAAGGATAGGGTGTCATTACGGTAGTGATAATGATTTCTCTTATAATTCTATGCACACATATTTCGGCTTGAAATAGTGAAGCTTAGTGTAAAGAAAAGTTATCAAAAAACTCAGCTTTATCATGTACCACATACAACAATAATTACCAGGGGTGGGGGGGTAAGGAGACGAGAACGAGGACGAAAGGCTAAAGGTCTTCCACCTTAGCTTACACTGCCACTGCCGACCTATCGGTTCTTGCCGCGGATGTTGTTGTGTGGGGATGATACATCGTCAGTGGAAGTCATATTTTTCTTTTTCTTTTTTCTTTTTTCTCTCCTTTTTTTTTTTTTTTCTTCTTTCTTATTCAAACCCACCCCCTTTCGTATGTTCTTGACCTAACATCCGTCAACTCTGCGCAGTTGCCTGGGCGCAAGCACAGACATCCATCCAGGGTGGGGGGTAGACGACGTTCCAGTAAACGGCGGGTGAAGGGAGACAGGGGAGAACGTTGTTGCTCAATGAACGGTGACTACATACTACCGCACCACGAAGGTTAAAATCGATGATTATTTCTTATTCATGGATATAAGCACAGTGATACTATATACCTACCCGTAGGATTATTAAGATAAGAGAGGTACATACGTCCTTATTGTCTTATTGTAGCTGTCTATGCTAGAAATTTTCAAATTTGTTGGCTATGGTCATGGTGAGACCGGCGCCGTTGTGTGTCCGTATCTTCAAACAACTGTCTGACAAAATTCACCAGTTCAGCTCCCGCTTTTCTAAGTAACCACGAGCAACTAACTGCATGATGGTGTGGAACCTTACGAACATAAATACTCGATAGCTACATATGTGGTTAGATAGAGAGAAACAAAAGGAAACGGTGTCTGCCATGTCTAAAGATTTCGTTTTTTCCGCCACAATAATACATTGGCTAATGTACTAATCTAGTCTAGAGTTTTGTTTTGCCGAGCTTCCCCCATTCCATTTCAAGTGAGCCATGTTGTTTCTGCGAAGAGCTTATGCAGGGCCAGTCCGCAAGGAATACGGATCGTCTGTATGCGACCTCATCTGAAATTATTTGGACATTAGTGCTCCCCCATGCATTGATCCGCATTACCTCTAATGGCATCTAGCTAACCATCTCATCCGCCACAACTTTGGAAATACGGGAAGAAAGACGAGTGAAATAATGTGGCTTTTTGAATTTTTTTTTCCTTCGTTTGGGTTTTTATGCTTAATTGTTTTTGGCATGCTGTGGGGCCCTTTATTTCCTTTTTGTTCAGCTAGGATGCAGGTGTATTATTCTCCCTATCTTGCTTGTTGTCTTGCTCCATTTTGTTGCGATACATTATCTATTGAGGTCACCAATCTATGAGAGACCTGTTTGCCTGAAAGGGGGGGGCATCCAGAGTAGGGATGAGATCCTCGTTATGTCAGTCACTCACTTCCTCACTGCAAGGCACCGCTTTTGTGAACAAGACTGACCCTGATACATACCGACGTCAAATGTTGGGATCACTAGTCAAGTGAAGCAGCCGTCATGGCATTCCCGAATCCCGGACTGGAAGGGAAAAAGAAAAAAAAAAAGAGGAGAGAGTTAATAAAGCTACTCCAGAAAGAAAAAAAAACCGTTTAAGGATATGTGCTCTATGGGAATAGAAGGGTTCTGGAATTACATGCATGCAATCAATGCATGTCGATGTGACATGACCGCGGAATTGAAACATCAGGGGAGGGCACCGAATTTCCACGGCTAACATGAAGGGTCCTTGAAGGCCTCCTCAAAATATATAGCTGGTACAAAGTTCAAAACCCCTATTCATTGGAGGGGCAATAGAAATACCGTACGGGAACCCATCCGTCTGAATTCGAAAGTAACAACTAAACGACAGGCTTTCGTTCTTTTACATATCGAATCGATACCCAATTGCTGTCCCTGCACCGTTCCACCGACGTTTACTTGATCTTACTCTTGTAATCATCCGTGAACGAATCACTCTCACTTAATAGGTACGTCTCATGGTATCGCACAGTAAGCGGAGGATCAGCTATCACTCGGTAGCTAGTTGTGCATCAAACGTGCTTTCTTACAAAGAATTTGAGGGCTGATCAACACAGAAAATTTTTTTTTTCCCTTTCTTTCTTTCGTTCACTTCGCAGGGCTAAGCTGGTAACTCTCATCTTCGTTTCTCAACACTGGATAGGTTGAAAGAGAGATCCAGAAGACGTTGTCGTTACGGTTACTTTAACTCAACCTTCTCAGTTGCGGCCAGCGCTCAAGCACCAGAAGAAAAATTATCACTGGGTAACCCGGTCTACTACTATCCTATTCGGTTAAAAAGCGGCATTTGGATGTTTCAGCGACAGCTCTTTGGTTAGTCCTATCCGGCCGGAGAGTACTCCAATAACTCCTGAGTACCCCCACTATTCGTGGTCGACCTATCACCGCTGCGCTAAAGTTTTTCGTTGTCGCCGCCGTTCCTTCATTTATTTTTGGGCATTTATTTTATTTATCTTTTCCTATTATATTTATTTTTTGCGACCAGAGCAGAAATTGAGAAACACAAGCAGAGGATTAGGGGGAAAAAGTAAAGATATACATACGGCGTCAGAGAGAGTCTCACAGCAGAAAAAAAAAGCAAATATCAAACCACAACCCGAAATCCATAAAGCATGGCTTCAATGGCCCCGCCAGCTCCACTCCGATGTACCAACGAAATTCGTTCTCCTGATTTGGACCCTGCATATACTTCCCCCGCAACACCGGCACAAAGAAGGCGAGCACTCCCAAGGACTACTGATCAAAAGTCGGCGGCGGCCGGAGATGAGGCTGCACCACAGCAACCCGATATCGAGTGGATCCCGAGTTTTAAGTCCTATCGCGAGAGGTGTTTACGGCGACTGAAAAATGGTGGGCTTAAGAAAACTCTGCCGGATGGATTTCCGGTTAAGTTAGAATCCCCACTTGCGTGGGAGGGGGATGAATTGAAGGAGGAAGAGTATATTGTGGAGCTTTCGGCGCTGGAGATAGAAGAGACCGAGGAGGCATTGAAAGCCTTTAAATGTAAGTTTTTCCTGGATGGCTACTATCTTCTCTAGTCGTGCGGTTTCATTCTTGAAACAACACTTTCCCCGGCACTTTTTATGTCTTTCCTATTTAGCTGCCCTTGTAGACTACAAATCGAAGCTCACACCTATCACAGCAAAAGGAATTTCGATCTCGTGCATAAGTCGACAAAACTTTGTCCTGCCAACTCTTGGTCCTAGGCTTATCGCTTTGGGGGCTTCGCTGTACCACGGGAGAGGATTCTTTGTCTTGCGGGGCCTTGAACCACAAAAGTATTCTAGTGAGGACAATGTTCTTATTTATGTGGGACTCTCGAGCTATGTGGCCGAGAAGCGAGGGAGACAGGATGAACACAACAACATGCTACGTTAGTTTCTTCTATCTGGTTCATTTTCTACACGTCAATTGCATTAGACTGACAACGAATCATATTCTTAGTTCACCTAATTGATCTAACTTCGGAAGTTGCGCCGGATAACCTCCGCCAAGCACCATACTCAAATGTCCAACAGGTAGATATTTGTGCCCCTTTGGTTTATCGGCTCGGAGAGTAATGGAAGGGCATATGCTGATTATTGCTGTTGTCTCAGCCTTACCATACAGATATCGGGGATATTCTGGCGTTATACACCCTCAGCCAAGCCAAAAAGGGCGGAAAGAGCAAAATCGCGTCTTCATGGAGTATCTATAATGACCTGGCTGAATCCAGGCCGGATCATATTGATACCCTTCAGTCTCCTGATTGGATATTTGACACGTATGTTGCCTTTCTCTCTCTGTTCTATGTACCTACGTGGCGTCAATGCGGGGAGACATCTCGGAAAGTGGCTCACAAGGTATGCTTTTTTTTTTTTTTAGATTTGGACGGCCTGGAGAACCATACTATCAACGCCCATTACTGTTCAACCAGGCAGGGAAGATGATATTCGCGTTCTCACGGCGTATCCTAACCGGCTCAAAAGTATCGCCACGCTCAAAAACCATACCACCGATGACAGACGCCCAGGCCGATGCGCTTGATGCGCTCCACTTCACTGCAGAAAAACACTCGCTAACGCTGGATAATAAACGCGGGGATATCCTGTTCTGGAACAACATGAGCATCCTGCATGCCCGGGAAGGGTTTACGGACGGCACTTCGAGAGACCAGAAGAGGCATCTGTTGAGATTATGGTTGAGGAACGAAGAGCATGCGTGGGAAACCCCAGACTGCTTAAAATCTGCCTGGAATGTTGCGTATGGAGACGACGATATCTCCACCGAGCTTTGGCCGATAGAGCCGATAACAGATCGGGATCATGTGACCACTCAACGTCGCTCATCGGGCCATGGTTAAGCTGAGGTATACATGGACGGTTGTGTCATGTTTGACGCTTTTGATGTTTAATGTTTATTTTTTATTGCATATTCTTGATATCCCTTTGCTCATTCTCTTTGGTTATCCTCTTTAATTTCTTACTCTCTCTATCCCTCGTTATACTGTATTGACTACTTACCTAACCTTTCAGCACTTTTATAGAGGTTTCCTAAAATTGGGGTTATATTTTCTTCCTTCTGTTTCCAAAAGTTTGATGGCGAATACTGGGTTTATTTATTTACTTATTTATTTATTTATTTCAAGGTAATGTTTTATACGTCTAGTTTATCGATCACTGACGGCTAGCATGCTAGTCAAGAGGGAAAGGCTGAGACAACTGCAGGTTTGTCGGCAGTCTCTTTTTTGCCTCCCCAAAAGTTATTGTATTGTGTATTATTACATGTCTGATTCCTTTGGTACCTTTGTATTTTTATCATGGTTTTCCTCTTTGTTACATTAGCTGCATGTACTTTAGAAACGCAGTCCTGGCAACTGCATAATTTCAAACACACGGAGTTTTTAAATTATCAAAATCACTATCAGGCAATTGACCATAGAAAGTCTAGAGCCTTGGGCCCTGACTTTGACCTCACCATAGGTCAACACACCAGACGATTTCAAAGGTTACTGCGTAAATTAACGCCCCAGCGCCATTTAGAACCTCGTATGTAATCCTCCCTTTTGACGATAGTTTATTAGGAAACGAGCCCCTCATCGAATCCATCAAGATCTGTAGAATGGGAACCCCGCAAGAAAATTGAAACACAACCGCACAAACAAGAGCCACCAACGATCGAGGAAAGTCTCAGTCCGGATTTCTGGGGCTTTATGTACCTACTCGAGGGTGTGCTAGTTTCGGGTGATTATAAAAACCATTACATGAACACGATGCAAGAGCAGGAACATACGTGCGTATAGCCCCGCATATGGCTCCCCCAAGAGGCTATTTGGTAGGCGGGGATAATGAAGTAACTACTGTAGATTTGGGAGCCGACTATGTACTCTTTATCTCTTATGTATAGGTACGGGTTCGAATATCTGGGGAAACTTCGCTGCCTTGGGGCCAAGGCTCGTTGTAACGCTGTAACGAGAGAGAGGTGCTTAAGTGTTGATGTGCTGACTTTTGTGTTGGCCAGCTGCCCAGGATGATGGTGGTCCTCTTGACTGGGTTTATCGTAAACGTGGGCTGAAAAGAAATCCAGAAGTGGAGAGGCGTGAGGCGTTTGGTGCTACATACGCGCAAACTCGCATCTCGCATCCATCCAATGTAAGGGTGGTGGTCGGGTCAACACAAGAATTCTGTCGATTCCTCCCACGCTTCAAACCGTAGATAGTTGTTCTACAACCCATGCACACCTTCTTTATGTGGTGTATTAGCTGCATATGTGCATGAGGAGTATGACACGATTGGTAGAAAACGAGTAATTTTTGCTGTAAGCTGGCCCGATCTAGCGCGAAGATTATTATCTATTACGGTTTTTTCGCCGATAGATAAATAGTAGATGGTATTAGCTCCCTCTGGCTCCTAAGTTCCGGATCTTCTGTCAATCGTCGATCATAGTTAGTTGGCGTCCGTGACATCGTTCCTGCCTAGGATTTGGGGAGGTGGTGGAGGTGGATGTGGAGATGGAGGTGGAGGTTGTACCTACAGTGCCCAGGTGTGGTGCGGTGGTAGTGGTACACGCATGGTACACCAACTTGGTGCTGTGAATCCTTCTCCTAGTAGGTAACTACAGGTGTATTGGTACATATACTTAGTTACATATACCTTTGCCTCCATTAAGGTGCCTCTGCAGTGGTTCATCCTAGTTATTCTGCTACTCTGAACAGTGACTACATGTACTATGATTATTTCCCCCCCTTCCTCCTGGATACATGCTCAGCTCCAACTCGTCCACATCATTTTCCTGTGGATTCATATTATTATTCCGTATTCATGTAGCTACTTCATATACTGTATGATATACTGATACTTGGGCGTGTATGTAGGTAGGATTGGTACATACATACAGTAACATACTTACACATCCTCTCCACTAGAAACACTCGGTCCTTGTAACAACTCGGTTCCTTTTTTTTGATAGGACCGCTCCTCCCACCCCCCCACCCACCCCCGTCCTCTACTTCCCCATAACAGAGAGCCTAGTTCGGACCGTCACCATCTCTCAATTCTTTTAATTCTCTAGGTCCCCACTTCCTCCTATTCACCGTTGTTGAGTCTGTTGCGTCTTGTTGCCCTGCAGCCTCCTTCCCTTCCACCCCCGTCCCCCCCCCCCCGTTCTCCCCCGCACTTCCTCCTCCTCCTGACTCTCGATATTCTCCCCAGTTAATCGAGTTTAACCATGTTGAACTCACCGAAGCCGTGTTCTGAGATTCCCTTCTCAGCGTGGGATTTCGACCCCCTCACCCCTCACGACTACACTGGCGAAGAACACCTACACGCCTACTATAGTGCATCTGTCCCAAACATTAAGTTACCACAGACTCCCACCCCACCATGTGCTACTCAGAACATACCTGCTCCAGATGGATTCTTTGGCTGTCTAGATATCACTGCTGCTAACGACTGGTGGGCTCAAAACAACACTCACTTCGGCCTACACGAGTTCGACCCTTACGCGCCCGACATGATTGACATGGATCCCAACCTCGACTTATCCGTCTACCAAGATGCAGTAATCGAACAAAACCTCGATATCTATCAAGAGCTACTACTCAACACATCTAGTGGGCAACTATTCGACCAGGGCCCGTGGGACGAGCAGCCCGGCGCATGGCAACCAGCCTCAGATTGTTCTGGTTACAATTCGAGCTCGGGTAGTGGTGGACACACTGGTGTTGAGACGTCGGGTTCCTCGGTCGGCTTCAACACGCCTGGCAGCAGTTCGGGTGACAGCGAGGCCCCAGAGCCACTTGTTATTAGCGCGCCAGCGAGAAAATCTGTATTACTTCCATTCCATGTACTCTTCATCTTTTTTTCCCTACTCTTTATTATCATAAGAAACACTGGGATTAACAATCATGTTCGGCTCGGTATCTATAGAGCACTTCAGATAGTAGTAGTGACGGCGAGCCAGGCGAAACAAGCGAGCCAGCGCATAATTCGAATTCATCAAGCAACAAAAAGAAAAGGCAAAGGAAAAGATTCACGCCTGAACTGAAGAAGGAAACCCATATGACAAGAATCACTGGCGCCTGTTTGCCATGCTGGAAAAACAAGAAAAGGGTACTTATCCCCCTGTTGTCCACACGGCCCCTTACCATCGCACACACCCCAGGCCCCCCAAACGTGAGCACTGGGCTAACGTCATGTAGTGCATCAGAGTGTCTGAGGCTTGCTGCAAGTACTGTGAATCCATCTTCTCCAAGATTCCGAACATACCATGTTTCCGAGCCCGTATGACAGAATCTGAACTTTTCCGAAGAGGTATAAATCATTCAAGCTGGGCTGACCAGCTAGCATTAGTCCTTATTTTTATGACAATAAAACCAAGTCTTAAGTGACGCTAACCTATACCTTTCGTGTCAATAAGGCCCTACTGAGGAGTTCTTATGGACTCGTAGACGATGGCTTAAAGCCTCACCAAATGACCGAAGTGTTTGGGCCTCGCCGGCCAAGGGTTTCACTATCACGCAAGGCATGGGGCTTACACTGAATCTCATGGCAAAGCAATACAAGCCTTTACCTGACGATCGAGACACATATACCTGGGTTGCCAACGGTGGTGTCGGGGCTTTATCCTGTCCTCCATTCGCAATCTCTGATATCGATGATGCCCAACGAACAATCAACCGTTATGTTGAAGACAACACCATAAGATACATCGAAGAGCATGTTAGCTCAAACTTGATCTTATGGGAATCGTTCGCAATGGCATTGCGTATGAGTAATTCCAAGGGTGTATGTACTGTTCGCTTGTGTTTTATATTCTTGCTAAATCTTTTAGTCCTCCCTATTACGAAACGCCTTGAAGCTCTGGGTCGCTAGTCGGATCATCGAAACCCCATGGTCGATCGTCGGAACTGAAACGTTCGGTATGTCACCTACCATGGATGAAAGTAGTCCGTACTACGGTAAAACACCGGTTACCCCAATCATGGATTTCCAGATCGACAATATCACAATCCACCAGCTTTTGATACCACTCCGAAAGAAACTTCTCCAAGAGCTGCAAAAGAAGGTTCTCAATAACAAACCAGAAGACTTTTTGGAGATATACCTGACGATCTTTATCTTGTTGCACAACATGGAGCTTACAATTGCGCATGATCGTTGGTTTGCGATGCGTTATAGTTTACAGGTTGCTATTGCCACTCTCATCACTCCGAGTACACATATAAGTACTAAGTGTTAATATTACTTCTGCAGAATCGTTTCTCTAATTATCACCTCATTGATGCGGTCTTTCAGGGTGCTAACATCCTTTTGGCCCACTTCCACCACGTCAGCAAGGGTTACGCACCGTTCTCTGTGGACTGGGAATCCGGTGACACCATCGTATTGGCGAAGTCCAATGAGGATGAGATCAGATATATGAAGGAAGTTATTCAAGCCACCAAACAACAAGGTATTTGCCAATCCGGGCGTCAATCACCTCAAATTAAATGACAAAGTCTAATTATATTTTATAGAGAGCGGATTGAAATTACTTAAAGAGAAGGAGATGTACGAGGATTCCATGTATTGGTGCTCCCAATTGTTTTTCCCAGGATGGAAGCCGGTCTCATCGCCCTCGCCCTGAAGAAATTATTTTGCCCCTAGTAGGGATGAATACTGGCAACATTCGAGTAAGAACATGGTAATACGAAGGAAAAAAAGAGAAAAAAAGAGAAAGAAAAAAAAACAGTACAACGAATTAACGGCCTTGAACATTTGCAATGGGGCAACAGAGGAGTTATTCGTTTACTGGAGTTATTCGGGGAAGGGCTATGGCGCGCACAGGAATATCGAGTTTGGGAAGGTTTGGCACGATTTTACTATTCATCACAGTCGGTATGTGGGTGGTTGGTTGGTAGAATAGGTAGATGGGAGTTTTTATTTCCTTTTTCAGTCCGTTTCTTATCTCTCATTTTCACGTTACAAGGTTTATTTACTTTCTAGGTGATCTTTACTTTTATTTTTGGGGTTGCTGCGGCGGCAATATCTTATTACGGTCTTTTGGTCTATTTTTCTACTTGAGCATACTTGAGCAGCCGAGGAGTCCTGGGAGGCGTTTGTTTTACTATTTGCTTTGCTTTACCTCAGCGTGTGGAATGAACTATATTCGTTCAAATATGTGTTGTACGGTTCTGTCCTTCTCGTATTGTGTACGTATTTTATATTCAACAATTGAATTAGGTTATAACTGATTCGGTGCTATCCTTTGCGTGAGGGATATCAAAACCAATGAATCCGTCCCATTTACCAGCCTCGTTTCATCAGTAGATGTTTTGGTTGAATTAATACTAAACTAATCTGGGCTCAATGGACCTTTATCCCATCTCAGCGCTTTTTTCCTAGGCAACGTTTTTTCGTCGCACCGAGTGACACCAGGTAAACTGAGTTCCATTCTTCCGTGATGTAATTGAAACTGTTAATTACTGAGGAAACAATACATATTCGAATGCGTCATTTCAAAGGAAGGGCATGTTCAGCCTGCAGACACCTGTATGTAATGTCTGTACGGTCATTCCTGGGATCAACATAAACGTGGGCCGAGTGGGGCCTAACTCATTGCTTCTTTTCTGTACTCGTGATACTCAAGCCCAGGCAACTAAAACCTTAGTACAGGCAGACCAACAGGCAGCTGCCTGTCCCCTTGTGGGGTCCAAAGAAGAGCCAGGTTGGAGAGTAATGACGCTGGATACTTGACATTCGAGCTAATTAAGGAAGAGTGCACCCTGATAGATAGGGGGGTCTGCCCCAAATAGTCTTTGGCACCAGGTGTAAGTGATTATTCGATCAATATCAAGCATTCAATCGCCGTATATTGCTGCGTTGTTCGGAATTACTTTTGTGTGTTGTGTTTGTGCGTTGTGTATTTTTTTTTTTTGCTAAATTTATTTTTATTTGAGGAGGAGAGCAATGAGTTGACGGTTTGTCGTTCTTGTCTCGTGACTGAGGTAGGTGGGCTGAAAGGTTTTTCCCCCGGGGGCGTTATCTAAATCTTTGAGGAGACCTCTGTAAACTTTAGGGAAACCCAGACATCGAAATAGTATCATGTGGGGGATAGCTACCTAAACTGCAATATATTCAGGCTCAGCATCTCCCGACCTATCCCAGATAGTTTGTGCAGTACTTCGTCCCTGGTAACATGACGCGTTTCCCGGGCCCCTCCGTTGGTGCCTATCCTTATTGTTCTTATCGGCTGTTCATCCTGTAGAGTTCATCTCATTTCATCTCTCCGTAGATATTTCTTCCCTTTTTTCTTTTATCCTTTTTTCTTCTTTGCATAAAGAGAGTGTAGAAATGCCAAACAACTACTCTATAGAGCCACGTGCTCCTCGAGTTTCCGTTTGTTGACTCAGATTCGAATGATCGTGAGATCTTATGCAGATGTTGCGGGTGTAGATCTTATTGAACCTATTGTTGCTCGGGGCCGGTTGCCCTCCGTTCTACGTAACTGTACATGTTTCTTCACCTTAGAAAACAGGTTATGGTGATGGAAACAAGGTTCGCCGTAGGGGAGAGGGACCGGAGGAGGGGAAAGAGAGAAAGGAGGGCAAGACTCAGGGAGATCGGAGGGTCATAGTGGCAAGGACTGTGCTGACCAACCTGACATTGAGCTTCTAAACCGCCTATCTCTGCGCCTGCTGGGGAAGCCGGTCCAACCTGTAAGGTGACGTCGCTAGGTTTGTTCCTGTAGGGACCGTCACCGATTGCCGATGATAGAGGATAGAGGATAGAGGATAGAGGATAGAGGATAGAGGATAGAGGATAGAGGATAGAGGATAGAGGAGGGCCCCAAGAATGCGCAAAAGTGTTTCTAGAAGCCGCAAGGGGATGTGGGAAAATACTGCTGTCCTAGTCTGGCCAATGTAACACTGCCCAATTCAGACGAGGCGGTAACAATGCTACTAACACAGGGACGCGCACAAAAGCATTGTCTGAATTTATGTCGGCTATACAATGTCACCGCCGCGTGCCTAGGGACGCAGGCCAACCGACAGGCTGAGGAACGTTTCAAGGGTTTCTCTAACGGACAGGTAAGTACTTACCGGCAAAAGGGGAGGGAAAAAAAGATCGTCCCCTCTTGATTGAACTGGTATATTTTTTGGTGGGGACCCGCGGGGCGAGGAAGGAGAGGGGGCTGGGGGTGATTTGTTTGAGACTGGAACGGTGGTACACAGCGAAGACGGCTTTTTGATTTTTGATACGTGAGCAGTGCTACGGGCCGATTACCGATGCTCATTATTAGTGGTGGACCCTGCCTCTCTATGTTCCTGCATGGATGATGTCGTAGGATCAAGATCTGTCCTAGGACGTCATGGGCAGCTTATGGCAGGAGCCGTTTCAACTTTCTATCTAGAAGCAATGCCCCCGCTCCCCCAATCCAGCCAACCGGTCGATTCTTAATTTTCAGCCGCAACCCCAGAGACGACCAGGAACTAGAGTAAAGAAAACACAAACACGAAGGAACCATCTTAAGCTTCTTTTAGACATAAACTGCAACCTAGGCGAAGTGAGCGCAGAGTAATACGGCGGCGCTTCAACAGGCTTTCCAGTGATGACCTCGAAGTGGTGCCATACTTCCTTGGTTTCCTTTAGATTATAGCAGATCGAATCTAGATCTCAGTACAGTCAAGGTTGGAACGCGTACGGCTGGCGACAAAAAAAAAAAAGGAAAGGAAAGGAAAGGAAAGTAAGTCCCAAAATCTAAATGATGTGCGAAGAAATAGTAATTTTAATTCTAGGTACAAGCAAGCCCCACTCTAACGCCAGCTACGTGGTAGTACATGTACCTCTATTTTTCTTTTCTCGACAGTCTGCCCTACTTACTCTATGCACCTAATAATTGCCTGAGAAAAAATGCGTCCCACCTGTCCCAACATCTTCACAGACATCTTTTCCACCGTCTTTTCTAAAATCATATCAGATACCCATGCAATGGCCTGAGCTGAATGGCCAATGGCTAAATCTCGAGGCAGATTTCAATGTTCCATACGTTGTGAAAGAAAAACTGCACTAGGATAAACTATCGTGTCATCTGATGGATGGGTTAAAGGGCAGCATCCTATAGCGGTATCACCCGAGTTATTACCGTAGGAGTGTCAGTCACGATGAAGTTAGGCATACATTCCTACCACGAGGCGCATTGCAGCTAAGAACGAAATATACAGTACTGTATATATATATTCGACATAAGCCGTAGAGTGACGACAACAACGGAACAAAAAAAAAAAACAGATACACCCCAACCAAAATATACTTTTATATCTACTACTTTCCTCCCACAAGTTGTACGGACCTCAATACTTCAATTGTTGCGCGATTATCACCATCATCACTTTGATATAGTTGTTCAAATATCAGCTATGACTACCAGCATTCAGGCCACTGTCGATGAAAGGTAACCTCTTCTTTTTTACAATTGTATTCCCCATATATTTCGGTATCTAAAATATATCCCGTAGAGTCCTTGTCTCTGGTATCGACCTCACCGAGTACCTTCTTATTAGTAACCAAGCCAGCTCTTTCTCCACGCCTATGGATCGCTTCCTTGAAGGCTCAGGAGTCGGCCGGATGGAAAAGCTTATCGTTCCTTCAACATCCCTCGGCTACGCACTAAGGAAGAAAAATACTACGAAGAAAATACCTAAGGGCTCTATGATTGCAGAGATGTCCCAAAGCAGTTATGGCACAAGTACATAATGAATGAAGATATTACATAGGTACGCAATTTCAGCCCCAGCTTAATTACATGTATCCATATGAACCACCCTAATAAACTTTATAGGTTTAATGATAGGGTTTCATTTCTACCGCCAGTACCGTGGTGCTGGTATTCAATCCTTCTATCAGGGCCCTATTTATTTACTTTGTTAGAAATTCGGTTTGGGGTGTTAATGGGTTTCCGGAAGTTTGCGTGTTTCTGTTTTTGATAAACATTTGTATCTTTTCTTCATGCGGCGACGATTTATTCCTATAGGATTTTTAATAATGGTATCAAAGTACCCCAAATATGCATGATGAGCATCTTGACCTGAAACCTCGGATAAATGAATAACCCTCCTCATGTACCATCACTCGTCCCACCTCGCACGTGACCCCTTCGCCGCTAGAGGCTCAGAGCCGTTATCAGATTTTGACCAAAGTTTCATAGCACTGCCCCACACAATGAAACAAGAAGTGCCAAAGCTATCACTGAAGCAGTGGGTCCATGCACCGGTGGCATATGAGAGACAACTCTCAAGATGCACGTGTCAAGGGATAAACTTCCACCGTCTTAGAGGTAACGAGGAAACTTTTCTCCTTTCCTCCGTCCACACATGTGTGCAGATGAGTGAAGAAGATTGACAAGAAGCGTTGCAGTAGGTACCTAGTCGCGAGTACATGTACCTACGATATGCGGTCTATGGCCAATGAAACCTGACCACAAACCCACACATCTGGGACTAATAAGAAACCGCACTAGTGAGTTGAGTGTTGATTACTAAAACGCCTCCAGCCATAGCTCTAAAAAAGGATACCTATCGAGATAGGCTACCTGTCGAAATTACCGATAGGTTAGTAATGAAAGAAAGACGAACCCTAACCCTGGATTATATGTAGAACTTATGGTAACGAATTGGGGAGGATTGGAACAGCCGAATTTCCATGGGTTGCTGTTGGTCCAATTATACAGTGGTACATTTTAATACCCGGAGTTTGGGGAGGTGGGGGAGGGCACAGCGTCTCCCACATAAGTAAACCGAGAAGTTGGTAAAGTAGATTTAACTTGATCCCAATATGAACATCGTTGCTCATATTGGGGATCCAGTATCTATAGTGGCTAGAGTTGAGAATTTAGGCGTTGCGAATTGGGGAAATGTCTCTCTGACTTCTTAGAAGCCACTAGTCAACCTTACAATTTAAAATCCCACGATTTAAGTTTATAAAGTTGAAGTCAGGTCTCTTCAGACATCTACGCGCTTAGAGTAGAGTAACTACATGCGGTACGTACGTACGTACCTGCATGCTGTACCTACTCAGTTCCTAATGATCTTCGTTGACAGCCCTAGTAGTAAAATTTCTTTTTATTTCCCGCATTACGGACCACTGGCTCAAGATCTTCAGCTATCGCCGTTTCATAGCCGTCCATCACGCCCTATTTATGGAACTTGAAATAGATAATCGGAATAGGAGACTGGTCGATTTTTCTACTCTCAGACCTTCTGGGTCTGACCGTGACCCAAGACCGCGTTTTGATGCCCGCTATGATCCTTGCGCTTTGCCGATTGTGGGTTTGATCCCACTCTCTTCCTACCTTCCCGCCCTTGGCAAGACTCGAATGAAAATGAAGGCGACGCCTCTTGACCGTGGGTACACTCTAGTGGGTACCTAAATAGTAGTAGGTGAATGGTCTCTGGAGGGTTTTATCAGTGAATGGTATCCCTCCATTCTGTTTCCTTCCTTTCTTCTCCTCTCCTCTCCTCTCCTCTCCTCTCCTTTCTCCCCTCCGATCAAAACTCATTTTATACTCCCTTTATCTGTCTTTTCTTCTTCTTTAGGGGACTCTCTTTTTTCTTCCTCGCCACATTCGTTTTCTATACGCACTCTTGTTATATTTCTCGATTTCCGCATCTCCATCTTTATATAGACCATCATTCGTTCCCCAATATTTCCCCTCATTTCCCTCCATCTCTTTCTCTGTTTATTATCATAGATTATTTTCTTCTTCTCCGTCCGGACGGTTAAGATTTATTTATAAGATCCATTACTAAGCTCTTCGATATACCTCTGTCTATCTCGACAGACACATAAAAAAATAACACAACTTAAAAATGAGGCCCTACGGCTCAGCACTTTCCTGTGCCCTTGCACTCATCAGCACCATATCAGTGGCAGCACTTCCACTCGACACAGTCAGTGATCTTGTTAGCGACATCACATCAAACGCACCAGCACCGGGATCAGCAGCACCTATAGTAACAGGTGTGGTATCTAGCAGTCCAGTTCCTGGTATAAGTACGGCGAGCGAGTTAGTTAGTGAAGTAGAAACGTCCAAGGAGGGGTCTGTCCTGGCAAGCAAAGTTTCTTCAGTTGCTAGTTCTGCTGCATCAGCGGCTTCTGGGGGTGCCGCTTCCCTGAAGATTTCAAAGGAATTTCCTTCGGACATCTTCCCAGACTTTTTGCAGAGCACTATCTTAACTTGCAAATACGGCGATTCTGTTATTTCAGGATTGGCGGACATAATTGGGGTTTCTTCAAAGGGTATGATTTTCCCATCATAAGTTTTGATTAAAGCTTGTAGATTGACCAAATCCTCATTAGAAGCTGGCTCCACGCCAACTTGTTCCACATCATCATCACTCACGGGCAACTACATCCTGATTATGATCGACCCTGACGCGGTTAGCCCTCAACACATTCACTACCTCCAAACCGACCTGTCCTGTTCTAATGAGACATCTAAAAACTCCCCAAGCAGTGGAAAGAATACACTCTCAACAACCGTCTCACCGGTATTAGAGTATGCCGGTCCATCACTTCCGTTAGGCACTGGGCCCCACAGATTCACTACATTCTTGTTTACTCAACCGGAGGACTTCAGTCTTGATGAGGATCTCGAGAGAGAAAACTTCGACGTCGTCCAGTTCTCATCCGAGCATAAGCTCGGTCTCCCTGTTGGAGCCACTTTCTTCGTTGCGGAGAACCTCACAGGTGACCTTAAGAGTAACCTTCTGTCAGGAAATCTGACGAATGCTCTTCTCGGAAATCTTACACACAGCCTCCTCGGAAATCTTACACACGGCCTCCTCGGAAACCTTACACACGGCCTCCTCGGGAATCTAACAAACGGACTCTTGGGTAACCTTACAAAGTTCCTTAACGATACTTTCATGGACTCAATCCACGGTAACCGTACCAATGCGACTCTACTTGAATCACCACTGTTTGGAAACGGCACCCACGGCAACTCCACACTTGGTAATGGGGGTAACTCTACGGGGAACAGTACTTCAAGCACTAAGGATGGAAAGTCCTCGACTGGCCCGGTTCCAGTTTCGCCTACTACTAAGGCAAATCATGACTCAGTTAGCACCGAGGAATACGCTGATAACTTGTCTACTGGCGGGTCTTCGGCGGTGATTGCTAACTTTGCCCTAGCAGGGTTCGTGGGTATGGTTACTGTGGGTGTGGCTTACTTGTAGAAGGTGCCGGCGCGCGTGGCTGGTAGTTAGCGTTTTTCTTCTGGTCGGGTCTTAGGGAATAAATTTAGCTGGATTTTATCGGAGTTTATTTTACTTATATTTCCTTTTCTATTTGTGACTTCCCTTTCTTTTGTAACTCTTCTCATTTGCCTATCGTGTGTGTAAAAGAGTACAGTGCATTCATATTGATTTATTGTCCCTCATATGGTGCCGCGCACGTTAAAGATAACGCAAATTGGATCGCTTATAACTTTTCAACAAAACAAGATATCAAAATTCTAACACAGCAAGTTGTAGATATAGCTAATATGAAGACTTTCCTGTGTTAGATTTTTGATATTTTGTCTGGTTGAAAAGTTATAAGGGATGGCATTTGCCTATTTTTGTATGTGAAAAGCGCCAAGACTTGGTGAAGTGGAACAGTATTATACCCATTTATACCTCTTCATTACAGGCTAAGATGTGATTTCCAGCTGGATTTCCATGCTCTAATTGGTCCAAGGGCATTCGGAGCAGCCAAGATTGTTCCAGCCGAAATACCAACATGTCACCTTTAAGACGCGCCGCACCATACCTAGCAACTGGGCCGTGGACTCTTAGTATTTAATCCCCCTGCATCGCAAGTGAAAATGAAATCATTAGATTTGGGGAGTTCCGCGGCTCCTTGCGTCCGCGATATTACGATCTACGCTATAGGCTATGCATGCGAGGGTTTAACGTCTTAGAATCAGCAAGTAATCAGTAGCAGTCTCTCGGCTCAGTATATGATTGAGTGCCAACTAGTAGACGATGATAGTGAGTTAGGAGTCCTGCTGTGATTAAGCTCAGCCAATCTTGAATACTCATGTCAACTAAACAGTAAACCAATAATCTCGTTTTTTAGATTGCGTTCAATATAATAGCCGTCCTACTTGCCGGTATGCGACTGATCACAACTGTCGTGATTAAAAGCTCATCAGGTGGCAGTTTGAACGGCGATTGGAGAAGACGCGGGGAGTATGCTGCAGGTGGTTTAAGGTTGTGGCTGCTTCGGAGAGAAGGCCGGCTGGCCATGGCGGGCGATGAGGAGCTAGAGTACAGTACGCTGGAGCAAGTAGATATATGTACATGTAAGTACATGTACCTAATAGTAGTTTATTAGTCAGCTAATTATTAGGTGACTGTTACACGCGCCCGCCCCCATTCCTGTCTCAGCAACCAGTTCCAACCCTATTATGAAGTTTTCAAGGTAGTCCTAGATGCCCCCCATAAAGTCTTGGTGTTCCGGAAAACCCTCTATAAAACCTTCTAGCGGGTGGTCCACACTTAGTTTAGTCGTGGGCCCAAAGAGCTGTAGTTTTCCCTCTCGACAACTTAGATCTTGTGATCGCTCGCTTTCTTAACAGTGTTATGATGATCGTTTTTTTTTTGTTTACATCATTAATCGTATCCAGCCCTTAGGCTATGACGATATCGAACCTGTTATGATGATCGTATTAATATAGTCATTTTATATTAACCTCAAAGATATAGAGTTGAAATCATCTACAAGAATTTGAACATCAAACCTGTCTAGGGTTGCTGAAGATATCATAGCCCTTACATCAACAAACAACATGACAAAAGAATGCAAGGGGAAAGAGGGTACATTCCTGCATCAATCATGCCACTCGTTGCGCATTCTTTGGTGTAGATATTCCCCGTTCAACATAAATTTCGGGTTCCCTTATTCTCGGCTCGTTAGTTCATTTATAAATCGCCCTCTTGCACCAACTCAACTCGCAAGGTCCTTAAAGAAACCAAAACTAAAATCAGAATCCCTATCCACCAAATAAAGTAAGCCACTCCAAATCTTTCTAGTACATGTAGTTGCCACTAACACTCATCAGAACAAAATGCAATCTCTCCCACTCGTCATTCTTTCCCTGCTCAGCCTATCACTTGCCACTAGCCCTCCTCCCGTGATCCTCTACGGCAATCCCGCGACGACGAGTGCCTGCAACCTTGAGTGCCGTCGCGCATTCTGTATCTCAGTATCTCAGTTTTTAGAATCTGTCACATGTACCATGAACCGACCCTGCCTCTCGGTGATGCTTCAGGGCCAGATCCAGGACAAATGCTTTAACTGGCGACCTGACTTAGAGGTGCACAATGATGTATCAACCATCGGAGATGAGGATGACTGCATGGGTAGGGATCAAGAGCTCGAGTGGGTTAAGCCGTATGTGCCCGTGAAAGAATGGGTTGATATTGTGGTCGAGGAGGAAGTCAAGGAGGAGAGGGACGTGTGTATGGTTGCTATTGTCTTGAGATGGGCATGTTTTGGGGGTGTTGTGGCGGCGTTGTGGTATACATGGGCTATGCTGAAGGGGAAGGAGATAGTATTAGAGAGAAGGAGGGAGAAGGGAGAGTCATATATATAGTCGATGTTGAAGCTAACGTTGATATTCGGTTTGGAGTTTATCGTGGGGGTTGATGTGATCACAACAATCAACTGATCAGGCAATAAACACTTTGGTAATTCAGAGTATCGATACGCGCCCCTAAGTTTACTTTCACAAGCAATTAAGGCTTGAATATCGATCATTAGATTCTCGGCTAATATATAGGAGAGTGATATTTCACGTAACTAGACGGTTTTGGAGTATACTTTTCTCATCATAAGTTTAACTAACTTAAGAATAGTACCCAGATCTAGAGCTAGAGGTGATGATTGTGGGGGGAGATTCTCATGCATCAGATCCTAGGCTCCCTAAAACCAGATCGCAGTCCTTTAACGAGTGAAATTTGTGATTTTATTTAGTTGCTGATATATACAGTATAATACAAAATTTTCTCCCCCCAGAAAGAAAGGGGATTAAACAAAACCTTCTTTCTAGCCTAAAGCTCCCCACCTTCCCCTACCGGTTTGCCATACTTACCAGTATCAAATTTTCCATCTTCACTGCCATGACCTATAAGATGACTGAGTGCGCAATCGGGAGTCTTTGGACCTTTCTTGAAGTACTCTTTCCCTCATAGTCAACATACGTTCTCTCCCTATATATCTTTGTACTGTTTCTATGCATATCTATGCTTCCTCGATGTATCGTAAAAAATTACTGGAAGTTGACGTTTTCGAAGCATCCTTTTGAATTGTAGGCTTTGCTACTTAAGGTGGAGACCTTTACTTAGCCTACTTACCTTTAGTCTAAGGTTGATAACAACCGCAGCCTATTGTTACTGCAAATCTGAGACCCTTGCTACGAGTTTTTTGAAATCTGAACGTGTTGCTGGCATTTCATGCAACGTTTCCAAAGGGCAGGCTACTACTTCACAGGGTTAGTGACGGGGAAGAGGGAGGGTACGTTCTACACCTAGGAAGAGGAGGTTCTTGAGCATTATATTGGGCTTTGCAAGGATATTGGTAGTAGTTTGTGTTTTGGTGGAGTGAGTTGTTATTGAATTATCTATAATAAACGGAGGGTATGGAAAAATCTATTACAGGCACCTAAGTTTTGGCGTAGAACCTGCCCTTTGGTAGATTTCTGGGGCCGGGGCCGTTTAGTAAGAATGGACATAGATATAATGCATAGGCCTTGATTTACTTCTCGGGGTAATAAAAAGTTAGAAAGAAAAAGAGCAATATTAGTTAGATTTAAGGGAGAAAACTAACCCTACGGGATAGCTATATCCAGACTTATGCCGCACCTAGCCTTCTCTTCAATCCACAGATTCCGAAGCACCAATCTCACCAGGGTACCCCGGTACCTAACTCTAAATTTCTCTACACAGTTCAGGCATTAGCACTAAAGAAAGACCTCCACTGGTTCGAAAACGAATCAAAAGGGCGAAAAGCTTACCAAATTACCACTGCCTACTCCGGGCAAAACCACATTTTCCCGCACGAAATAACAATATTATCAAACGCCTCCTTCGCGTCGACATTTATGTCCTCCCGGGCCATTGTAGACCCAGCATGGGCCTTAATAAACTCGGAGCCTTTACAGAAGAGGACGGCGCAGTTGTTAGAAGTGGTAACCCATTTGTACGAGATTGGACGGAGGTTACGACCAAAGTGGTGGTAGCCCTGGGTGCTGATGGTCCATTTGTAGCCTTGCTTGTTTGGCCAGGCCCAGTACTCGAAGTTGACAATTTGGGCACTGGCCACGGTGACGAGGAGGAGAGAGAGGAGGAGCAGAGCGTGCTTGAACATTTTACTTTGAGGTCTAGGGTTTTCGGTTATGAAGGGTAGTAGTGTGTTTGGTATGTTTAGGTGGGATAGTGGGACGGTGAGATGTGATGGTGTGATGGTGTGATGGGGGATTGTGGGGTGGTGGGATGGTGGGGTGGAAAAAATGGTGGGGTAGTGGGTGGATAGGTACCGTTTGATAACGGGGCTCACTGAACAACTCGGATGAAGAAACTTTCAACTTACATGTAACAGGCGCAAGTATATGTGGTTCTAAAGTACATGTATATAAGTACATACATATGCATATGTGCTTGCGTATGTTTTAATATTCTTTGCATTCAAAATGGGATGCTATAAATGCCTGTCTAACTGGCTACATAGTACTTTTGATACGGCTCGGTGGAGGTTCACAGTTGAAACCCTAACCCTGTACTACTCTGCTCTTAACGAGTGATACTTTATGACTTTCATATACCGGCCTGAGGTATCGTTGAGACGCGCGAATATTGTATATCAAGTGTATCTAGTAGGCAAAGAAGGTTTGAGGTGATCAATACATCAAGCCCATACTAAATAGAATCAAGATTATTAGTGTCATGATCATACCAGACAAAAAAAGGACCTCTGCTCTCAAAAAGAGCCCGGCAAAAAAGCCTAAACCCACGACATTTCAAAGAACACCAAGGGTGATGGCAAAGAGCCCAATGCGGGGGTCGAACCCGCGACCCTGTGATTGTCACAATGCATACAAGAGTATACAGTGTAAAAGTCACACGCTCTACCACTGAGCTAACCGGGCTGGAAGTTGAAGACATATACGTGTACTCGTTATTTGACTAGTGAGTTAAGGTTTATATGGGGTGGCTAGCTTAGATATAGTGGACTGGGCGGATTTAGGTAGTTCTAGGAATAGAAGCACTTGTACGTTGAGACTGTAGATCTCGAACCCTGTGAGTAAGCACTTAGAGATACAAGTACTTAATGAAACAAACATCGCTCTTAACTACAACATTCCCAGCCCCTCCTGTGGACCCCTCCGGACCCTGAGCCCCTACGGTTAAGAGCATCTGGAAGTATGAGATAATCACCGTACGTTAAAAAGCATCCCCAAGCAAAAATATGCGTGTTTATTATATATCACGTCGACTTGGTGGCCCGCATATCGAGTGACTGTACGTGATGCAGTTGATCACAAACTATCACTCGGATGTGAGGTTCTGATGCGGGATTGCAGCTTCCAGGTATAACGGTACCTGATCCGTGCTGTGAAGGTTATCCCTTAAACCGTCAGGCCAAATTGCAACGAGGTACTCAAACCCTTTATGGTAACCGTGATATAAGTATCGCGCAGAATTGGAAGCTGCTACAACCTATCACGCATGCTAACAACTACAGATCCCACCCTCTGGCGTTGGTTTCGTCACGATTACCATAAAGGGTTTGAGTACCTCTCATTTCGATTCAGCCTGACGGTTTAAGGGATAGGAATATAGGCTATCTGGCCCGCTCAAGATAGTGAACCGGGTACCACCCGGTGTCATGCATACCGCTGCGTGTTCGTTCGTTGCAGGATTGTGTGGGGATGATCACACGCCACGTTTGATTTGGAAAAGGGCCATCGCCGGCCAAGAGGATGAGATACATGTACTTACATGTACCTTTTGATCGTGTCTATTTCTGGAATCTAAAATATATTATTTCATCTTTGGAAAACCCATCTATTCCCCACGCCTCGCTACCAATACCGCTTCGCCGCCATTTCGCCGCTCACCAGAATCTCGTATCCACCGTAATTCTTTTCTATTGGATCCCAGATACCTAGATGACTACATGTGAATTGGCTACGATAGACCCGAACACAAGCAAGACCTATGCACGAAAAATTTTGCTCCCAGCCACTACAGCACATAACCCATCAACTTTCCATCAACAAGGTCCTTCATCCCTATCACCACCTCACCCCAAACCCCAGCCAGAGCCATCGTGCTTTTTCCGTGTGTCAAAAAGCTCATGGACTTTCTCCTCTCCAGGTATTCCCCCAATTAGAAAATATACTAAGCGTTCGGCGCCAAATAGGTTTCAGGGTACTGCCGCCCCTGGGCTTCTTTTTGTCGCCGAAATCCAGCGTAGGTGATCTCCTTTCCTGTCTGGATGGGTGTCCAATCTTTCTAATAGAAAACATCGTTTTGACAGCATGTTAATCAGTGGGTGTCAAATAGACTGTGGGAATGTGGGATATGTGATAATTCTCGTGCCCCTTCGCCGCCGCATGTTCAGCGAGGTTCTCCCTTGCTGGATAGGTCGCAAAAAAAAAAAACTGGAATGTAGGGAGAAGGAACCTCCATTATTCTTTCCTGCCTGGATAAGCGTCTTGTCTTATCAACTATCCCAGTCTTCCGCTGTAACCGTACGCTAATCAGTAGGGACAAAGTGGGTTATGGGTATGTGGGACTTGCTCACCTTCGTCTTTTTGTCGCTGGTCCCCCCTGTGCATCCTGTGCCTGTGAGCAGCGGCAAAGTTGAATATAGGGAGAGACACCACTGTGCCCCCTTTTGCCATCGTAACCTCCCAAAAGGGCTTCTGCCTAGAGGAAACGGTGACAGACTTTGATACAGGGAGATAAACAGAGTTGGGATATCCGTGTCTCATTTCTATATACCGCTCAGCTCTTGCGAGTGGAGACACTGTCAAACCTGGGTGTAGTGGGGTCAAAAATCTGGGGGATAGCCGTACTTCTTGCTTGTTTTGGGGCTAAGATCCAACTACTACCTATTACATGTAGTTGTGGAGAATCCGCGGCGGACTCCGTGCTTCATTTCTGTCTTATGGAATTCTAAACCTTGGTGGATGAATAACATAAAACAAATATGAGTGTAGGGAAACGGGGAACAAAGAAGATTATCCGCACCTCATTTCTGTATCTAGGAAATGTATTGGCTTCTTAACGGTTGACAATAACACATTCGGGGACAAATTGAGCGTACTGAGGACGCACTTGTAGGATTAGGCGCATTGTTGCATAATCATGCCTGCCACACCCTCATCTTCAGAAGCCTTACAAGCATGTGACATCCTCTAGGATTGAAGGAGCCGGGGGAAAGAAAACGCAATGTGCATCGACAGTTGGCTCTGGTGCTAAGTTTTATTTTATTTTTGAAAGTTTATAGCGACCACAACCTACACAGGACAATCCTATGAGTATTCATTAGTACATCGTTGGTAGGTGCCTGAGCCAGTCCATATTAAAGTCTGCTGTGTAGAGAGGATGATTTCCATTGCGTCATGACCCGTCACCACAGCACATTACCTGATCTAGCGAAGGAAAACCCGAGTATATGGCTAGCTAGCCCTTCTTCCGCTCCCTTAACCCCAACAGATATGGCGCGGTAAATGTGCCAAAAGTAATTTTACCAACGGTGGTGAAAATAATACCAATGTTCATAACTTAAAATGAATAAAAGCACAGACCTTTTGCCTTTTGGCCAAAAGGGGCTATACAATGCCGATTTATGAGTCCAATTCCCCCCACCCGTGGGGAATTTCGCCACCGGTGACAGGTATCTCACCACCGGCAGGAAAACTTCATAAGTATTGGCACTAATGATTAATGTAGTATAGCACAGCATAAAGACTGAAATTCAGCATTTGTGCTGGCACAGGGGCTGAAATTCAGTGCTTAAGCCACCGTTGGTAAAATTACTTTTGACACATTTACCACCCCATACAATTACAATCAGCTCTGGTTTAAGCTAATGAGAAGACTATCGAATAAATATAATAAAGGGGCTCAGAAAGATATGGGAACTATTTCATTTTGCAATACTCGTGCTTCTTTGTTTCAGGCGCTACATGTACACTACATGTAGACATATCGAAAGTAGGATTGCGACCAATACTTAGCTCCTATAATTTCCAAGACCAATAGAGACTTATATAGACATTTAGTATTGACAGAAACGTTATGAGATTGAAGAAAGCTTACCCTATTTGGGTGCCGGTCAGGAGAATGAGGGTAAGTGATTTAGGGAAATAAAGAATAGCCTCTCCCGTCTGAGCGCCAGACTAGCGGAAAACTAGAAAATATACTTATTATAAAGGAAGAGTTTCCTGCTTGAAATAAATTAAGCCTACCAAAGTCTGATCCGGGTCCAGAAAAAGAATAGATAAGAGCCTAAGAGGAAGCCTAAAGAAAGGCCTATTAAGTTCCTGGCGCTGGTCGGCAAATGAAGAAATGGGGCAAAGAAGAAAGCCAGGGTGGGGAGATATGCGGTATAGGAAAAGACTATCAACGTTCTTAGTGGCGGCCGAGTAGAATTACATGTACATGTAGTTACGAAGGAAAGTCAGCTACCTGCTGATGTATTGGTAGACTACATGTATGTATTACCAGATATCTAATACAAGAATAAAAGGAAAACTTTCCACCTTAACTGTTTGGTGCGTGGTCGTAGAAAGACAAATTAAAACATTCGGGTGGAAAGCTAGCAAGCCTACCAAACTAGGAGAAACCTGATCCTGGCAGATACATGTAACTACATGTACATGTATGTACCCTAACAAACTAGGCCCTAGCACTTGCCATCCTCACAGAAGTCAATCTCTGGCGCACTCCAAACCCTACTCCCCACCTCCAATCTCCCACAAACCCCGCAAGAACCCCTTCGTGGCCCACTTTCTGTCCCTCTCCATCGACTCCTGGACTTTATCGTCTGGATAGTGGTTTGAAAGGGACAGACTCGGGCCAGGTAGAGCGTAAGCAGCGGCCTCTCAACCAGGACCTTCATGGTTCACTTCTGCCTATCGCATGCTGAGGCAGAGGATTATCACATGTGGGGATATGTACAGACTCGAATTTAGGGGGATAGATGACAGTCCCTCACAAGCCCGACCAACGTGCTTTTTTTCTGTTCCCACTTACGACCACCTTGCTTTTGGGAGCAATGTTCGTTCAAGGGGGACAGACTTAAACGCAGGTATACAGGGTCGACAGATAGACGCTCCGCCCCTCTTTTCATTCGGGTTCGCGGTTGATTACTCTTACTTGTCTGTTGCAGATGGCGAAGATGAAGCGGAATTGCGGTAGGGAGATAGATGGCTCTAGGCTCTTGGCTAGTTGGCTCTATGTGCTTCTTTCTGTCAATTACTCTTTCTCTATTTTCCTATGTAAAATTAAGTGCCAGAATTAGGACTGAGTTTAGGTAGACAGCTCATTAGATACAACTTGATTTCCTCTCCGCCGGGGGGCTATAGGCGATGTTTCTGCTTGTCCGGAACGGGGCTTGGAGTAACGACGGACTGGAAATTGGAAGGTTGGGTCGTTAGTGGCCAGCTCTGCGTGCTTCCCTACTGCTCTTGCTGTTTTACCCCCCCTCGCAGGGATCGAGGGTCATGAAAAGTAGAAACAGGATTTAATATAGGTAGATGCGCGCAATATATCAATAGATACATGTAATTACTTCATTGTTTGTTTTCCTTCTTCCTCTTTTTTTCTTTCTTTTAGCTTTGGGGATCCAGTTGCGCTTGTAGGCCTAAAAAACAAGGTAACAGACTAGGAGTAGGGAGCGCCGTTCCGTCACTACGGAATTACATTTGAAGGAGGAGCAGCATTGATACAAGTCAAACCTCTAACACCCCATGCCAAGCCAGCGCTCCATTTTGTACTAGCAACCACTCAAAACCATGTGCTAGCCCTACATGTACTTTCTCTTTCCACCTCCTTCCCCATCCATTCTTTTCCTACCTTTATCAACCCGATGTCTACCCCCCCACCCCCTCTAGTACAACGGCCCCTCACCCCCCTAAACCAACCCTCGCCATCAGGCATCAAGCCACAATTGTGTTCAACAGTTAGTGCAACAGCACAAACCTACTCACAATCCCGCCCGGTGTTACGTGCCTCTTTTCTGTCGTAGTAATCTACTCTTGCGTCTTTATGAACGCTCTCAGCTAGAGAACTTCGACAGACCTGAGCGCAGGTAGACAGCGGTGTCGTCGTGCCTCTTTTTTGTTTGTTTGCAGAACATAGCTGACGGCAGAGATATTCATCGCTATTTTTGGCTTTGAGGAGTATCTATACCTGGAGAATTGGGGAATTGGGTGTTGGACATTCTGCTTGGGTTTTGCTTGGGCTTTTGGGTTGCTTGGGGGGTGGCAATGCGGGCGGCTGGCCAACTTGCTCGAGTGACAAAAGAGTGCATATTTGGATCTACCAAGGGAGATAACCCACTAGATGCTCAAGAAATCTCAAAAGAGATAGGTGAATCCCCCTGTGCTAACCTCAATTTTTTTGGCTCTTCGATTGCTAATGTAAAGGTACAACATTCTCGGAACCAAGTACGGATACCCGCAAGCAAGTCCCACAACCCGTAACCAACTGTAAAAGCACCCTGAACCTACCCTGTCCATATCACCGAGATCCTGGCTGGGACAGCTCACAAGAAAGCCGTGGAGGTTATCCCTCTGAAGCTCGAATCTGGTTATCCCCGGTGAAGCCTTAGAGTGGACGAAGATATACACAAATTTATTTGAGCTGTTGTGTCGATAGCGTCATTTGTGTAAGAAAAAAATAGCTTTCTAATCATCGCAGCCATCACATTCCTTGTGTAGTGATCACGAAATATCTTTCGAGGGGGTCTGTACTTCAAAAATTTGGCCATTACAATATTGGGCCACCTAGCTACTTATAGCCAAGTGCATTGAGGTAAATACATCTACCTCCAAGTACACATACATCTCTTATCACTTAGAAAGGGCTAGTACGTTAGGCTCATCCTCCAGAGCAGCGTTCTAGTAAGCAATAAACCAGATACCTGTAGTCTTTATACAGCCACACTCCTGCGACAGGGATGTGGCCCAACAAATATACATACATGTACATACTTGGAGTAAGTGGACCATGGAAATATAAGTCGCTAAAAGGAGTTGTGCGGCATGCCCGAGTCGGGATAAATTTTGTTCTAGTGATGGCATCATATTAGGGAACTCAGTCCATATCCAACATCTTGGCGATAAAGAGTCTGTGGGTGATGATATCCTCCATTAGAGGATATATGGATCATGGGTTATCACCCGGTGCCCAATTAGGACTAGTTTACCAGATATTATTCTTACGACAGCGTTGTGCTACTACTAACATCTTTCTCAACTAGAATTCCTTGCTTTGCCAGTTTATAAACTTTTCGGGACCGATGAATTTGAGAAGGCGGGATGGTTCTATTTCTACCAAAAACTCACCTATAACATCTGATTACTATAATTAAAAAAGAGGACCTTTTATCCCTCCAACTTACTCTACAAAGCACCCAGTTCATACTGTCGCCACCCTCTTCTCATATGCAGCCCACGCGGCGACTCTATATTTCTCTGCCTCTGTTACCGGATCCTTACTCTCAATGACGCCTCTCCCTACAATCACCACATCACTCCCCTTCCCACCCACCACGCTCTCGGGTGTATTATACCTCTGCCCCAGTGCATCCCCACCCCCACCCAACTTTACCCCCGGGCTCATCACGATCCAGTCCTCACCCTCCGGCGCATCCTCCACAGACCCCTGCGCAATAAATCCCATGACAAACTCCCTGCACCCCCTCGCCATCTCCACAGTCTTCTTCAGGTACTCCCCGCCGCCCAGGTTCCCCTCACTCGACATCTCGCCGAGCATGAGGAGCCCGCGCGGCGCGCCCACCTCCTTCGCAACGCTATGCAACCCCGCGATGATGCCCGGCCCCGGGACAGTGTGCGCGTTGGTGATGTGCGACCAGGAGGCAATGCGGTAGACGCCGCCGCGGTACTGGTGCGCAACGGTCGAGCCGATATCAGCGAACTTACGGTCTTCGAAGAGGAGGAAATTATGCGTGTCGGCGAGGGCGCTGAGGCGCGTGGTAAAGTCGGCAATCGCGGAGGGGGTCGTGAAGGTGATGATGTCGATGTGGGTCTTGACGAGGCAGATCTGGGGGCCGAGTTCTGCGTGGGCGTGTTAGTGCGTGCCTGGGGGTGCGGGAAGGAGGAAGTGGAGAGGGGGGGGGGGGGTACGATCGACGAGCGCGAGGATGCGCTCAGGGTCAGTGAGGTCTACAGAGATGCAGAGGTTTGTCTGCTTTGCGGCCATAATGGCGAGGAGGCGGCGGCCGATCTCCGTGGGGTGCGTTTGGGCGCGGGCGGCGTAGGTCTGCGTTGTGTAGGTCATGGTTGCGGTTGTGGTGGTGTGATTGTGGGCGAGGTAAGTCTCTAGAGAGAATTGAGCTGAGGTCGCGAGAAATGAAGTCAAGATCTGAGGATTGCGGGGAGGTGGGGCTGGCTGCGTGCTAGCTGATCTGGGCTGGCTTGGGTGGATGACTAAGGAGTCTACTGCTGCAAGAAGAAGAAAATATGAAGTGAGTGCGACATAGTGAATCACTCGTGAGAGTAATGATACGTTTGTGGGTTTTTTGTGGCCTTGTTGGAGAACCAATTAACAGGATTTAGTAGGATTGGAAGCCCTTCGATATCCCGGATACGCGGGTATGAAATAGGGCGAAAGCTTATTACGATACGTGGTGTTTAAAACGTACCTGAAACGTAACAGTTACAATGACCGCGCAAGCTTAAAAGTACGGTTCGAACAACGATCTGGCTATATACAGCCCCCAAATTACTGAAGTTGAATGTTTCTATTGTAGGCAATTCTTGATAAGTGACTGATAACCCGGTATGGCCCTACTGCCACCTACATACATACATACATACTGCATTGCATCAAAGCCCTCAATATTGTTACCATACAGGCATGTACATACACCGGTAAAGAGTTGCTTGGTTACACAAGAAGGCGCTGCTGCAGGCGAGACAAGTCCTGGGATTACCAAGAACCGGGAAACAACAGTGGGGAAGAGGATACATATGGCTGTACCCGCCCTCCCAACAACCTGCCGCTTGCCAAGCTAGCGTGCCCGGCAGGCCAAAACTGTGAAATGACGATTGCTATGTATCGCCAGGGACTTTTCTGAGTTGGTAGGGGCTTACCTCTCATCAATGCCACTTAGCCCCGGACCTCTGGCCAGTCCTGTAGGAGGACTATTTAGGAAGCAGTCCTCGAGTGAGGGCGTAAGTCTTTTGTTCCAGTCATTTCATTATTCTTGTCCAGCTAACTCCTATTATGCCCACGTCTAAAGAATACTTAACTTATGGTATATCCCACAGGTATATCAAATTCAGTCGGTATTGTGAGTGACTCTATTTACGTTACTGAGATGTATTATTAAAATAATGGAGGCAGGGAATCGGGCCCATAGTGCAGCCGCAGGTTTACAACTAGAGCCAAGGACTACCAAGAAGCTCGCAGGTATCAAAGAAAGGCTCCTTAGACCCTAGCTCTAGAGAGTGTGCTGGTTTAAAGGATTAGGCTTGCTCATTGTGGTAAGATGGTGGCCAGGTAAATGTGCATTATCATGTTTTTCTTTACTGTTCAGTGGTTTTGTCTCGACCCCCGCACCCCAGGATGAATTTACCAGCCCCAAATACTACCATACCATGCCCTCAGCATGAAAAAGTGGCATGGTCTTAATTCTGTCTAAACGCTCATCAGAAAGCCGAAAGTCTGTAGATAAGGGCAAAGAAGTGAAGTACAGACTAACTAGATCTTTCCCTAGCTCTTCTACCCTTTTGATCCCTTATAATCCTTTTTGTACCCTTTTGTCCGCTGTTACTATGCTGGTTAAGGCCTAAGAGAAGCCAGATCTCTGGCTAACACAGAAGAAACTGAGCTTGGCTCAAGTGTTCTGTCGGTCCTTTCGTTTCTGCAACCGCGTTCACGGCGTCCGGCTAGTGGAGGCTCTATTGTAATCTTCATTTCCTCCACCTCAATAGTACCAGTGCCGACGAGCAGGTCGGTAGACCTGGTGCAGAGATTGAAATAACCAAAGTTTACCTGTCTACTTAGAACACTGTCCGAAGTGTATGCTGCGTAGTATAGTCATCGGTTCCCGCAGGGCCGCATTACTCGTCTTCGAAGCCTGGATATGGTCTTTTTTTAAAAAAGAAGGTCTACGATGCCTGAAGAATAAATTTTATCTATCCCAGCGTGAATACCTCTGCTCGGTATGTCTGCAATTATTAGATTTTGAAATATGTTTTGGGGCCGAGCAAGGGCTCGTAGAACTACTAGAGCCCGTGTGCTGAACTACCAACTAGACTCGCAAAAGAAAAGCGAGTCGCTTTTAAGCCTTGCTCGTAGTACCTTACTCCGGCCTGATGGTACCCTGATTTTCATGCTCCAGAAACGTGGCCGGTGGGAAACCCAGCAGCTCACCTGCCGCGAGCTGTGGCCCTACCATAAATGAACTTGATAGATGTGTTACTCAGTGCAGAGTGCCTTGGCTGCGCGTTCTGTTCTAGCAGGAAAGCCTTTCAGTTGGCGGAGTAGAAGCAGCGGTTTGGCTAATGCGCTACTGCTTCTCATATACCCGAGAGTAGGAGGTACAGTAGGGATATCAGTTAGAAATGAAAATTTCCAGTGTAGCAATGCAGAGCTAGGGTAGGCAGATTCTTACCTCGACCCTTACGGCACAATTTATTGCCCTAAAAACCCCCAATGACCCACGTGATTTTTTTTCCACCTGCCTCCAAGTAAACAGAGAGGAGTATACTCCCAAGCAGTGATGGAAGCAGTGGGCGGAGAGGAAGCCACATGTCACCCTACGATCGTTAGACTGGGGGTACAAAGGTGAAATACCTATAGACAAGTTGCACAAGGGGTGGGATGAGGGGGGGCGCTCTAGCTTCCTGCAGCCAAGTCTGTCCGTCTAGGCGTTCGGATCACTGCTGATGTGCCTAGTACGTGAAGCCGAATATCAGATATACGAGACGTACGAAGGTAAAATTGGGCCGCTCACGTCCACCAAAAAGAAAGAGAAGCATTCTCGTTCCGATGAGGACTGTGGTTGGTGGGGTAAATACTTTGCCAAGATCTAAGGGCCCGAGGGTTGTGTACTCGCCAGTCACGGGCGGAGTGGGAACGGAGGATTGAAGGGCGGGCTTAGCTTCTTCTATGCTAGGCACGGGCTTCGCGCAAAGCAGCAGGGCCACAAAACCTGACCGTCACTGCCGAACTAAGGAACTCTGTATTGCTTATGCACTCAGAAAACTGTACCTAGAGTGGAATCCACGGACTATGGCACAACACGATAACCACGAGGTTTCCCATGAACTAACTCAATGAGAAAAACGACTCCAGTGGACCCTATGCAATATATACATATGACCGGAGATCAAAAATAGTGCTGCAGTTCAACTCGGAGCTGGAACGGAACGGGGGGCCTATGGGCTGAGAGATACAGCTTTTCATGAAGACAGAAGAACTCGATTATTCTTATAAGGGGGGCCCCAAAGACAGAGGGGGACGCAGACGTACCTCTCCCAGCCACCGGTATGAAAAGCCACGTCCCGGGGATAGATTAAATCTTGAAAGGCCGTATAATACGAGCCTATCTAACCCTCAATTTCTACAGCCTTTTTTAGGGACAACACGACCTGGCGGCGTATCAATACCAAATAAGGCTTCTATGGAAAGCTGTCAATACCCTTAACCGCGACGGTTTCATCTCTTGGGTAAAACTAGAATTTGTGGTAAGCAATTCCTGCCAGGTCAACTTGAAACTATACGCTTTTCCCTTAAGACACTCCATCTCAAATCTCAGGTTATGAAACCACTAGTAGTAGTGCTTGGCATTTCAGGACCAAAGCAAAGATCATGACTCTGAAAATCAACCACATTCATCCCAACTCCCTTGGATCCGCGACTTCCCTAAAATGTTAAAGGATCTCTTTCTCTCTTCTATTTTACCAGCTACACGCAATACCTACATTTGCAATGTTCTCAGCCATATCGGCCCCCCTCATGCCCCTTAAAATGAAGGTCGCAGTCCGGAAAGATGCCAGTGAAGTCTTCTTCGCCAGATATGACGGACTCACCATACTTTACTCCAACGCCTTGGGCGCAGTGGGTATTGCGACATCCGATCACGGGGAGCAGGTGGTTGTTCTCAGCGTTGAGGAGTACGAGGCGAATCAGTAAAGGAGAGATAGCCAGCTCATTCAGGGGCTGGAGGAAATGATCGGGGATGCACAGGAATTGTTTAATGAGAATATTGCAGCTCGACCGGGAAATAAGTAATATGCTACAAGCGTATATAGTATCTCCCTATAGTCCTATGGTGACAGAGGGTCTGTCATAGAATCAATAGTAGATTATATCGTTACTTGAGATCCTACAGTAAAATCTCGTTATAAGGATATTGCCTGTAAGGATATTCGGCCTCTAAGGGCATGTAACCTGGGTCTCGACAGGAGTTATTTTGGTGAGGTAGGCACCTCTTATAACACACCTTCATATCCTTATAGCAAGACTGTACTGTAGTAATAAATTTTGAAAAAGAAAAAAGAAATTTGCAGCCGAGTGATAAGCCATGATCAGGACTCCCTTACGCGTCTGTGCTTACGTCTCCCTAGGCTGATCTCTTACGGTGTCCATCAATATCGTAACCTGTCCTTCGACACAATTACCAAGGCCAACCTCAAATACTCTTTTTTTCCAGGTATCCTTCCAGACGTATCACAAGCCCAAAACCTCATCTTGATGCCATCACACTAGGCCTCGTCCTCTACTACACCTCATCATCATAAGCTCCACAGAAGCACATCACCCACCTGCGATTACAGCGACACGCACTCAGACCACAGCTCAACAAGAACCTACCTATACCCCAGCATAAAAAATCACTAGCCATCACTCGTCACGGCGATTTCATCCTCCAAAAGCACTTTTGCACTTACTCCACATGCTATAGAGTAACCCCTACACGCTCCGTATTAGATGATCCCGACATTGATATCCGCACCCGGAGCAAATCCACCCCCCACGGTCACATGACCCCAAATAATCCCTTTTGTAGCCTTGTTTTCCTTGTTTTCGCAAGGCTCATCTCCCCACCACAATGGACATGGCTAGCTAGCCAGCGCAGAGACGTGGCACGGATGATTATATATATATATTTAATGATGAATCACTGAGAGAACTTTAGGCCTCCCGTTGCTGGCATGAACGAGGCCGGAGAGTCCGGGGTGCCATGTGATAGTCGAGTACGGAGGCGCGCCCAGGTGTATGGACGCGGATGATCAGTGTCTTGAAAGTTGCACACGGCGATTGTGGGGTAGAGTACATGTCGCGGCATTTTGCGTGTATGGCTGAGCTGCGAGTGAGTGAGTGGGCGCCGCACTCATGTCCTAGGAATCATGCGCTAACTACGTGGTGGCGCTTAGGACCTTTGTCTGTCGTTATCGCCTCGATAAAGACCTGCAGGGTACATGTATGTATCTGAAGGGTTTGAGCTATCAATGATACCACATACATGTAATATCTAGCTGGTCTCACTTATCGTTAGTCCCCCTCAGACGACAACCTCAACCAGCGACATATCTATTCACCCTGAAACATCCCACCTTCAATTAAGAGTCACGGTCAACAACGCAATGTTTGAGAATCCCGGATTCACGAACCGGGTTAAACTTTCCATCAATTACAGTTACGAATGGAGTGCCTGAAACCGCCCAGGGTTCATATTACTACCTATACCGAGTCCTAATATATTCCATATTCGGACTCGGGTGGTACAACTGAACTGAACTTTCGCAACCCTCATAATCTGATATCTTGAAGTACATAGTAAATCCCCTCGCCTAGCCCCTGCCCTCCTAATACAGCAGGGAGGACTTTTAACGATCTTATCAATTCGAGCTCGACGTTCACGAAGCAGTTATCTACCCAAGCCTAAGAATTCAGTAGCTAGCTAGATAATAGTCGATATCTCTCCTCCCCCTTCTACACTAGGCCTCACGATCCAATGCGTCGAGAGATAAGACGATGAGCTAGATGAGCGATTAACGACCATCGTACATACTTGCGCAAGGAACTCGCCATTGCAGCATTTCCAATCCAGCCACTGAAGGTTTCTCCCCATTGCACCTTATTTCAAACACCCCCCACAAGGCTAATAATGCCCATGCCGCTTCAAATAATATCTGACGTCGATCCCCAGATTGATTTTCGCCTCGCCCGGAAGTGCTCTCGACCCCCATTGGCCCGCGAAACGTAATAACAACAACTATTCTAACGCATCCATGTCTTATATATATATAGCGCTCGATAAGTAACATTTCGAGTAGAGACCTACAAGTAACAAAAACAACAAACAAACCCAACGCGGAAAATCAACTTCCTATCCTGGTAACCGCTCTTATCAACAGCGACCCTAACCCTCGCCTCTCTGCAGAGCGAGCGGCCCGATTAGAAACTAACGATCTTCTTCCACCACATCGCTCGGAAGATAAAAGCAAAAAAACGGTCCTACACACACGCCTCATACCTCATACTGTTTCATTGGAGTATGTACCCTACTGGATTGGCCGCAGAAATCACAAAAGTATTAGACGAGTGAAACTTAGCCGTAGAGAGGCGATACCGCTGTGGTGGGATGCAGCAGCTGACAGGCACATTCACTGAGGGAGCCGGGAGGGGGGGGTTAGGAGGGATGGAGGAGGAGGGGAGCAGCAGGGGGAAGAAAACAAGGCTACAATCGGGTTTGGCTATTGTGATCACAGGCGCCGTCGACTGTCCCCCAGATTTCTTGTAATACTTGTGAGTTTAGCTGATTAGTACAGTAGTGCTTAGTATTTTTCTAATTATTTGCAGCGGGAATCATAATTGTTAAATAAGAGGATATATAGCCAACGTATCACCAGGACAAAAAACCAAAAACCCAGATTCGACCGATATCTGTCTGATATATCAGTTAAAGGCTCTTCTATATAACTACCGACAGACTCCCAACAAACCTTTTCTTGAGCAATACAAATTACTAGAGCTCATCCATATATATATTCATATTTACTATTTCCTACTCAGTCTTACGATGAGCTCCACAAGCGCGGACACTTGGAACAACCCACAAATCCCTCCCCCACCGCCCTCGCCCGCAGTGGTAGGTACCCGCTCCCGCGACGCCTCACCATCCGCCGCCGCCGACTACGAGGCCCGCTTCCCAGAGCTGCCCGCGGCCGTCGACGACAGCACAAAAGCCACCCCAAGCACGAGCAACACCACCGCCAGTACCACCACTACCACTGAAAGCTCCCTCCCCCACACCACTGACTCCGCCCCCCGAGCGCCCCCCAGGAAGAAGCGTACCCGTAGTACCGGCGTCGAGGACGCAACCCCCCGCCCGCGCCCGCCCGTCCCAGTCCCAACAACCCAATATGTGAGCCTACAGCCGCCATACTACCCTCCCGCGCCGCCCCTAGAGTCCCACCAGCTAGACTACCACAGCGCGCAGGCATACTGCACCACCCCTACATACGGCGGCTACTCGCCGCCCGCACAGGTGCTAAGGCCGCTACCCTATCCAACACACATGAGGGATGCATACTGCGCGGGCACGTATGTCCCGCCGGCCCACTACCCACATCCCCTGCCGACTCCGCCGCCGCCTCCGCCGGCTGCTGCTGTGGCTACATATATGGCGCCCACCGAGCGCGAGGGCGGCGACTGCCAGCGCTGCGAGACAACAACAGCGGCGACAGGAAAGGGAAGGGGGGGGAAGGCAAAGGGCGCTGCAGAGGCAGAGGCAGGCTATATCCCCCCGCTGGACGGCAATAAGAAGTATGCTCCATCGGCGTACTATTCGGCGACGACGCCGCCGCCGTCGCCGACGGCGGTAAGGGTGCCAACGGGGTATCCGTTCCTGGCCGAGAGCCTGGCGGGGGCGCCGGGGCTGCAGGTGTATCGGCGCTTCACAAAGCTGAACCATCTTGTGCTCCTGCACCTGCAGGACGAGATTGCGGAGCTGGAGGGGGTACTAGAGGGACTGGATGCGTGGGAGTATGGGTGTGCGGGGGGCGTGGGGTTGAGGGCGAGAAGGGGAATGGGGACGGGGAGTAGGAGGTTGCAGGTCATGGGCGCGATCGCGTTTAAGCTGCAGCAGTATAGTAAGTCTTCCTGGTACAGTTTGAGACTCGTGGAAGGGTTGGTTATCGATGGACTGACATGTGACGTATAGATAAGGCCTTGAAGGGGTATAGGGAGATGATGGATGCGCTGGACCCGCTGGAGGAGGGAGATCTAGAGGCGTATAGAGCGTGGATGGCGGAGCAGAGGCCGCTGGTAGATGTGGAGGGTCGAGTCGTGGGGGATCATCCAGAAGACCTGGCGAGGCTGTACCGGAGGCCAAAGATCAGGAACTCGGAGGTATGATATATCCCTATCTAGATCTCCGACATCATCTAACTGGCCCCACCGTGGCTCCTAGATTAAGTTTTCGCCCACGCTCAAGATGGGCTTGACTATGCTGTCGTGTGGGATTGTCGGCGTGGCGGGCAGCTTGAGGGTTTCGCGGGCTGCGGATGTGCCGCTGGCGTTGGCGGCTGGGGCGTGAGCATCTCCCCCCTTCCCCTCCGTTCCCTATGTGATCCTTGTATGATGGAGGATGCTGACTTTGGGTACTATAGTATGGGTGGTGCAGCTGCTGCGATGTGGGCGTTTTTCTAGATATATAGGTAATATCATAAGCCTAGGAGGCTAGTGCATAGGGATATCCCTTTATTCATGGGTTTGGAGTTATTCATGGGTTTGGAGTCATGGTGCGGTGCATTTTGGATTATTGTTGTTATTGCTTAACTACATGTAGGCCTCAGTCAATAAATTTATTTCAAGTAATAGGAGCTTGATAGTTTGAAACATCTCGAGCTACTTAAAACTACAATCAAGGCAGATTAGAGGATATAAATGCAATGCAGTTGTGTAGAGTATATACATCTATTTACCGGTCCTAGCTGTATCATATATCGACTAACTTCGGTCCCAGCTTGCAAATATTGGCCCCTGTCTGCACGCACTGGCTGGTGGCTTGTGTGTGTGCCAGTCGGTACTTATGTATATATACTTTTCTTAAAGGTGAGGCGATATATTCGGCACAGAACGAGTAGCAAAGGTAATGCAGTATGTAGTATAAATAAATATATAAATAAGTAGCAAAGGTAAAATCCACTCTCATACCAGTACTGCGAGTGATTTCCTATGATGATGCCTCCAGCATACGGCCCTTTAAAGTGGTGACAGACAAAATACCTGCTACTGTATGTATTGTATCCTGCCAGTAGAAAAGGATTATTATGCTGTGCCCTCTACACTCATGAAGTGCAAGTGACGCGTCTGTGAAAAAAGGGAAGGGCAAGCCACCATGACCAGGTAGGAGTGCTGCCCCATTATAAGACAGCCCGCAAGGCTCGAGCTTGAGTACTTGACTATCACCTACCCGCCGGCGCTGGTGCTCTTGCAAGGTTTAATTCTTTCGCAAGGTTTTGTTAGTTCCCTGTGAAATCCACATCGGCCTTTGTGACCCGACCTAAACCAATTAATTGTTGTTGCCCTCCTCGCCATAATTGCTATCTCAGCCTATTTCCTATTCCAACCCAACTGCATGCAAGTTAGCCAGCCTGTAGCACTATGATTGACCTTCTGGCCGTTGCCTCTGGCTCTATCAAAGTTGTCGAGCAGCTACAAACTCTTGCTGGTAAGTTATAACTAAATTTACACCCCACTTCTTCTTCTCCACCACCACCACCACCACCACCGCCATCTAATCTGGCGCTTTGCTTCACTTCACTAACCATCGGTATCAGAACCAAAACCAGTCGTTAAGCTATAAGCCCCCCTCCTTTAACCCCACATTTCTGCCTCTCAGTAATAGTCCGGGTCTCTGTTATTATTTACCTCGCTGAGCTTTATAGACCCAATCATGCCGGCTCTTGCTTGTTTCCCAGGTATGTATCTAGCCAACCAGGGGAGGGGGGGGGGGTCTACTGGGTTGTCGAGAGCCCTGTATACTGCAAAATGCACTGCTCTGTAGCCTAGGACTGTCGAACAGGCCAAATTTCTGGATGTGCCTCAATTATTTTTCTGTGGCTCCAAGGACCGATCTATGGGGGGCCTAAAGGAGGGGCCGTAGGGCTAGCTAGGGCTTGGCCGAGAAGGCTAGCAACTTTTTCCAAATGTTCAGCCTCTGCCAAGTCCTTCGCCGTAGGATTATAGGGCTATGTGTTAATTAACGTCTCTAAGCCAAGCTATTAGATAATAAACCCCTACAAGCCAGTCATATCACCCACCGACATTACCAGAAATTAAGATTGATCTATGTGCCATGGAAGCTTCTACACCCAGCCTTTAGCCGCGACACAGAAAGCTACTACAATATCCATCCGTAGTCAACTGCACGAGCAGACCAGATAGAGCATAAACCAATACCCCAGCCTTATGTAACTACAAGAATCTGCCTTGGAGTACCCCAGTTATATACTAAGAGATCATTAACCTCGAGCTCGGGGCAAGATAAGAATCTGGCTAGATTATTCTGTATATACCCTGAGCTGGTAACGAGTCCAAGGTTATTAAATGAGGCTCCATTTATCCAGCTGAACCTACCTAGTCCGGGTTCGGGGTTATGTTTCCTGAATCCCGAGCGGACGACGCCTTAGCTACCCGCTAGATCTCGGGGTCGACTCCCGCCAGTAGATGGACCAGGTTCGGCCGGCCGCTCAATTGATTGTGTTTCCCACAGGGATCGAAGGGGGAATATTATTGAACCCGGCCGGGCTGGTACACCAGATCCTTCCAGTCCCAGCGATAGGATATATGTGCGCCAAGTTTAGGGGCCGAGCGAAAACAAGAAGATATTCCAGATCCTGGCCTTGAAGTAATTGGAACCCCCCGCTCCCCTTGTCCCTGACAGTAGGAAAAGATGCAGGTTGGCGGATCTGGAGCATCGGCATGATCCTTGGCGCAGTTTCAGCCCTGCTGTTTGATACCGCAAAAACTGGACAATAACGAACGGGGCCGGACTGAGACCGCAGGGTGAATACTACCTTCTTATTTGTCGAAGGGGTGTTGATCATGAATTGAGCCTCAACCACAACCGCCAAAAGAGTAAGTTTGCATGATTCTAGCCAGTGAGAGCACAGGATTCCAGCCCGGCCCCGTTCTTTATTGTCCAGTTTTTGCGGTATGTTGGTAGTCTATCTATATATACCTATAGATTTCAAATACCGTACTTCTGTACTCTACTTGGTAGGTACATACATGCAATTCTCGAGACCACAGCCTGCAGATTTATAAAGAAAAAAAGTGGAAAAAGCTGAAAACTCCAGTTTGTGCGTCATGATCCCCAGGAAATTAACATCTCTCAGACAGACCCTAGTATATAAAAAAGCACTACATATACGGCGAAACGATTGACAAAGGCCCCTGAAATTTTATATATGTACATGTAGTTATATAAGTACCTACATATACTTACATGTACGAAGTATGTGTGTATCTAGAGACGCGGGTCCCTGCATCAAGCATCAAGGCAAGATTTGAGGTCACACGTGTGTTGTATCAGCCTCATATCTCACCCAGCAACCGTAGTAACGGAACAAAAAGCCTATGGCCACCAACAGCGAAAACACATGCACAGGAGCAAGCGTTTTAATCTTGAGACTGTGTATGCATGTAGATAAAGTTACCGCCGCATATCGATCTCCTCAAGCCCATGACACCCTTTCTAAACCCTAGCTAAAAATACAGAAAGTAAAATGATCAATTATAGGAGATATAAGAGTACACAATATTAACTAACCCTAAAGAAGGGGGGGGGGGGGAAGAATAAGATCTATTCACAAAAAAGAAAAGAAAAGAAAATATCAACCCAAAACACGCTACTCCCGGCAAAATAAAAAAAAGAAAATAAGAAAATAAGAAAACAAAAAATAAAGAAAAAAATGGATTCGTATTTCACCATTCGATGACCTCCTCCTCGTCGTCGACCGGCTTAGGGCTAGACTTTAGTTTCTCCATAGATTTATGTGTAACTATCTTTGGAACGGGCTCCATCTTCTCTATCTCAAGGGCTGGCGGCGTTATGCCTGAAAGTGAAGAGTGTCTCCTGCCTGATTTAGTCCTGTTTACACCTTTCCGTGACCCAGTATTTGACCTCTTCGGCACCGGGAGCGGCTCCTGCGGTGGTCCCTTCGGTATCGGAGGTAATGGGACCTCTTGATATTTTTTTAGCGCAGCAGCGCCACCAACCCCCGCCAGCTGCCCGGCCACGGCATTTTGCGAGAGTATTAAGAACCCCTGTTGCATCTTCTTGAGCTGCTTGATCGCAGACGCTTCAATTGCATCCCTCTCCTTGCGCGCGCGGGCGAGTTGGCGGTCCATGTCTGCGAGCATGAGTGACTGCTGAGCGCTGAACAGCTCGTGCTTTCGTTTGAGGGACTCATGTTGGTCGTAGATGGTCCGATACTCTTTCTCGTACATTTGGATTTTGGATTTGAGCATTGCGGTTTCATCAGGGAGGGGAGATGTCGATTTTGACTCTATGCCAGAGCTATTCATTGAGGCTGGAGAGCCTGCTCTATAGCTTCCCCGGGCGTCGAGGGCATCTTGTAGAACTTTTGTTTCTAGCGTTTTACTCTCTAAAAGTGATTCTAGCTCAAAAACACTGCGTTTCAGGTCCCTGATGAGGTTGTCGCGCTTCTTGACGTCCTTCTTGTAGCCCCTCACGTCCTGCTTGTAGAGTTCAATATCTCCCTTCATTGACTCCATGGCCTTGATCATATCCTGCATCTCGGGAATCTTAGCCCGTTGGTCCTCGGTGCTGACCTGCTTCTTGAGGTCTTCCAGCTCTTTGCGGTATGCCTCTAGCCTGTCTACCACCCCAGACTTCTCCTCTTCTAGGCCTTTTACAACTTCATCGCGATCCAGGAGGGCCTTTCGAGACTCCTCAAGTTCACTTTCTAGCCCTCCCCATGCTTCCTGAATGCCGGTTCTCTCCGCTTTCATCGCCGTGAGCTCCCGTTCAAAATATTGGATCTGTGCGTCCTTGTCTTCAATCACACTCTTCAACATTGCAACCTCACGGTTTGCACCGGAAACGTTATTCAGCGCGTCCTCAGAGACTTGGTTTATCTTCTCTTCGAGCACTCTATTCTTCTTCTTCTCCTCCCCCAGGCGCGTATTGATCCTCTTTGTCATATCAAGAAGCTCCTCGTTCGCATCTCGCTGAGTGCGAACGGCCTGCCTGCTCCGTTCCGACTCTTCAGAGCTGTCTTTGACCTGTTTCTCCAGCCGGGCCTTCTCGTCCTGTAGCGCCGCTAGGTTCCGCCTGTACTCCTCCTCCTCGCTACGCCGCAGGAGCTCAAGGTTCTCGATTTTCTCGCCGTATAGCCAGTTGAGCTCCGCCCGTCGCTTCTCCTCTTCGCCTAGAACGCGGTCTAGGTGTTCCTTTGACCGCTTCTGCATCTCTTCCCGCCGGCGCTCCTCACTCTGTAAGTTCTGCTCGAATTCCTTCCATACGGCCGCCCGGATCTCGCCGCGTTTCCGCTCCTCCTCCATCAGCACCGTTTCGAGGTCCGATCGGTTCTTGGTGAGTGTTTCAGCGAGCTTCTTTTCGGCGCGCTCACGCCGCCGAATCTCCTCCATGAGCTTACGCCCGATATCAGCAAGACCCATCTCGGAGATGCCTTCCATGGAGGGGGTTTGCCGCATCCGGCTTGCCTCATGGAGTTTGAGACGGGTATTCTCGAGCTCCTCATCCTTTTGGTTGATAGTTCTTTCGAGAGCTGAGAGCCTCTCTTGGATGTTTTGACTATGGGTGCGCAAGTATTCGAGCTCGCGCTCTTTCCCCTGTACGGCGTCGACGAGTTCGCGCTCAAGGCGTTTGAGCTTTTGAATCTTCTCGAGGTCTTCTGGGTTGGATTGCCGGGTAGGGTTACTAGAGTTATGCAGCTGCTGGAAGGGTTGGTTTTCTTGGTCGTAACGGAGGGCAGGGACGTCGTTGATTCGGCAGGAAATTATCTGGTTTACACGTTGGTTCTAGGAAGGTTGTTAGTGGGTAAGATATGAAGTTTATGAGTGGTAGTAAAATACTTCGTATTGCGTGGGCGGGGCCGAAATGACCTGGTCTATGTCAAAGTTGGCGGCATATTTCGCAATCACGTTGTCTCGGAGGTATATCGCCTGTTTTTCCTTGTCAACAACCGCATAGAAGTAAAGGAATATAAAAAGTTGACAAACCTTCTTCAACTCCTCAACTTCCTTCGACAAATCTTGCTGCTCTGTTCCCCCACAATCTGCCACTCCGACAACGTTGTAGGTAATCTGCCGGCTCTCCGCCGCGTCCTCCGGTGACAACGGCGGACTCACCGGATACAGCGGCGATACGGGAGAGTACACCGTCTGCAAACCTTGCAGCGGCGACACGGGCGAATACAACTGCTGTTGCGACAACGACGGCCGCCGCGGGACTGGAACCCTATTCCGGGGCGCGCTCCGATTTGCTGGTGAGTTCGGGGGAGCTGGGTAAACCATCTGGGGGTGGCCGGGAGGGGTTGGGAAAGAGTCCATCATGGGCTGACTCTGGTCGAAGGACCTAGTTCTCCGGCTTCCTCCTGGACCAGTGCTTGACGATCTGTTGAGTGAGGTTTTTGATCTGCTGTGGGAGCTGCCCCGCGCCGAGGGAGGAGGATCATCGAAGGTTGATGTCTTAGCACGGTTAAGACGGGGTGTAAACACTAAGCCGGCGCTCTCGGATGCGTATCCGGAAACTACGGGTTGCGGGAGCTTGGGGAGGCTCTTCTTTTTAGGAGGTACTAGAAGCGGGGCAGAATGCGGTGGCTGTGGAGCTTGCTGGAGGTGGGGAGGGATGGCGTCGACTGCGCTTGTGGAGGAGGTTGTGCCCATGTGGATGTAGGGATCAGATTGCGCGGGGTGGAGCGTGGCTTTGAGCGACTTATCACCGCTGCATTTACGCCGTGAGAAAAGGCCTATGGTTGGAGGCATGACTGACTAAAAGAGGATTTCTCTCAATATATAGGTGGACCTTTTAGATGTGGCCCCCAAGAAAAAGCCGATGTAATCTGGGCCGGCCGTTGTCTGGATAAGTATCCGAGAAGAAAAAAAGAAAATGAAAAGGGAAAAAAGGAATATTAAAAATTTCCGATGGTGGTAGCTGTCACTCAATCGCCTACTGTGGCACAGCCTGCAGATGGATGAATGTGTTCCTCCACTTGAGATCTTAGAGGAGGTGGTGTATCTGTACTCTACTCCAGCTGGTTGGGCTCTCGCGCGCCTCGCGTGCTTGCAGGTGTTAAATCCGTCCAGCGTATCACCTAGAGTATCAACTGCGTTTCCAGAACCCGATGAGCTACTAGTTACGCGGGGTAGACTGGGGTATTAAAAGAATAAAAAGAAGGAGACTGAATCTGAGTGAGTATTAATGAAACCGGATATCTGTAAGGTTTTCCATGAGCTAAAGAGCGCAATTAATGTCTCCCGGAGACTGGATACTGATCCGGAAAAATGGCCCGAACGAAGGATCAACAATCGCCTGTGATTAAAGCTCGCGATCGGAGGGCGGGGTTGGAATGTAAATATCAAATAAAATAAAAATAAAAAAAAGGAACAGAACAGAACAGAATAGAACAGAGAAACGAGCAGAAACGAATGATTGAGGCAGCAGTAGGCAGTGCAACGCCTTCTTGAGGACAAACTAGAGAAGGAACTCGGTTTAGAAAAAGGGAATTCCGGTCAATACATATGATGCTGGGCTTTCCTGCTTTAGGGGTCATTACCTGCCTTACGGCGCATAGAGAGAGTCGGTGCCGAGGTGGCTTGCGATAACCGAGAAGAACTCACCTATCAATGTGTTGCCATTATAATTAACAATTTGCCGAAACTGGGGCTGGAGCCACTGTTTGCTAGAGTTTCATGTCCACTCGGAAATCTACAGCGCATAGACATAACCTGGCGCAGATGGTAAACACTTAGGTAGCTGAAGCATGTGCCTTCTTCCAGGTGAGGGGCCTTGTATTCCGGAGACGTATGTACGTACCTGCATCCGTTATTTATGCGTACCAAACTTGGAGAATTCCTCCAACTGCCTTTGACTTGACTCTAAAATCCTCACGAAGCTCATCGTAGAGTAATTCATGCGGGTCATAGAGCTCTCCTTTGGCAGGCATGCCTACATGTAGCATATTTCCTGGACCAGGATATATTGCCGCCCTTGCTCGAGTGTCAGAAATTGCAATTTTCGATGCCCTATGAAAACATTAGCCTCGAGCCCTGACAGATACGCCACATCATTTGCAGTTCTGAATGGGGAAAGAATACATCAAACCCTGGGCGTAGAGTTGTTCTTACCTCATTGCGGCGACTGTCTCGTCTGTGACTTCTGGAGTTGATGTCGATATTTATTGTCATCACGGGCACCAACCAACCAGCCAATCAGGAGCCGCAGAACCATTACTATCGAATACCTAACACAGATGTACAAAGCGAGGTATTGTAAATTATCCGATGCTTTCCGTATGTAAGAGGTGTGTAGAGTAGTGGGGTAGTGGAGTACGTGAAGTTACTGTGCCCTAATTATCACCTTATCTCCGAACACAGCGTTTTCCTTTGTGACCTGGCTAGTGGTTGGGATAAATAAAAATTACCCCAAGCTACCTACGTTACTCTAGGTAGAGTATACCTACAGCACTCTACCTATGAGTACATGTAGGCGCCTATGGCTTGATCTGGCTGCACATAGGAAAGTCTGGTAGGATAATATTATGTAATCCCCTTTCCGCTAGTGGGGTAGCTGTATCTGGTCTATTCCCACCATAAGACAATCTATCTGAGCGATCTGTTATTCAGGATATATCTGGCATATCATCTTTACTCCATTTAGACGGATACCACGGGGTGTGGGGATCCTTCTATTGCAACGCCGAAAGGTACTAAAATCGATTTCCAAATGGATACAGTTGTTTGAGCTCCATGTGATATTTCGAACCTACTTATTCTGAATTTAGCTAGTGTCCTCTGGATGGAAACAAACCAGAAATCCCCACACCCCATGGTCGCCATACCCGTGAGAGCGTCTAAATTTAAGTTTAATAATTCACCGGAGCTTTTGGGACCACCCACCGGATTAACCGCGGTGTATAACATCACCCATACTTATGTCAGCATAGAGATTTTCATGACAATAACTACATGTACTTATATGTAACTCTATTCAGCTTGAAGCTTGCCTAGACCTCAATGATGATATGCCTTCCATGTGCCATTGACGTTCATAGCATCTCACTCGCAGAAACGGGTACATATCCTTTACGGTAGGTTATAACTTTGTCTCAAAGCATACATACTTCGTGTGCTTACCTATCAACCCACCGCTACGTGTCCATGCCAGATCCCAACTAGAAAACCTGGTCAAGGACTCAGTGCCCGTTTGCCATACCGTATTATTCCACTGGAAGGGACCAATGGCAACCACTCTCTTCACACAGAGACTAGCGTTCGTTTAAAGTCTCAATTTTGCCCTTATCCATCATAAGAAACTGGTATCTTCTCCGTATTTGATGAACCTATATATACATGTATACATACATACCTTAGGACTTTCGCCTCACAGGCCTAGGCTGCCTCGACAGGTTTGTTGGTGGCAAGGGTTGGAGAGGGGGGGGAGCTTTCCTTACCTTGGTACTTGCTGTACACATCACGAATGACTCTTCCCAACAAACAGGCGACTCATGTATGTATGTACCTACCAGGAAGTCAAACATTTGATATATCGGAGTAGTGTTTCTTGGCAAGTACTGTCCTTGTACTACACCCCACAGTGCACTGTGGCGCTCAAGATCAGGCAACCTACAATATAGAGTGGCGAAGAGAGGCGCCGCGCGGCCACCTTTGGACCTACCAGAGCTTTCGAATGCAGTTGAGCTGACGAAGACAATCCCTACCTCCTCCTACTGCTGTCCCATCACCCACAACCACAGCATACATACATACCTCGCCCTCCCCCGCCCCACATTGCCATTTATCTTACAACTTCCTTTCAACTTCCTTTCAACTCTTCCTTCCCCCCCCCCCCTTTTGTTGAACGTTGTTTCAATATACAGAGGATACCCGACCGCGTAAGGACCTCAAAATTAGACAGCATATCTCATAAACAAGGCTGAGTTTTATCGGTGAACCACTTGCTAAGAGAAACTATTAAAGTGGTTTTTGTTCTCAGTCGATCAGGCGAGTGACAGAAAAAAGTACGCGACCCAACCATGCTACCGACTTTTCAGGTCCGTGGCCTTCGTTGCTGCTCGTCTGATTCGATCTCTGGGGCCGATGAGGGTTGGGCCGACGTCCAGCTTGACAATGAATCTCAGTACGAGCAACTTATTCATGAACATCCGGAGGCGATTTTGAGCTATGTCGACGATGATGATGGCGAAGTCATCACTGTAAGTAACCACATTGAAATAATCTCTATTCTCTAGCGATCTCTTGTTTTTTGATTCCTTGAACGAGTTATTAGCATTCTTGTATGAGGGCATTTTGGCATTTGTTACCCTCCTTGAGATAATAGACTTTTCCCTTTTTTCTTTCGGAAAATTATATGTCCCGGTCCATGTACTTCCCTTTTTCCCGCCTATCTAGATTTTCTCATCTAATAACTGCTCTTTTAGGTTGGTTCAACGGATGAGCTTGTCGCCCGCGTTGAAGAACTACAGCCGCTCTCACCAGTCATCTTCGATCTTTTGGCCTCGCCTTCCCATCAGGACTATGAAACCGCACTCAGACTATGGCGGCAGGTCATCCAGGCCGATACCAATGCTCCTGCAAAAGGCAAGGGTAAAGGAAAAGAAAAAGAGCATTTGGAGAGCATCGGTAACGCCGAATCTACCAGTTCTACCAGCACTAAATCAATGAGCTTTAGCGATGATGGCACTCCGAGCCCGAATGATAACGATCCAGAAGCCAGCGAAGCACCTGCTCAAGAACCACTACTTAGCTTGCTCGAGAGTGAACTTGAGAAAATTTTCCAAGCTACGTCGGGTGCGTCATCTCCGGTCGAGGGTGCAGCTTCTCCTGTGCGTTCCCCTAGTCCAACCCCAAGCAACCTGCAGCAGCACCCAAGTGTAATTCTTGGGCAAACGATTCGTACCATTGCACAGAACGTCGGGCGTGTTGCTATTGAGCTTCGAAATGATCTTCCATCGCACACTCAACCAACTGTTGAGGCCCTCAACACAGCACTCCACTCTGCTATTGGGTCATTCACTTCGCAGCTACAGGCAGTCGCTCTAGAGGCTGCTGCTGCCGCCCGGGGTGCAGCCCAGGCTACTAGGGATATGAATGTTTCTGAACTTGAGGCAACTGGGAGAAGGATGAGGGAATTGGCTGAGACTGTTGGCCATATTGCTGTTCAAGGAGCTGGCGTTGCCAAGGAAGAGGTTGATAAGGCACTTGGCCATGTGAGCGGTCTTGGATCAGTTAGTGGAAAGGCAGAGGAAGTACCGGATGAAAGTGAGGAGACTGCAAGCCCGGCCAAGGCAAAGGGTGAAGAGAAAGAGACCCCAAAGGATGTAGTAGACTCTGAGAAAGGAGCCCAGTCTGAAAACAAGCAGGCCAGTCAAGATCTAGGATTGGAAGGGATCCGCAACACAGTTGATGCTATGAACATTCCCGCTAGTGGTGCTGGTACCACAACCCGACAGTCCAACTCGCTCGCGGATTCTTCGTCTGACGATGAGCCGGATATTCCTGGCGTATCATCACGTAATGGACACCGCCGTCGCCGCCCTTTCGACCCTCTCAGACCTCAAGGTGGACATGTTGATGGACCCGCGAGAATTGGTACATACCCACATTCCTGGCTACTAGGACCTCATATGTCCCATCCTAGACACCCTAGACATGGTAGGCCCGGGCCGCATTATAGTGGTCCTCACAACGGTCCCCCGTCACCACATGGTCTGCACCATGGTCCCCCACCACCTCATGGCGGGCCCCACCATGGCTATCACGGCGGGCCTCCCCGCGAAGGTCCACCGCCACCTTGCCAACAGTATCCTGGGATGCCTGGATCACACCACTTCTCACCTCCTCCACCACCTCCACCTCCGCCCCCCCCGCCACCACCTCCACCACCACCGCCGCCACCACCTCCAGCAGCCTATATCAGTCAACCCATTCCCACTCCTGGGCTGCCCCCCTCATCTTCACCCTCTCGTACTCTTCACTCCCCACCACGTCCTGCACCTCCACTTAGCCCTAAATGGTGTGGAACCAATCTTTTCGATGATCTCATAAACCCAGATATGGTGGCCGAGAGTTCGGGGGCCGAGTTCCGTGTTACAAAGATTGCCGAAGAACCCAACAGAGACCAACAAAGAGAAAATGCTGGAAGCGCCAGAAATACTCCACCTATTTACCCATTTATCCGCCGCTCTCACACAGTGCACGCATCACCAGCGGTCCCAGACAGCAGAGAGCGATGGGCTTCCTCAAGTTATTCGGCTGGTATTCCATCAATTCACTCAGCTGGACATGTGATGCGTCATTTCCCATCTCTTTCAGGCTTCGCCTCCTCTGGCGCACATGCTGGGGGGTTGAGGTCGCAAGCCTCAGTCCCGAACTTCTCTACCGGAAGAATGTTTTCTACCCAATTTCGAGCCCCATCGGAAGATAAGAAACCCTTGATAGATGTTGGGGAAAATCCCTTCGCGACGCCTCCAAGACAGTCCTCTCCGACTGTGGAGCCAACCGTTTTAGATACCCGCAATGTTAAGGAGTCGCAATCACGTACAACTCCGGGTCAGTGGCCGTCGGCCGTTCTTATCCCCCCCCCTCCCCCCCCCGCGCCCATTGACGCATTCTCCCCACGCGGTTTACATCGTGCAAGCTCGATGGGTGTTTTCGCTACTAAAGGAGCTAGAAGTAGCCTTTTTGGTGGGCACGAGGGAACTACTGAGACCAATCCATTCGCTGAACCTAGAAGAAGAAGAAGGGAAAGCAAATTGAAAGACAAGACAGCGGAGAATAAAGAGAGCGATTGGGACTACTATTCCAGCCCTAATATCCTAGGGAGTTCCCCCAAGAACCAAGAGGAGAACCAGGGGAAGAATGTTCGTGACAATGATAATGATGTAGATGCATGTGTTGCACGTCTACTCGAAATGGGATACGCTGAAGATGAGAGCGAGAGTGCACTCGAGAGATTAAGGGTTTACTCTCAGATTGCTGAAGGAAGAGTTGATGATGCCGTTGATTTATTGGAGGAGGAGAAGGAGGCTTGGGGACGGAGAAATTGACCGTGAGTATTTGACTTGGATATATGTAAGACTGCTTTGGGTAGGTTATTTTCTTGTTTCAGCTATGATTCTTTTTTCCGTGTCTCTTTTTTATCTTGTGAGGATTTCTGGTTTGGAGTTTCAAAATGAAACGGTCGAAATGTTTTGAGATTTACTATCGAGCCATGTGCCTTTCTAGTTCTTGAATTTGTGACTGATTTGATTTCTTGGTTTACATGTATCTTGGTATCTTACTTGGTGTGAGAGGGGGAAAAGTAAAAAAAGAAAAAAAAAATCGACGGGAGGAAGAAGAGTTATTAACGTTCATTAAAACAATATGATTATTATTTGCGGGTACCCTTTAAGTCAACAGTTGGCCAGGTAGAACGGGGGAATTTGCAGTCGTTTATGATCCGTGTAACTGGTAATCTTTTAAATCCTAGAGCTCTTCATGTTAGTTTGTACCATTAGTACGTGGTCGGTTGTTCAGTAGGGGCCAATGATCAACCGCTAAGATTCAAAATAGGTGCATTCTTTGACATGCGGTCTTGAGACCAAACATAAGATCTGAGAAGTACTGCCTAGTACCGGCCAGTTGCCGTTGGAGGCCCCTTGGTGGTTTGTGCAGAGTCTGGTATAATTACTGCAAATGTGGGTCTTGAGTGACCCGGTAGTCCTATTAGCCTTTAAAGGAATTTTTACTATGAGCATGGACCAAGAAACGAAACTCATTCTTTTCGTGCTGATTTCCGCATCTAAAAAAAAAAAAGTTAGTCCACCAGGGGCAGGAACCCACCCCCATGCGCGGCTGGGGAACCTCTCCTCCACGATCACCCCATTTCCATCCCACACAACCACTAGCCCACAGGGTCTCAACGCATGGTGGCAGTGATCTTTTTTGCTCTCTTAACCCGATGGATTCAATTTGGCCAAGAGACCCCCAGACCACAATAGAATTAGTACGGAAGTCAGCAAGGCCCACACCCGCAACAATTCTACTACTTCTTGGCCCTCAGATGCAGACAAAATAAACTTAAGTGGTGTTAGAAAAAAAGAAAAACAACCGCCCCACCCCTAGGTCACATAGGGCACACTTTGCCCTTAGGTCAGTGTCCTTCTTCTGCCGTCATAAAATCATGGCTCGCCCCACACCGTGGCCACTTAGTAGAGGCAATAGTACTTAATTTGGAGAGCTAGTTTAGAGGTTTTCTGAAGAGAAACGACTTGACATTGTACTTTGGAGCACAAACCCCCGACTGATTAATCCTGCATGAGTGCAACGCAACAAAACCTTTTACAAACTGAACTAGGGAGGTTGATTTGTCGCACTTTAAGAGCACACATACTACTCGTATATATATAAGTAATGCAACTCACAGTCGTGGTGAGAACCAGTGTACCGTATCTTTGTCCCTGTAGTACGTGTACCTCAGTATTCAATTGGTCATCGGTATCGGGCATTGCAAGACTTGTAAGACTTCCTCGCCCTAAGCTCAAGGGGGAGGAGGAAGACGGGGGGAGGGGAGGAGGAGGAGGAGAGAGGAGGGGGGAAGGAAGAAAGAAAGGATGCTGGAATGGTCAAAATTCCTACAGACAGGGAGCACTGTGCGTCGAGAAGTGTCATAGACCGTGAATTACAGTTACTCCCGTTACTCCCGGAAAAGGTTTCGTACATAAAGGTCACACCGTCCGATTGGTCTCTCCAGGGAGCCAACTACATGTACATTTAGTCCACTCATTATTCCTATACACTTCTGGATATATAGTTACATACCAGCCTTCCCCACCAAGCAGACTTTATGGCTTTCAGAGCTCTTGCCCCTCATACCAGTAAGAGCGGCAACCCTACATAGATAGACCAAGCCTTCCTCAAATCCCAAACTTCGGGATCTAACACGATTACAAGTGGCTTGGGTACACGCCACGAACACCCAAGCGCTGTCATTTTGTGGGTCCTTTGGCTCTTTGACCAGCGACATTGCCAGGGTTGAGGGACCTGCACCTGAATTAGCACATGCTCCCAGCATTGATTGATTGATAATCCATACATTCCCAGGCTCTTAATGAAACGGTGGCCACACAAAAGATTACCCCCCATGAATTTCTACTTTCTATCCGCTGCTCAATAAGTACCGCAAGGCTGTGTGTTCCGATGACTGGTAGGGAGCCAATTTATCGAATCAAGGAGGAGACAGCTGGTACATTGAAAAGACCGACAACTAAGCTACATGTATCTTTATACATGGTCCTAGAGGGACAAGTTTATCAAGCCAAATAATGTTTTCCCAAAAGACCACACTTATGGTATACATAACTTGCTGTCAGGTATCGCGCCACGGTACGTAAAATCTCCACCGTTTTCCCCCAGGAATGTCTAGCAACAAAAGAAGGCCCCACGTTCAAGATTACTCCCTTGAATGGAATACGTTATGAGCTCTAATGCTGCAAGAATCTAATGGAAAAATCGATGGGTTTTTCGGTAGAGTACATAGCATGTTTCCCTCAAAATGGTACCACCTCTACGTTCGAGCGTTTCGAGTTCAAAGGCAGAAGGGTCCTATAGTTCTTATCAAGATATATGTGAAGAGGCTACAGATTAGTCTCCAAGGATACATCGGAGCATTTCATCTATATCGTTTAGCCCTTCTTAAGTGAGTACAACGATCTAGATATATTGTTTAGTTAGTATTTCACTTATATCAGAACATCTCTCGCTCGGACATAAAAAGAGGCAGCCGATGATATAGAGTCATGAGAACTATGCGGTATGATAGAAATCACGGTAACTATTCCAAATTCTGCAGAATATTATCTCCAAAAACATCAGATACGGGGGAGAGATTTTTCTGGCAGAAGATGCTCTGGGAAGAGCAACTACCTACCCTTCCCCTAGCAGTACTAAAGTAAGTTGTTCTAGTATACTTGTAGAAATTGAAATTAGGTCATGCAAATTTTCGTAGCCCCCCCCCCCCCCACGACGTTTCGAAGACCATGATTGAAGGACCTGACGACTAGGAAAGGGCCATTAGAAACCAGTACCGAGGCCGGACTAGTTGAGGGCCCCATCCACACCCGAGAAGCTGACTTGCTAGTAGTCGAAGAATAACCTAGAAATAATTCCGCGCGCGGAGATCGCCACCTAGAATGGGGTGCTCAAAGGTGTTCTGAGGTAAGTCGCAACCAAGTCAACCACATTAACCCAACCTCAACTCATAGCAGCCCGCGCAGCTGCCACCGTCTCCGAAGAATTCCACTGAGAGGCAACAGCCCACACGCCCATGCTTTCAGTAATAGGAACGAATGCAACCGTCATTGTAGAACGATGCATGGCCCCGAAAAGATGTCGATTGATTTTGAGATTGCCGTATGTAAAAGAGTGAGTAATGAAGGGTTCTCTCGCAGGGGTAAAATGTTGTAGTATTTGATGAGGGTACATAGACAGGTGGGCCCCGCCATAGAGTATGAATTTGCGCTCTAAAGTGACGAGAAGTTATTATCGGTGCTGCCCTAGATTTCCCCTCTTTATACTAACTTACGCCCATGTCCTCTTATCCTTTCTTTTCGTGTCAACGGACCTCTTTGCCTCCCGCAGTTTTTGGTATATCATGCTGTCGAGTTCGGGCTCGTTTTTGCCTCCACCGGGATATGTGCACAAGATAGACAGGCTAATAAGTCCGACCTAAGACTTAAAGGATTTCTAGCATGCTATGTTAGCAGAATATCCAAAAGCCGGGTTGTAGCGAGCCTCATGTAGGTCATAATAGCAGTAGATTGTAGACTGGTGACGAAAATCTATGATCGTGACCTGAGCTGTTTCGATGCCTAGAGGTATCAGTCATCTGTGTTGTCTGGCACATTCATAGCACATCACTCGACTGCTTTCATTTCGAGTAATCTGTTTTATTGTTTTTGTTATTGTTATTGTTTTTGTTTTTGTTGTTAGTTCATTAACTGTAGAGTAATCATTTTGCATGTCCTTATTTCGCACATTAGTAGTATCGAGGCTGTCACAGCAAATAGGCGATCCCCCAAGCTAGTAGCAAGCATGATTCGTTGTAACGTGATGATTCGATCGCCTACTAGAGCAATTAAATAACCAATTGATATATCTGCAGGATAAAATCATTCCTGGCATCCAGCTCCCGAGGAAGAAGTACTATTATCCCTTGGCTAGAATTCTCAAGTTCGCAGCTTGGCCCGTGCGCTCATTTAGTAAGGTAAATTTCCTGCTTCTACGCCATAGGGCAAATCATAAATTAATATTACCTCTGCCGAACAGGGAAACTATTGGCTTAACGAGGGAAGTTGCGAATTCAAGGGATCCGTTCGTCAAAGAAATAGTAATTTATAGCCGAAATTGGATCACCGTAGTACCGTTAACCTTCCATGCTGTAGCACCTCGGTTTTGAGTAGTAAGTACATATACTTTTAAGTATTGGGGAAAGTACCTGCATAGATGCCGCTATCCCTTTATTTTCTGCTAGCTTTTATTTGCCCGATATAAGCAGATGACCACAGTCGAATCGTGATACATTCCTGTCCAGGTATGTACGTCCTCCTCGGGCTCGAGGTGTTCACCCGTCCTTGCGAGACTTGTGATTCGACAATGCACCTCGTGCCCCCAATCATCAACGTGCACACACAACAACGGGAAGTCGGCACTCCGCATTATCATTGACGGTTGGGTTGTAAATTGGGCCCAATTGTTGAAGTAGGTAATATGTGTTGTGGGATCCGGCAGCCACGATAATTGAGATGAAACGGTTTATCAGTCATGAAAGATGATTCGGCGCTAAGCCTCACCCTTCCCCTGGTTCATCAACCATCACTCACCCCGCCAAGCCAATTGAAAATCTAATATGAGTGCGGGGAACCTCGCCAAGACTTCCCTTTCTGTCCTGCTCAGCCTTGAAACATGGATTAACCACCAGCGCCTATGATATAACAAGGACCCCTTTTTTCGCTTGTGTTGAGTTGTCCTAGTACCTACCCGGTAGGGAGATACATTTTACTGTAGGGTAGCAAGTGATGATTCGGATCAGCTAGTGAGAATCTGGTAGTTTGTTGTCTACGCATGTATGTGCAAGCTAGTTTCTCGCTACTTCGCGTGTGAAACACAACAGGTCAAATATGGACGTGGTAGATAGGCCGATTATCCATAAAGGAGCTCTTGTCGGTACGGTTGACGTGGTGAGGGTGAAGGTGAGAACGTATTACGCGGCTGAGAGATGTGGGAGTACAGTAAACTCTGCGGGCTGCCCTATATTTTCTCTCTCGTAACAGTGCCTTTGATAAACACCTACAAAGAAGCAGCAAGAAACAGGGATGGTAAATACATGCAAAAGGGCATCCTCTAAACTGACAGGGGGGAGTGGGGTTGATGGGGAGGGGGGGGGGGAAACAGAAATTCAGGTGGTTGGGCTTGACAACCGCCTACCTTAGACTGGGGAGTAAAAAAGTATCTGTCTATACACATACACAGCGTTCTATCTGTTCCTGCCACGCAGTTCTCACACAACGATCAAAGGCGCGAGTGAAATACCTTTCGTCCCCCCTCTTTCTTACCCCCCTCCCCTTCTTCCTCTCTCTTGTTTCCTCCTCCTGCGGCGCACATTCATCATCACTCCTCACCACCACCCCCCCCCCCTTTCTGTGTTGTCACTCCATATTACGTTTCGTAATTTCTTTGGCTGCTCCGTCTACGGTGAGCAGTTTTAAGCCCGCGACAGTAAACATCAATCACAATTCATTCCTTCAGCCCCCTCAATACCGCCGCAACGTCGGACCTAACGACGACAACGGCGACGGGCACCACCCTCACCAGCTCAATGGGCGAGGTGATGGTGGAACGTCCCGCCAAGCTGCGGCGATACCGCTGGCCGCACGCGCTCCTCGGTGTCATACTATTGATCCTCTTCATTTGCGCCTCTATAGTGCTCGGGTCCTTCGCGTACTTCACGTATATCCAGCAAAAGCTCTTTGTCGCCGTGCCATGGTTAGTAGTATTCCTAGTTTAACTCTTAGCGCGCGCACAATTGTCGCTGTGGGGTTGTTGGGGTTAACGATGCCAATAACAGGTACTACTACTTCCTCCTCGCCATATGCATCGTAACCATCTTTTTCGTCTTCGCCGTTGTCGGACTCTATGCTATACACCTCTTGCTTCCGGTCATAGTCTTGATAGGCTCTTTTGTGATGTTTGTACTTTGGCTCACAGGCCTCGTCAAAGCATCGATTGAGCTGTGGGGTCCACTAGGAAGCATTAACGATAACTGTGTGAGATATGTGTATAACGATGATTACTGGGGCGGTGGAAGCCTATACACATTGGCAAGGATTCAGCAGGAAACCGTGTGTAACCTGTGGAAGACGACATTTGCCATGGAAATGATCGCTACGTGAGTACTATGTGTCTCTGTCAGAGTTTATGTGTTGTTTACTGATTGGAATTGTGATAGATTCCTCTTCGTCTGGATGATTTTGCTCTCGTGGCAAGTCATGAATCGAGCACGCCGCGGATACTGATTCGATTACGCCAAAACTCGTAGTTCTTATTCGATTCCAATCCGTTTATTTTACGCTATAATGCCCGCATTAATGATACCAATTTCATATGTTCTATGATGGGGCGGGGTGGTATTCCTTTTTTTTTTTTTTGTTGGTTGGTTGGAACGGAGTTGTATGCTTTCATGAGGGTGTGAGAGGATGAGGGAGGAGGACGTTACTATGACTATACGAGTAGATTAAAAAGAAACGAAGGGATGGCATTTTGTAAAGATTAACTTGACATAAAAGAATTTTCTCTGTAAGGGGATCTTAGGAAAGGCACATGCTTTAACCAAAATATCTTGTACTCCTGTGACCATCCCCGCTTACAATCAGTAATATCTAGCCACGATCCACGAGCCACACCCCACCAACCCCACGCTTCGTCGACATATTGCTAGATTGCCTACATACCTAGTGTGGTTGTCGAAATTGCCCTGCATGAAAGCACGCTAATCATTCTTGTGCATTCACATCTGTGGAATGACGTGCATGAAACCATGTCTCTAGTTTGTTTCTTTGATGGATGGGCGGATTGGATGTATCGATTGATTTTGAATCGGTGCGTTAAATGACGCGCAAATGAGAATAATGGAGGCGTCCAATCGGGTCGGGGTTATGGAGGGGGGAGACTGGACACCCTGAAATACATAGATCGAGTGATGAACCATGAATGGTTGAGGAGGAAAGGACTGAAGATATTTTAGCTGGATTGGGCGGAAACTCTCTACCTGTTGATTATCTCTTAAAATGACGTGACTCCTTTGCTACAGTGCCCTCCCTCCACGTGTCCTCTACATTTCCCTTCGCTGCATGTGTGTCCAACAATGAACAACATTGCTATATCTGCCTTAGAGAACCGGCGGGGATTTTATCATGGTATTCGGCATCCTCTATACCTACGAGGCTCTTTCCTTGCCTATAATTGGGCCATAACTCACCAGCTGTAGATGGTAGGATTGTGCGCTAATATATACCAAGCCCTGGCCATCGCCAATTGCAAGGTGTGGGTGGGCGTATGGGGCTTAGGAGTCGATCCTAATCTGCACTACAGATAACGATTGGGGGGGGGGGGGGATAAATCATCTTACAAGTACTCTTAACGTTGTAAACTTCAGCCAATTAATAGGTAGTATCAGTATATTGAACCATAGATGAGTAGAGCAGCCGCGGGGGGGGGGGGGTCGTAAGTACATACAATAGAGCACCGTACTCGTACTCGAGTTAAGTGGATATCTACAAACAGAGCCTCAATATTTCAGTCGGTATGGCCATCGGTGTGTAGGCACCAGAGTGCACCAAGACCTAATATCGCACTTCATGATATGTAGTTTTCAATTACTTTGAAAAGAAAAGAAAAGGCCAGCTAGTGGCAGGAAATATCTTGGCACGTGATCTATATTAAAGTTTGCTGACGCTCCATTGAGCCCACCAGTTACAAGCACACACTGCACTGTTTACTACACTTGTAGAGGGTATCATCTAGAGTCTTTTCCCTTGGCGGTCGCATTCTCTTATACATCACTTAAGTGTGGTCCGGAGGTCTGCAAGGCTAAGTGGCGTTATGGCCTTGCTTCGAGGTAGAATCCTGCTGGGCAAAGTTGACTCAATGGAAGCTTACTCTCGTTATTAGGATGGACTTTCAGAAAGATTTTGCTGGGAAATAACTAACATTAATACACATTATCTGCTGCGAACGAGTATTAAACAATTCTTGATAGACATAATTTTCACCTCTCCTCCTCGGTCATTAGAAGCCAATGAGAAAAAAACTAAGATAAAAAAAATATCCATCCCTTAATAGTAAAATAAAAACACAACTAACAACTACGCAGTAGAACAGAAAGAGGAAGAAAAAAGAGAATAAAAGAACCCCATAACACCACCCAAAACACCACTGCCATTTTAAAAGCTACTTATCTCATACAGTCATTACTCTTGTTTGAGCTCCGGATAATCCCTGCTCCTTCTATTCTCTCTATGTTTTCCGCCCTCACTTTTTTCGCGATGCTTCTTGCCCTCACTCCGTTCCCGGTGTTTTTCTTTACTACTGCTGCCTCTGCTACTGCCGTCTCTATCCCTATGTTTCTTCCCTTCACGGCTTTCTCGGGATCTGTGTTTTTTCCCATCGCTCTCATCCCTATCTCTGTGTTTTTTCCTTTCACTACTACCGTCTCTTTCTTTTTGTTTTTTCTTCTTCCTTAGTTCTCGGTCTTTCTCTCCTTCGCCGTCGCCTTCTGCCTTGTCAACTATTATGAGCGGTGGTGTTGTATTTTTTACGGGCCTCTCCACCACTGGCTCAATACGCTCGGCTTGCTTTCCGCCCTTATCCCCCTTCCTCATGGCCCTTGAGAGTCAACTCCCAATTTTACTTACCCGTTCTCTCTCGAGTTCGGCCTTCATCTCTTCACGCTGCCCGCGCGCCTCTTCAACCTTCTTCTTCGCCGCAGAACGATCGAGAAGTCTTGCCTCACGTTCAGCCTTGAGACGCTTTTCTAGCTCACGAAGCCGTAATATCCAACGTTTCTCGGATACGTCTGTAGAGTCGGTTGATACTGGTACAGAAGCTGTAGAAGCGGTTCTAGCCATAGCCCCAGGAGTATGGGGGGCAACAAGAGCTGTTTCCTGCCTCTCATTGGGGGCATCCGACTTGGAATCCCCATCCCTCTCTCGGTGGTGGCGGTGGCGTTGTTTGCGTTCTGTGGGAGTTGAAGCTACAATGGTGTTCGAAGACGAGCTAGTTACTGTCTTTGACCTATGGAGGGGCGAAGTCTGTTGCGCGGCTACCTGTTCGTTTTTCATGACGTTGATCTCAGCTTTTAAGAGCCTATTTTCTGTCCTGAGCTTTGCAACCTCAGTTCTCATGCCGCTTTGCTCGCCGATACCACCGCGAATGAGATTCTCAAGGCGTTCTAGACGACGGGTGCGGCTCTCAAGGGCATTCTCAACGACCTGGTATTCTTTCCACAGGTCCCTCTCAACGCCTCTGCAGCGCGTTTTGAACCCAGCAACTATGCTCTCAATGGTCTTGACCCCAAAGATCATGTTCTTTTGAAATCCTTGCAGAGCACCAACAACTGCAGTTTCCATGCTCTGTTTTCCGGTAACACCGCCAGGACCGGTAGTAGTTTCGACGACACTATTGCGTTGAGTCCAATCCGGCCCGCAAAGGGTACTGAGACGTTGCCAAACCTGGATGAGGAGGTTATTACGTTCTGCGAGCTGCTCACGATACTGATGCTCAAGCTGTTGAATGGTACGATTATCTTTGCTGCGAGCTTTCTCTAGATCAGTATACTGTGTCTGGTGCTGCGAGAGTCTTTGTCGGGATTGTTGATGGTTTGTTTGCAGAGTATCAATGGTGGCACGATCTGTCTTACGACCCGATTTTTCTTTATCAAGCATATCCGAGAGTTTTCTTGATTCGAGCGCCTATGTTCGTTATTAGCGGAGTAACAAAGTCAAGAACCGAATTAGATAATCAATAACATACCATTGTCTCCAATAGGTGCTCTCTGTCCTTCAACATCCGGTCCTTCTCACCTAATAAACCCTTCGTATACTCCAGCTCCTCCAAGGTGCTCTCCAGTACGCTTTGCATATTTACGATCGACTGTTTAAAGTCATTTATTAGACTCGTCTTTTCACTAGATAATGCGAACGAGTTTACCTGGAGTATTCCGGAATGATTCCCTGGGAGATCGCCCATAGCTTCTCTGAGAGCCTTCTCAAGGTCATCCAACTTTTCCTTCCACTGTTTTGCTTCTTCTTCTCGAGTAGAGACCTTTCCACGTAACCTACGGACTTCTTCTTTAACAGTCATGACTTCGTTATTCTTCTCGTTGAGTTTCTTCTCCCATTCTTGGTGACGTTGATCGCCTGTGCTCTCACGCTCGTGACGTTCAACCTCTAGCTGTTCTTGGGTCTCCTTAAAACGCTCCCGTTCGTCTTCGACCTCTTTCTTCATACTCTTGATGATGTTTTGCAGCTCCCCGATCTTGATCTTATCGGCATCTTGCTCTTCTCTCAAGAATGCAATTTCGCCCTTTGCACTCTCGCTCTGCACGGTCATCATCTCAATCTTATCATTAGCCTCTCTGAGGGTATTCTCCAGCGCATTCATCTCTTCTTCGTTCTCCTGTATGGTCCTTTCCAGCTCTTCGATTTTTTGTTCCAGCCGCTGGATCTCACCAGCGTGTTCCTCTTGAGCGTCTTCTAGCCTAACCACGGTTTCAGATACATTTCTCATCTCGACTTGCAATCCCCTGAAGTCCTCGTCCTTCATCCGGGCTTCCTCTTCTACCCGGTTCAACTCATGGTTAAGCTCGTTCACACGGATAACCATCTCCTCCTCAAGCCGTTGAATTTCCTCCTCGGCCTCCTCCTTTAGCTGTTCGAAATCCAGCCCAATTTCCTCGTGCATGCGTAAAGCTTCGTTACGTTCAGCCTGCATTTCTTGGACCTCTGCCTGTGCGACTTCAAGGTCTTCCGCATACTCGGCTTCGAGTTGTTTTGCTTCCTCTTCACGTTGGTGGAGTACACGGTAGCAATCATCGAGTTGGAGTTTGAGCTCTTGGTTGTTTAGGCGGAGCTCAGAAATACGATCTCGGAGTTCACCATTGACATTTTCATAGTCATCTCTCTCGCTCTCGCTGAGATTCGTGGGGTGAGTTCCGGTCGCACTTGCAGTACCGGCACGAGAGATGGATCGTTCGAGGATACGGTCGCTACCGAGGATGGTGCTACCAATGACCGAGCGATTGTCGCTCATCAATCCCCTGTCGGACATGCCCATCGCAGAACTAATTCCTCCATTTCGCATGTGTAGTTTCAGGTCCTCAATTTCCTGGTACAGCCGCTCCTTTTCACGATTTCTAGAGGTAAGCATACTTGTTTGAGCACCAACCTCCCTCCTAAGCTCATCGTTTTCATAACGAAGTTGACTCATAAGACTGCTATCCTCTCTTGGCTCAGAGCCGCCTCGGGCAGAGTTTTGTCGGGTACTACCACTAAGGTGAGAGTTGTTCGGCTCGTTTCGCAATCTCCAAAGTTCTTCTCGCAGTCTACGGTTCTCAAGGTCAACTTGTTCTCTGCGCGCAGTCTCGGTTTCAAGAAATTCACGGAGCATTTCCTATCGTCATTTTAGCAAAATCAAACTCAAAATTAGGCACTTCTAAACTCACCACATCCTCTGCTCTTACGGGCTCTCCTTTACCCCCGATGTCGTTCCTAAGTCTCTCTTCCCGTTCCCGCTCTCGGCGGGTCAGCTCCTCAATCTCAATCTCATATCTCTCAACCCGCTCCTTTAACTCCCAAATATCACCGTCTTCACCATCTTCTCTCCCTTCTTTCTCACCGCCCATGTTTTCAACCTTTTTCTCCAACTCTTTCAGCCGCCGCTTGAGTGACTTCCGTTCTCTCATTCCTTCGGCAAGTTTTACTTTCATCTCAACATTCTCCTTTGTCATTTCCTTAATTCCCTCATCGGATTGTTTTTCAAGCTTTTCATTGAGATAAAATACTTTTATTTTGAGATCGAAATTCTCTTTTTGAAGGCGGTCGATAATAGCGCTCTGCTCTTTCAAGGTCATGTTCTTTCCCTGCGGGAGAACGGGAGCCGCACCTGCACGCTTTGATGGACTTCCGGGTGTCATCCCGCCAAGATGACGGGAGTGGTACTCTCGTGTTACAGTTGCCGGTATATGAATCGATTTTACATGCGCAGTTATAATAGTATCAGTTGGTTCTAGCGGTGGCTTTTGATCGGTAGGTGTCGTAGGTTCTTGGTAGTCCACTTTTTCCTGGAGACCCTTACCCGTTTCTTTATCATCCACGACGGACCCCCTTCTCGAATTTCGTTCTTCTTCATCAAGGCGGGCAAGGGCTTTTTCAGCTGCGGACATAGAGACCCCGTTATTTTTATCCCCATAGATACTTCCTCCGGCGATTCCAGTGATCCCAGAAGCAATAGACCCTAAGCTGGTAGATCTAGATAAAGCTCCCCCGCCACCAACATCGCCTGCCGTAATAGTGCTTGCTCCATCATGATCCATATCGGGGTTCAGGTCTAGGTGCATATCCGTCATGCTCGATATGCTGCTTCGTTGACTCGAACTCTGACTTGATTTCAAAAATTTTGGCCGTTTCCTATGCGACGCTCCATAACTCGACGAAGAGCTAGCTTGAATTCTTGCAGACAGTGTAGAGGCGCTTGAGGATTTGACAGCCGCCCCCTCTTCCCTTGGTAACGACTTTGCCGACGATTTTCTCTGGATTCCGATCTCTTCCTCCTCGGATGATGGCTGTTGTTCGGGCTCTTTGGAACGGTGAGTAGGCACGAACGCTGGGCCCAGCGCCGATGCGCCTCGTGAAGGATTTCTTGTTAATGCAGCAACAGTGGGGCTACTACTAAAATTTTCGAGTGCGGCGTCGTTATCGCTGGTAGATAGGTGAAGTGGGGTGCTAAAAGGCTCTTCAGATCCGGTTGAATCGCCTGTCGAAAACGGCAAAAACGGTGACGAACCTGCAGTGACCCCCTGTTGCCGCTCTTCGCTCTTCTCCTTTTCTTCTGCCTCCTCCTTAGTGGTTGACACCGACCCGTTCCTGTTTTTGTGTGAGTTCGATGTGCTGCGATTCGACGTTGGAATGCTCCGACTTGATTTGCTGCTGCGGTTTGAGATATTGCTTGCGCTACGATGTAAACGTCTCTTACTCGCAGCAGAAGCACCCGCGTTAACCGGAAGTGGTGGTGGTCCCATGTCGCCTACGCGACCGAGTTCGGATGTAGATGCAGTCTTACCAGGCACCTCTCTCTCCTCGGCTTCCCGCTCTGCAGGTGCATTTGAGGACAACCGGCTGAGCTCTGAATCAGCCCTAAAAGAGCTCTCAAAATTCATTAAATGTCGTTTCTGCCCAGAGGGTAAACTCTCGTCACCAACATTATGAAAATGACTTGTATCGTCTTCGCGGTGAGAATCGACCGGGCTGCTTGGTAGAGGTGGGCTTGCAGAAAGAAGCAGCGAAATACCACCTCCTCCTTCTTCAGGATCTCTACTTGGAGGTAGTAGTGGTGATAAGGGTTCCATCTCTAGATATGTTGGGCAGCTTGTTGAGGACCCGTCAAGTTGTGCTGGTATTTCTCCAGTAGGTTTTTGTAGCTCGTCACTGACGGGTTGGGTTGGCGGTACTGGGGCCGGTAATGCAGGTGTAGTGATCAGGGATGGGGAACTTGCCCTAGATGGTGATTGGCTCCTTTTGTGAGTAGTAGGTTGGGACGACTTTGTAGATGAACGTATTGAACCCAGAGAGAGACGTCTTGCGAAACTCTGGAGACGTGAGAGGGTTGGTGAAGAGGGAGAACGGGACGGTTTAGGTCGAGCCGTAGTGACGGTAGGGGGTCGTGACGGTGATACGTCACGGGAATGGTACATAAACGATTTTGGGTGGGTAAAAAGGGTAGAGAAACGAAACACTCTACTTCTTCTCTTTACGACAGCCAGGATTTCGTTTCTCTTTTATTATTAACTGTAAATCCCGTTTTCCAATGAGCTTACAGCGTTTGTTTTGATTCAGGGGTATGCAAGCAGGGGTTGCCTAGGTTGAACCAGGGGAGGGAAAGTAGAGGAGAAAATGATGAAGATCAGAGGAGGAGAAAGATGAGGGATCGTGATGATAGTTATGAACAGGAGGAGGATGTTATGGAAGGAAAGAAACTTCCTTCCAAGAGAAAGTTTTAAAGGTGAAGGCTGACTTATTTTCTGCCTCTCGGATATTGTGTGTGGAGTCTTTAAGATGACATAAATGGCTTTTTCGTTCTTAGCCCCGGGACTTGTGTCTATACTTGTTTCTAGCCTGTCTTCAAGCTATCTAGCGGGGCCAACAAGGAGTACGAATTCAAACTCAGTGTCACTACATGTACGTATGAGCAATTCAGAACCCATGCGTTCCCAACATATCAAGAATTCCAGCCACCATGGTACTACTCTACATACATAATTATTAGAACTGTGTCTATGCGTAGGGTAGTATTATATCTCAGCTGTCTCGGGTAGCAGCCAGACCAATAGCTTGGGATAGATCTACTCTACATGTACGTTGTTACTCATTTCTGCAGTGCACAATCATGCATGCACTGCATCCTTATTATTGAACCTGCTACTTTACGCGACATATTTTTTTTTCTTCACATGTCTAGAATACAATGCATGTACAAGCAATTATTAAACGCTGTGACTTCTATAACTTTACATTCTAATCATTCTTTATGCTTTCAACAATCTCAAGACATATTACTTGTTACGTTTTCAAATAACACCACCTCCGTTACCGATACACGCTACGGCCAGGTGATATCTAATCCTTTTCGAGCATGAGGATATATTCCCTGCAGAAATCACGTTTAGTATATCTACCTAAACAACGCCAAGGTCATAGAGATCACAAACCTCGTGCTCAAACCAAACTTTACCAGGTCCCCCTCCTTTAACTCGACATATCTCTTCTCGGGAATCCTATCCTTACCAACAAATGTGCCATTTGCACTTTCCAAGTCTAAAATATACGGCCTCACTGAACTCTCTTTATCCCCAAACTCGCCTACCTTTGTCACAAATCTAAACTGGATCACTGCATGTTGCTTGCTGCAGCTTGGATGATCCACTGGCAAATCTGCCACCGCCCTATCCCTCCCCACAAGCCAACAACTATTCACATTAAGGTCGATGTTGTCAACGATCTCCTTATTCTTGAATACGAATAGCCTCCATTTCTGGGAGCCGGGAGGTTTCCGAGCTTCGGCTGGTTCGCTGTACTTGAGAACCACACCATTAACCGTGTTCGTTGCCGCGGCAAGGAGCCCCGTGTTTCCGAAGTTGGGTACCTCTTTCTCGACAGGTTCACCTTCGGCAGTATCTGCGTTTGCACCCGTACCGGGGCCGGGTGCGCTTGATCCTGCAGCACGGCGGGTCAGAGCTGCTCGGGGGTCTTCCTTAGGTTTGTCTTTGTCGCCGCTGTAGCTCTTTTCGCGTGAGCTTCTGGTAAACCCTTCCCTTACGCCCCTATCCCTATCTCTACTACCCCTTTCTTCCCACCCGCCCCTATCCCTATCCCTTTGTCTATGTCTCTCTCCTTCGCCCCTATCCCCGCCCCTGTTTCTTCGATCTCGGTCCTCCCGTGGCCTACGCCTATCTTCATCATGGTGTCGTCCGGACCTATGTCTCCGATCTCGGTCACTGTCTCGAGGGGAAACTGAACGGTTTCTGCGGGGTCTGTCGGCTTCGCGAGGTGGGGGTGAGCGGGAACGTGAACGTGCCATGTGGAATTTATGTATATCAATATATCAACGATATTGGTACAGGTTTCGCGTTATTCCAGCGTGAGACGTGACGTCCGGGTAAATGTGACAGGGATTAAGGCAGTGTATGGATTAAGCTTTTAAGCCGCATGATGGGGCGTCCACAGCTTTTCACAGGCTTAATAACGAATTGTTGTGTTGGTGTCGAAAGGGCTTGTGAAACATTTACCTATCATCGTATTATAACTACATGTACCTGAGAGTATCAGGGCTAGGGTTCGTCCCGCTGTCGTCCCAGGGAGAGGTCTAAGGTGATAAGACCCGGAATACGGTATCATGTACTACTACTCTGAGTGTGGTATATACATGTAAGTATGTAGGCTCAAATCTGCAGAGGCTGCCATATCAACCAAATTAATCGAGGGTACTAATACCAAGTATATGATTCATGATTTCATAGGTTTGACCCCGTTTAGTCCATACCCCCCCGTATGATTGGCATTTCCTAATACTAACACCTCTCATTAGAAGTCCATTACCAAATTGCAAATTGAGCTCTCCGTCCCTTCACCACATGGCCCTTCCCTCCGATAGGAAAATAACATAGATGATAAGAGTTTACCTGACCAACCAGCCCTAGATTTCCCGCTTGCAAAACCTTTTGTTTGACCATGTTGGCCGGGGGGGGGGGGGGGTTAACACAGTGATACGATTGCTACATGTATCATGATCAAGTACATTAGATACAACCACGCTGATAAATATTGTGAGGGGGATGAGTAAAGATAAGAGAGGGTAAGTACATGTACTACATGTAGACTTCTATTAGCTCCAGATACTTGTATTTAAGCCTAATTAGGCTTAGCGCAAGTACTATGTCCGCTTAACGCAACCCCACTAACCTGGACGGTGTTCGTAACCGGGGAGGAGCAAAAGGGACTAGATCCATTAGTCTCACGATGTTTCCTCCCCCCGCTACTTTCCCAGAATTGTAGGCTTCTGCCCCCGTTATGCGTTAGTGTAGATACATGGGGTGAATGCCAATGATCAAAGAGTAGAAAATATACTCTCCTGTGCAACGCGCCGATGAAATCATACGCAAATCAGTTATAATAATTATTGCATTAGTAACATTGGCAGTGTATCCATGTATGTAGGGCCCGGGTAGACGATGATATATCCGCATTTCACTACTCGATCCCGCCTAATAGCTTTACAGGGTCGGGATAACTGGGGTATATATCCGGGGTTCGGGTACATCCTATATTAACCCGGCCCGACCTCCGTCTCAATGAGCCTATCCTCACCACCGAGCCCTAAAGATATACGTGGTATTTATGGAATCCCTACGGCATTTATATAATGATTAAGGGCCCACAATTCTAGGTAGATATCTATCCTCATCACACATACCCATTCTAACAATATGCGATTGCAATCCCTTGCAGCTTTCCTCCTCACAGTTGCGCCATTCTGCGCGGCCAACGAGCCACTTATACCTGAGAAGCAAGCTCTATCCAGCTGGTCTACAGAGCGACTTCTCCTGTTCCTCGATATCCGAGGAGTTGCGATTCCATTTGACCGCAACGCTCTGCTCGACACAGTGAAAGCAAATGCTCATCTAGCCCCCGAGATTACGGGTTTTGATGTCGAGGAGCTGAGTTCATGGAGTTGCCAGCAGCTATACGATTATATGGGCACTGTTGAGCGCAAGGACGATGAGGAACTTCCTGAGTGCTCAGCGGAAGGGGAAGAAGATATTACTTCAAAGAGTAAGAAGAGGTTGACCGATATGGCTACACATGCGATAAATGAACGTGTGGGGAAGGTTATGGTAGTCGGGGATGTCAAAGCTGTCAAAGAGTAAGTTGTAAGATTTCTGCAGGGTAACATAAAGTATACCCAAGTTAACAATATTTGCCTCGCAGTTGGACCACCGAAGAACTTCGCTCGTTCCTACGGACCTATCGTCTCGACTACCCGCTCCCCGCATCTGACGACCTCGTTTCCCTCGCCTACGAGAATCGTCACCTGCCCATCCTACCTTTGACGCTCGAAGACCCCACAGATATATTCGCGTATCTCACGGCCGAGCAGCTTGTCGAATGGATCATAAGACAGGGCCAACCCATCGCTCTATCCGACAGAAACCACCCCTCGTCAGGCCCCCTCAATGCGACCCAGCGCCTAGCGTTCCTCCGGAGGACTGCATGGGCACGCTACAAGAGGGAGTTTGCACAGGACTACAAGTTCGAGGAGACGTTCCGGAAGGAGATTGTAGAAATTTTAGGCATGGAACATGTGATTGAGGGCAGGGGTAGTACTAGTGGTGCTCTTGTCTTCTACAAGACCGAAGACTTTGAGTAAGTTATTGTCCTCAAACCTGTTGTGTGGCTGATGCTGACTATGTGTGCTTTGGTAAAGATTGCTGTTTGAGCAGTTTGGAATAAGTATTCCAAAGAAAGTTTTCGAGGAAGGGCCAAGACAGAAGTTTATTGGGATGGCAAAGTCAACTACCCACCTGTTCGCTACTGGAGATCTTGTTCCGCCTGCCGAAGAGGCGCCCGTAGCAGATGAACCAAAGGATGAGTTGTGAAGAAGACAGATATTTCAATGTCTTGTACGAGAATTTTGTTCTACATCAGTATATAACATGCATTTCGAACAAATTATATTCATGAATTATCACTCGTTATTTAGAGCCATCAAGAAAATCTGATGTTTGAAGCCGTTCTGGTCTTTGCGGTCACCTACCGGAGGCAGAGTAAAAGTGAATTTAAAACTGACCTCCCCACCTATTCCATCTTCAGTTTGACAATATAATGTAAACCCAGTGTCTTGTTTTGTTATCTTGAACTTGGACTCCTAGGCCTCCCTCGGCAACAGGAAAGTACCTGTCCCTTCTGTAATCGTCCCTAGGCCTGGGTATATCACTTTGGCGATCACCAAAAAATAAGGAATATTATATGTAGGCCTCTACCTCTAAATTACCAACCGTAAACTGAAATACAAGTTTGCTAATGCTATGATATCTTCCGTTGTTTTTCCCAATAACGCCAACTTATCTGAATCTAACGCCCAAACAATCAAAGCATGCCCCCATCACACGTCATAATTATGAAGCCTTTCCCCCGCCCTCGCCCCCCGAAAACGCAGTCCAAACGCCTGCTCTCAATCTGTCTACACTCTCAACCGTCAACCACAACCCGCGTTCCTCGCCCATGCGCTCACAGAACGCAAATAACAATCTAACGCCCTTCAATCTATCTCTATTGATGCCGCTGACGGAGTCGTTTTCTAATACTAGTTTTGTATCAACAATGTTGCTTTCGAAGGTGGCCATTTGGATCCCGCCTGCGGCAGCTGCTGTACCAGCACCTTCGGTTGATGCGATTGGAGGTGGTAATAGCAGAGCCCTTTCGGATTTGTCCAGTGAGCTGAATGCCCGTAGCCCAAGAAGCCATTCAAGTGATGAGTTGTTTGTCTCTGTCTCATCTAGGGCTTGTAAAGTAGCTTGGAAGACTGTCGATGTAGATGCATGGGCAGTACGACGATGCACATAGATCGTTTGAGCATTCTGGAAGCTCGTCAGGTGTTGTGGATTATTTGCAAAATCCAGAACAACAGTCCAGTGATGCGGTGAAGCAGTTGTAACGGAAGCAACACGATCAAGCTCCGGGAGTAGACAAGGAGCAGACTTGTGAAGCTCTTCCCCGGTTCTCAAAGTGATCGTGATAGGAATTGCACATGGCCGATGAGTGTCAACATCTCTGGCAACTAAACATCTCGCCTCTGCAGCGAGTACCCACATGTGCCGAAACGCCTGAAGGTGCGACTTGTTATCCATCACCGTGTTTGGAAATAGTGGATAAAATGCGCATAGTAAAGACGCAACTGCTAGGTTTCCTGTCCCAAAGGTAAAGCTGCCATTTCCCATAAACAAAACACCAATTGCCAGATGTGCGGCAAGGTGGCTTCCATAAGTGACATCTGCCTCGATCCTGCCGTGTAGTTTTCGTAATCGTCTAAACACCACCACATCTCCGGTCCCCGCCATGACTGTCGATGCAGCTAGAGCTATAAGGTCTTGGCAATTTCTCGACGTCGCCCTTGTGAGTTTCTGGTCGTGGTTACGAGCTGTTTAACAGGTTAATAGGTTAATACCCGTTGATTAGGAGAAGTGAGGTTTTAGCTTACCAGGCATATTACAAAGCCTGAGGAATTGATCCAAGTAATGGACCAAAACATCTCTGACTTCTTCGTCCCCGCTTCCTGCGTACTTTAATCCAATACAAAAGCACAAGCCTGCTATTATATTAAAGAATGGCAAATCTTCACTATCCAGCTCGAAAACATCCGTCGCGCTCAACTTATACCTCTTTCTCAAAAAAGGAACTAAACTTTTTCTAATCCATGGGAAGCTTCCTTTTATATTGTCCCACATAATGAGGTTCTTCGCGATAGTCCTAAGCAGGAATATATCTGGACGGACGTAGTCGAACAAATGAATTGTATCTGGCACATCCACCTTCCTGGCCAGTCCCTCGTCATTGGTTTTCATATAAATTAGTGCCAAGGCGATAGTGGCTCCTGCAGTAGCCTTGTCAAGTATGTGAACGACGGTGACTTTTTTGCTTCCAACAGCTAGCGAAAGCAGACGCTCAACGAGGTGCATATCATGTAGCCCGCGGAGATCTTTTCCGGAGCCTAAATTAATGAACCCGAGTGCAAACCCAGCTGCAAGTCTGTATCCTTCATCGCGCAACGTATCGCTAGGAACACAGCTATCGACTATTTCGACATACTCTATCTCGCTGAGCATGACCTCACTCATTCTTCTGTGCTGTGTATTCGCGTACAGCAATCCGATACCCATGATTCCGGCAGTTTGTGTAAGAGGACTTAGATTTAATTCTGCGCTCCCAGGTGGTAGGAGTCTAGTGACATGTACAGAGAGCAGCTTCGTAATTGTTGTATCCATGGTTCCCAGATAACTCGCGCTCAAGCCCAGCAAGAGCCCAATAGATACCATTGTATGTTTGGGGGTAAGGTAATTGAACGCATGCCATTTAGCAATACTCTTGAGATGACCGTTCATTCCTAAGCCTAATAAGAATCCTGCATGACGATTCGTCAATTCTGGGGGCTTATTAAACACGATCCAGCTAGTATCGATTTCCTTAGCTTCTCTTGAAATGCTCACACCTGCAGAGACGCCGACGTGGAAGAATGCCCAGCAAACTTTCTCCTCGCTGTAAGTGACCTTATCTGCCGAAACAGTTGTATTACTCGGCTTCATAACTGTGGAAAGGTTGAAGGCAGAGATAGGAAACTTTTCTGTCAACAACGGAATTCTCGACGAGAAATTCAGCAATCCCCTCCCAGGAGACACCGATAAAGTCCTCACCGCGACGTTTTGGGCTATTTCCTTTTGGGCATTCAGTGTGTCCTGTTCAGTCCAATGCGGTTCAGGAATGCACTTAGCAACTGCGGGCTTGACTGATGATAGCAATTTCGCCGCTTCAGTTGTACGTCGGTCCTCTTTAAATATTAGTCGAGATACCGCTTGCCGATCATGTTCGGCGAGATGATCATATGACCCAATCGCTTCAATCTCAAAGGTCGAATTGCAAATTGCGTGTACATCCCTTGTGGCTTCATGTGTTGGGGCCTATCGAAGATATCACGTTAACTAATGACTTGCATTTACTCTTTAAGGGGATCCTACACTCTGCCATTTAGCACCGCCCTCTTTTCTTCCTTTCCCAGGGTCAATAAGCATCTTCAAGTCTTTCCTTCCTACAAGGTCCAAAGCCTGTGCACCCCAGGTAGTTGGTGGTTCTTCTTGGCAACGGGCAACTGCCTCCCGGAGCGGAACTGCAATCCCTTCCGGTAGCCTCTCTAGGCTCGTGGTATTCATCTTTAGTTCCACCATTCGAGCAACTACATCTACATCTGTAGAGCCAGGGGTTGTCAAGGTAGTGTAGAGTTCAGTTATAATTCTTGTCCTTGGTGTAAGCCTAGCAAATATACGTTTCTGTGTCGGTAACGGCGGTGGCATGGGAGGCGGAGAGAACGGATTTCTTGCGCGAGACTGCGAAGCGGTAGAGTAATGACTCCCAGTCGGTGAGGATACCGGAATTGTAACAATGTCCTGCAACATCATGAACGGTCCATTATTTGTACCTTCCAGGCACCCTATGAGCCAGTCATATATCGAGGGCGCCTTGAAAGGTTGTGGAGGAACCTCAATACTCGATATTTTCGCTGGTCAATGTTAGAAAAGGGTGTATAAGATCAAAGGGCCTCTCAACCTACTCTCATCGAACTTCCATGACGACATTTCCACATCCTCGAGCATGTATTCCTCGATCCACTCCGACCAACCCAGCCAAGCCGCGAGCTGTCTTAACACAGGGCACAGTCTGCGCCCTGAACCCTCCATTGTTACATCTAGTTTCCATTCCTCTCTCACTAAATGTAAAGCCACCAGTAACATCGCCAGCCCAGTTTTTCTGAGAGGCTCCAAGCCTCCATCTCCACCATAGTATTCGTCTTTTACCGCTTGTCCCATAGGGGTCTTTGTGAAATCTCTAGCTAGTGAGATGCACTCAGTGAGAAAGGTATTCATTTTCCTCGTCTCGGGGGCAGAATGTAATCTGGATTTTGGCGTAACGTGAGCGCCACTCTCCGCCTGCGCAAGAATACGGTTATCTTCTTCCTCGACCATCCATGACCAAGCTGGGGACTTCAAATACTCCGGGCCACTTCCCCACTCTCCCTCACTGGACACCAAATCCTCCCATTCCTTTGAAGCTACGAGACTTGCACTTCTTACGAACCCAGCACTTTTTCTTCTCCCCGCCGATTTTGGTTCGGGCAGTGAAGGTATTGCAAGTAAAAAGAGGGTGGTTACAAAGGCTTTCCATTCATCCACTTCGGGCACCTTTTGCTGGCTGGATTGACCACGAGCAGATACAACAGGTTCGGGGCTATTATTAATACCAAGCCACTTCCCAACTTCAATCCACGAAGCCCACATCCCCTCCCCGACGGATGAGCCTGCGGAAGCCCCAAGGATTACCCTGCATGTCTCCAAGCATGTTTTTATTGCGGTCTCTCTTGGCGCCATCGTGATGCTAATTCGATGGCCTACTCCATCCCCATCTACGACTGTAACTCTACCACCTATCTCAGAGTGACGCAGTTCTTCATACCTATCCGGGCTGGTCGACAAATTTCTCACAAAACCCTTTTTTCGACTTCCTCTCCTGCTTCCATCCTCGCCCACAACATTTGTATTCCATCTTGATAGAGTCGGTGGCAGAACTACCCGAATATTAGGGCCCCAGGGCGAAAATAATTGCAGCTCCCCTTCATCAGTGAGAATGAGTATTCTAGAGACGCCATGGTCCTCCATCTTAATTGCGTCAAGGACTCCTTTCTTTCTCTCCATATTTGAAAATACAGGGGTATACCCCATACTCACAGATCCGTATCTAGTACTAGATCTACGGCTGTAACCCCTAGGTATTGAAGGATGGATCTGCAATAAGAAGGTTACCAAAAGTAGTTCGCTTTCCTCAGCATTCATAACGCATAAAACGACTTTCCTCCCGCCATTCTCCTTCCCTACAGCTGTCGCGGCAGTAGCAGAGCTTGGTGCATGCAATGTAAAGACTTTTGGTAATTGTCCCGCTTTACCATCTAGCCCGCCCAAAGATGATTTGAACGGGTAACTCTCAATTTTACTCATGAGCACTTCGTTTCTCAATCCTTCGCCATCGTATATGCCGAGACCACCCATTCCGATACCTAGAGCGCCCATATTAAGTTCATTCAAGAGTTCATCAACTGGTTGTTCACTATCAAGATTCACCGAGTTATATGGCACTGCGGGAATCTGGGAACCGAAAGAAGCGTTAATGGACCCCGAAACATCAGAAAATCGACTGGGTCTATCATGACTTGCAGATAGGTCTGCTCTTGCGACCAGAGAAGATACACGTCGACTGCCCCTTCTCCCACCCGAGTCAAAATCGTCATTAAGATCAGGAAGAGAGGCTAGATCCGATGGTCCAATAGATTCCCGGTTATTACCAACAATTGTCGATGTAGATGCAATGGAGCCAGGGCCACCACCCGAAACAGGGGTCGTACCACCTGTCCCGGGCCCAAATGACGAACGCCTCCTGGATGCTGTACCAGAGGCACTTGGGGTACGTCGCTGTGCGTTTGTTGGCGGTTCCTGGGGAATATAACGAACATTCCAGATAGTGATGTGTGTCCGTTCCCAATTTCGTGTAACGGCAAAAATTACTTCTGGGTTTACCGAGTTGCTGAGTCTAGAACCAGGTGTATCTTCCGTGGCAGAGGCGTCAAGCTCGGATGTTGGTGAGATAAATATTAAATCTTCAGTTGAAGGTGTATTGGAGGATGTTACAATCAAACCGACCTCCAAAAGAGGATCAGTGAGAGAGAAGAGGGTGGGTGAGTCTTTGATTGTATTGACAGGTGGCCGAGAACTGAAGCTATTTCCGGGAGAGAATGGGCCTGGAGAAGGCACCGAGAGGACCTGTGACTTCCGTTGTAGGATCAATCCATGAGGAGCCGGCATTGCGCGCTCGACCTCGAACGGTAGGTGGATAACATGACTTGTTCCCGATAGGAAGTAGACGAATGCCTGGCTTTTTAGAAACACGACCAATGCCCTGACCTTCCCCGGTATAAAATCCTCATCCTCGATATCCCCTGTAGTAGAAGAGATTCCTCCACCCCCTCCGACAGTGCCATGAGCTTTAGGAAAGCTTCCCAATTGTGCAGCATACGTCCTGCTTTTTGAATTCCAGGTGCTGACCCTCTTCTTCGAGCTGCCCCCACCAGGTGTATCGGGATTTTTCCTCTTATTTCCCTCGGGGCCGTTGATGTATTTCCCCTCGCCATCGTCATCTGGAGACGAGCTGCCGTGAGCATGATGAATCGCATCCTGGGGGTCATCGGAGGAGAACCAAGTGAGCACGGCTTGCTGCACCGGCTCCTTCTCGACATCATAGCGAAACACACGCCGGATTACACCACCTTGGGACCATATTACTGCAGATCCAGTTACCAGGAGCTCCTCGTGTGGTAGACCTGTGGAGAATCTGTAGGAGTTTGGAGGTGGTGGATCGGGTAGCAATGATTCGGTTATACAGTATGGAAGAGCTGCAGGAGTGTGCAGACCAAGTGACGATATCCGGGACATCGGATTGAACGCTATCTGGGAGTTGTGATATCTGTTCTGGGTGTTGGGACATTAGGCGGGGGACGTCCTGGTGAAACACTCACAGGCCCAAGTTTGTGAAACTGCGGCTCCGCGTGCCTTGGCAAACTGTGTAGCCCGCCTCGACAGAGGAGTCGACTCCCATAGCAGCTGCTAGCACATACAGGTATCTACATGAGTCTTCTAAGCACACGCATTACACTTAAGCTTGTGGAGGTGATATTTTACAACTATGTAAATGTAGCTATAGGTGAATCACAGAACATCACTCGATTGGCCTGCACGCGCGCGGGTACGGGTATCAGGGTGCACACCTTAAGAAAGAAGGGCACGAAATAAGCTTTCCCACCAATTCGGCCGCTCAATACATGTACTATATGTATTATGAACAGCTAGAAATCCCTTGCTTTGTGAGCTAGTCAGTACACACATAGAATATCTAGTGTATATAGTATTCTTTACGGCCCTGCAAAGTATTCTTTAAACTACTTAACTTGTAAAGAAGATTGTGAACCAGAAATGCAGTTGGTTATTCAAGTTGTTTTTTTGAATAGGTGTTGGCACCTATGAGGTAACGTCGCATCCTCATCGCCAAACCGACCAAACGCGCCAAGCCGTGTGGATGATCATTGCTCTTGTTATCCATCGCGTCAACCCCGAATAACTTCATCATCATACCTCCCCGACAAGCCCTCATAGATACCAAAGACCACCGCATCAGCCATCAATCATCATGGCCCCGGAAACCGCTTGCCTCATAGCAAAAGATACCTCTTTCTCAGCTTTCTCACAGCTCACTTACAATCTTCCGCATTCCCACATCTACACCTCGCAGTTTTATCCTCGCTCTTTACAATCCCGCCCAACGACAATCTCAGAGGTCCTAATATGCGGCCATGAGTCTGGAATCACAGTCCTATGGCGCACTAAGGGAAGCCCGAAGAAGTCCAAGGACGCGTCTTCGGGAAAACAGAAAGCTGTAGCGCGTGACGGTGACGGTGATAACATGATTACTCTTGAAAGGCCATCGTCAAAGAAGAACGCGACGAACGGCGCCGAGTCAGAAGAGCAGCTAGAGCCAGTGGATGAGGACCAGTTCACCTGTTCATACACAATCCACCTTGGGACAGCGGTTCACCATATATCATTTCCACCGGCCTCTATCCTACCTTCGGATTTGGAAATGTCGCGGAGTGTGGACGATGAAGATGAGGACCCGATGAACAGACTCCATAACAACCTCCTTCAGAAAAATTTCTTGATAGCGGCTACATGCGCTGATCGCTCTATCCGCCTGGTAACTCTCCCACGAGCTCCCCCATCATCAAACCAGTCTACAAAAAAGCGGGAGCATGTCATAGTCCTTGGCACCGGGGTCTATGGCCACAAAGAAGTACCAAGTGCAGTAGCTGTTACCATTGTTCCATCTGCAAATACCTCCTTTCCCCTCGAAAACTCAGAAAGGCGAACCCCTAGTGGATCTCCTGGTTCCTATAGCCCGCCCCGGTTCGTTAACTCCGATGGCTGGGAAATTTTGATCGCCTCATCTTCTGCAGATACAAATGGCCTAATCCTATTATGGCGCATATCGCTTCATCCACCGGCGCGCAAATCTCCACTCCCAGTGACTTTTAAAACGCCCCTCAGGCCTATCACCGTGTTCCTTCATGCCCCCGCGACCTCCCTCTCATTCAACACCTCCCCAACATCAAAGTCACGCCGCCAGCACCTTCTGGTCGCAGATCGTAAAGGCGCAGTAAGAATTCTCGACACCCACACGAAATACTGGATCAGCAGCTTCTATACCTCCTTCTCGCGCACTTCTGATCGCCGAAAAAAGGTCCTTGGTGCCGAATGGCTTACTGGGGGTCGTGGGATTATCGTCTTGTGCGAAGACGGAGAGTGGGGCGTCTGGGATCTTGAGGGTGTCCTCTCAAAACTAGATGAAGCATCCGTGACCGGCTTCTTCATTGGGGGTGTGGTGGGTGAAACTTGGTATAACAATCGTAAATCTCATCCCTCCAACCATTACGACGAAGCCATCAGCGAAATTAGCGGGCGAAGTCCATCCAATCGAGCACCGAGCGTTATCTCCGGTGGAACTGGTACCACTATTCGCCGGCGCCGTGGGAGCAGCGCAAGAGATATGACTGGTGGCAAAGGATTCCTCTCTGTCACCGCGATTCCAGGGAGTAGCTTCTTTTCCAGTACTGCTGTGTTAGATAAGGGGAAGACAACAACTATGGGTGGTCTCCAGATCAATGATGAGACTATCACATTTGTGTTTGGCAGCGTAGTTATGGTGATTCCGTCCCTGAAGAAATTCTGGAAAGTCGAGGAGGCCAAAATGCAGAGACGCTCCTATAAATCTGGCAACCTCGGGTCGGGACTATGGAATGGGGAAGATGGTAAAGCCGAGAAGGAATTTATTGTGCTAGAGGGGTGGAATTGTGGCGGTGCTACTGTGACCGGTGCCGATGTCATTCCACCTGGCCGCAAGCAAGGTGGCGAATGGAACGGCGATAGCGTGAGCACCCCCGATGGGAACGTGGCAAGGATATTACTGGGGACAGGTTGCAGGATCGTTGTCATGGACGTCAAGGAGCCGAGTGTTGTGGCGGCCATCAAAGATGCAAAGACTCTAGCAGCAGCTGTCGCTAGTACAGCAGGCGCAGCATCGGGCAGGCGTGCTATTTTGCCAAAGACAAGCGCAGTACCAGGAAGCAGCTCAAAGGGGAAAAGAAAGGTGGGATTTATGGGGGACTTATAGACTCATGTATTTCTATTTTTCATCTTTTAATGTTTTTCTTTTTTTTGTGTGTGTGTGTGTGTTCCCCCCAGATTGCCAACTTTAAGATACTCAGGCGTGAAAAAGTAAATAGGTTGTGTTGTGGGTGTTTCCACTTTTCTCTTTCCTCTTGTTTTTTTTTCTTCTTTTTTTTTCTTTCCAGTTTCGATGTCGGATAAAAACCTTTGGTTTCTTGTGGGAGTTGTGATTCGTTTTGTCCTTTCTTGCTTTGTTTTTGTTTTGTTAGCTGGTTTGTATGTTTTGTATGTCTGTATTAATCTGGATTGGAGCGGTAATACTACTGGCGGCTCGCGTGCGGTGTATATGATTCGAGGGCAGCCCTTTTTTCTTTTCTTTTCTTTTTTTTGGGGGGGAGGGGGAGGGGAGGGGAGGGGAGGGAGTGGGGGGGCAAAACATCTCCAGGACGATATCTACGGGATGCGTAGATCTGGGGCTGGAAACGACAAAGTAGGTAGAGGAGGGGCACACACGCGCGCAGTACATGTATGTAAGTATGTATACATATGTATCAAAGAACAGGATGGAAGTACATACAAGCTGCAGGGCTGGCCACGAACGAGTCGGTGGTCAACGAGTTAATGGTGCACCGCTGGTTCAGGATGGGGTGCAATCGCCCCAAGTAAATACGCATGTAAGTATAGTAGAGATAGGATATTCCACACCATATGGAGGTCTGTCTGTCTGGCTCGCTGTGGTGGTAGGTAAGTACCTGTAAGTAGACCACTCGAGGCAGTGGTACGCTGGTCAGATTGCCATGTAGTGAGAGAGGCCAGTCCAGCCTCGTATATACAACGAATGGCCTTGAAGTAGTAGTACTCCGGTGTGAAGCGTAAGTGAGTGGAACGTAGCAACGCGAACCGCACCGCCGCACTTACCCTTCACACCGGAGTACACATATTTTCTTGGCGGTTTCGTAGGTTGTTATCATGGGATATCACTCGCCATGTCTTGGGGAGCATGCGGTTCACTTATTGCATATAATCGCCGGTTGAGCTACCAGAGGAGCTACCAGAGGAGGTCCGAAGAACTGATACATGTACATAAATACATTATACGTCTAATATTAACTTCTAATTCTAAGGATAAGTATCTACAAACAACTTTTACTCCCCCTCCCACATATTCCTACAAGTCCCCCTCGCGGCGAGACAAATAACCACCACTCTCCTCCTTTTCAACGACCCTCCCCGTCCACCCCCTAACACAATACCTCTCCACCTCGTCCACCCCCGGCCACTCCACACCAGCCCACCCGTCCGCCAACCCCCTCACCAACACCTCATCCTTCACAAACACCGCACACGCCACCACGACCCTCCTCCCGGCCACTGTCGCCACGTCCAGTCCAGCCCCCTTCATCCACTCCACCAGCACCGCGATTGCGTCCTCCCTCCCCGAGAACCCCAGCATCCGCACATAGGCATGCAGCGCCGCCATGTCCGGCCCGAGCAGGGGCACCTCGCCCGTCCTCCCGATGCCAAAGGCGCTCTGTGCGACGCGGATCATCACGTCCACCGGCCCCCCGCCATCCCACTGTACATTGATCCCGGTGGCGCGCTCGGCCGCCACGCACAGCACCCGCAGCGTTTCGCTGTCGGGCTGGGTGCGCAGTTGTGTCATGGAGGTGTAGAGGCGCCAGACCAGCTCGAGCCGCGCCACCTTGACGCCTGAAGGCATGTGCAGGCTGATGTTTGCGAGTGCGGTGAGGACTACGTTCCAGGCGGGTGGGTATCGGGGGGACTGGCCGCGGAGCAGGCGCAGCGCAAAGTCGATTCGGGGGGGCGTGGGCGTGCGGAGGAGGAGCGAGAGGTAGGAGGTGAGGAGGTGCCAGTCGGCGTAGGCTTCGTATCGGGCGAAGGTGCGGGGGGCGTCGTGTTGGGCACCTAGAGAGATTGGGAGGCAGTGGTTAATATAGTCACGAGGTAAGGCACGAGGACCGAGGAGGCGGCGGGAGGAGGAGGAGGAGGAGGAAAGTACTTTTGAGGAGGCGCCGGAATTGCTCTTGGCTCCAGAGGGTGATGAGGCGCTCGCCTTGCTCGAGACTGTCGGCCTCACGGACAAGCTGTGCAAGCAGGTATGTGGAGATGCGGACATTTTTGCCGCAGACCCGGCGCATCATCGCGAGTAACTCGTCGACGGTTGGGGGCTTCACGGGAATGTATATCCGCTCGCTCGGGGACGCGGGGGGGATTGCAACCTCCTTTGCGTCGCCGGGGAGGACCCGTTTCTTGCGCTGGGCCATTTCCCGGTTGATGATGTCCCACTTTTCAACCGCCTGCAGAGTTTCCGGGGTGGGTGGCAAGGAGGGGTTATGAGTAGCTTTGATGGCCTCGAGGCGCTGTTGGTGGGAGTCAAGGAGGCGGTGGACCTTGCGCGCGGAGACAACCTTGTAGAACAGTTCCTCCCAGACGAGGGGGGCGGGGACGGGTATCCTGGAAGTGCACTCAAGGAAAGTGTTCCATGCCTCATCGAGTGTGCGGGTTGCACGGATACGCACGGCCCAGATGTTTTGTGGGACTACGCTTGGGCTTGAGCGGCCTGGATGGTAGAAGGTACGTGTTTGAATGGTCGGGGAGGAATCGGTGTCAGTGCCTGAGAGGACCAGGGCTTCCTTCTCCCAGCCCAGATGGTGGTAACCCGCTGCTGTCATTTGCTGGAGTACCTGTGCGGCGCGGGAGAGATGCGGGCTTGAGGAGTAGCCTGGTGAGAGGTGGTGACCATCTTTGGGGACGGGCCAGGGCGGCCAGTTCGTTGAGAGCGACCTGACGTGGAGGGCCTCGGTATGGGTCTTGGGGTGGGCGAGTTGTACAGTTATTAGTGCGCGGTAGCCTTCACGGGTGATTGGTATGTCGAGAGAGGCCATCTTCCGCAGAAGGGTGAACTGCGATTGCTGCAGCAGTAGCATGGACTGGAAGGGGCGGTCATTGGGCGCCAGGGAGGTGAGTGTGAGAAGGCGGTTATACGTATTTGTAAGCCTTGCCGTCCGTCTTGGGGGTCGATCGCTAGAATGGACCTTGGTAAGGAGGTCGGCGACGTGCGGGATCGCGGCGGGCCAGGAACTACGGGCATGCCGCAGGAGACGTATTAATATGAGCAGCGGGGTCTTGGAATCCCCCGACTGCAAAGACTTTGGCGAGAAGAGCGACCTTTCGATATGGGGGAGGAGCTGCCGGATTACTCTTGCGTTGATGTGGGCATGGGGACGGCGTAGGTTGTGGAGGATGATGAAAGGTGGGATCTCGTAGGACCGAGTGATAGGCTGTGCCTGTAGATCCGGGAGATCGTCCGAGTCCAGTGGGTAAAGGCGATCGCCTTGAAATATCTCTCTGATGGAGTCCTTCAGACTCTCATCTAGGATATTATCCTCGCCGCGTGAGTCTATAGCCATATTAGCGCCCAGCCTAGCCCACACGTCGATCCTCATGGCGGCCTCATGCTCATCCCTGGCCATCAGGATCCACGCCCAGACCACCACATCCTCAGGCCCATATCCCCGCTCCGCCAGATAGTCCACAGCCTTTTGCCCAAAGACCCTATCCACGGCATCCAGGTCCTCCAGGTCTCCCCCCAACTTGACGAGGAAGTGGTACATGTAATCGTAGGTGATGCTCTTCAACGAGACACCACCCATCCACTTCCTCGTCCATATCGGCCCCTTCCTCAGCCGCCATATCACCTTCTGCTTCTTCACCTTCTCCCGCCGCTTCCCCCGCACAAGCGGGTCCGAGAATGTCAGGTCCGCCTTCCCGGGGTGAAACCGCCTGCGCACGTCGAGGGCGCGGTCCAGCAGGTGCAGCAGTGCCAGCAGGGTCTTGGGCCGCCGATAGCAGGCGTCGGGCCCTCCTTTGCCCATATTCTTGTCTCGCTTTCGCCTTCGTTCGATCCATCGGTGTCTCACGGGTGCTGCTGCTGTTGATGCCGCTCTAGAGACACTCTTGGTGCCAGCAGTGGTGGCATTGTGTGCACGTTTAGATTGCTGCTCCTTTGCGCGGTGAGTGGAGGTGCAATTGAGGCGCAGGAGAAGCGTGGCGCTGGGGGGCCGGCGGTGAATTGCTCGGCCCAGTGCTGAGCTGAAGATGGAGTGTGACATTCATTGAATGGCGGGCGGGGGAGGGGCGGGGATGGTTGGTGGGGTGAAAAATGCGCGTGGGTGGGAGGCAGCCTGCAGGGGTGTGGTTGTAGATTAGTCAGCAATTTAGGGATTTGGTTTTAGGTGAATTGAGGTTTATTATATGTACATGTAAATAGAACGTTGTGTTTAGGGGGGACACATATCATCACACCTTGATCTCGTCCCATTGCGTTGGGGGAAGTTGGTTAATGGAGAAGTATCACAGCAGGCGCATTGTTCCCAAGGGTAAGGGTTTTGCCCACATGAGGTCTTCACTGCTCATCAATTTATTCAATTGTTCCCGGACTACTCCCATTCACCCTGACTCAATGTAACCCATCTATAACGTTGACTCCCGCATCTCACCACACCGGAAAGCAGCACCACAAGAACCCCAATACGGACAACTACAATATCAAAATAGCAAGAGACCAAGTAGTTATAACCAGCCTAGTCTCAAGCCTAATTACACTGCAGGCATACTTGTCAAATTTGCAGGATCGCAACGGCTGGTAGGCCCTGTGGATACTTGATGTGTTATCTCCAGCACCACTATTAAGGAAACTACAATGGAGCAATTCGGCCAAATATTTAGCTCTTGGCGACCGGTTTTTGCCCGCCAAGATCTCAAAATTTGAGCAGATGTACCCAGGTGTGACCAAACACTATAAGTTAGAAAGTCAACCAAAGTTAAAGGGTGACCTACAAGTACAAGTACAGCGGCAGGTAATAAGTGATGGAACGCCCTGAGGTACAAACACCAAATGTTGGTGGCGTTTTACCAAAACAGGCATCACTGTGTTCCATCACTTATTACCTACCGCTGTACATGTACTCAATACGGAATACATTACGGAACTGTTGTATTTGTGTTTGCTGAATGATGCCAACAAGATGGTTGGTCTCGACATCGATTAGATAAGATTGCAAGATCTGATCAGATAAGATATTTATCCGATCAATCTGTTTTGTGTTACCCCCCCGCAGATCCCCAAGGCTGGCTCGCGTTTCCCACACCTTTCACTGCCTGTTGCACCCAAACCAATTCCAACCAATCCAATCCATCCAATCCACAACGTCTCTGAGTGCTTTCCCTACCGACGTCCAAGGTTCAACCAATCCAACCCAACCAATCGATCGACATCACCCCCCCCCCCAACCCAAGCCCAATCCCCCGGCCCTTGAAAGCCGAGCGTAACAACCACGACGAACAACCCAACCCCGACCGAGCGAGGGAGAGAGAGAGAGAGAGAGCGAGCGGTGTGGAAAGGACGGACATAATATCAGAATTGCTCCCATGTCCTCTTTTAGCATACAAGGTGTGTTTCTCTTTTTTTTTTTTTTTTTTTTTTTTTCTCATTGGGTGTAGGTGTCTGGTCTGTCTGTCTGGTCTGGTCTAGTCTCTGGCTTTGGGATCCAACCACTTTTTTTCTTTTCTTTTTCCTCCTCCGTTCCCTTACTTGCACGCCCAGCCTCTTTTCTTGGGGGGAGTTTTTTTTTTATATCTGTCCCCACAATATACTCTGCTGGCTGCTGCTTGATGCTTTTCTTTGCCTGTGGAGGAGCTGTTACTCTGCATACTTGCATGTAGTGTTAATTACTACTACATTCCATACCCTGTCGTCTGTCTACTTGCATCAAGTCAATCAATTAACCCATCATTGCAATCTTATCTGATATATCTTGATTTTCAACCTCCCCCCCCCCCCCCAATACATTCCGTTCCAATCCAGAGACAGAGAGAGAAACAGAGATCTACAGACAGAAAGACAGACAGACAGACCCTCCCCCTCCCTCCCTCCCCCTGCCCTGCCCTGCCCTGCCCTGGCTGGTTGCTGCTGCGGCCCTGCATCTACGAATCAATCTACTACTACTAGTCTACTACAACTACCCTCAATCTAATCCGTGTTCGTCCAGACCCAACAACTACCACAACCACAACCACAACCACCACCACCACCACCACAACTACCGACTCTTCAGCTCCCACAATCACAATCACGACCACGGCCACTGTCCCTGATACTACTGCTACTGCTAGTACTTTAGCTAGGACGGAAAACCCCTCCATGGTCAACGCCCCTGCCGAAATTGCTCACAAACGAAAGCGCACCTCGTCATCCCCAGCCATGAAGGGTACCACAGAGGACGATACTGCAGACCCCATGTTTGAGAAGCGGAAAGAGGCTCTGGACCAGATCGCGAAGGATCTACTGATTGTTCTCAAGGAGTGAGTTTTTTTTCTTTCTTTTCTTTTTCCTTTTTTTCCCCCCAGGATCGAAGCACTGCTGTACCTACGCGTTGATTGATCTCTAACCCCCAAAACCCTAGACACGACACCCAGCCCTCCATCCTAACGGCCACCATTCCCACTAGCGATACATCCTCCCCCGAAGGCGGCCCCCCCAACAAACGCGCAAAGCTTTCATCGCATCCCACAACCATCGCTGAGCGCCTCTCATCAGGCGCCTACTCAACGCCCACGGCCCTCCTCGCCGACATCAGCGCCGTTTGCCGTACCGTTGACGCGCTCACTACCCACTTTGAGGAGTTTGCGCGCGATGTCGTCACGAGGGAGTGTCTGCGGCGACCCGCCCTCTTCAATGGCACGATGCCGCCCGCACGCACGGAGCCTCGTGAAAAGCTCGCGTTGATGGTCATGGGACAACACGGTCCGCTCTTCTCGTCGCTACAGAATCCCACGGAGATTGTGGCATCGCCCGAGGCGCTCTCACGGTCGTCGTCGGCGTCGGAGGAGTCGCCGGCTGCTGCACCACCATCGACAGCGCCCACGTCTACGTGCGCGTCGCCAAAGACGGCGCCGACAAAGGTGATACGTGTGGTTGCGCCGCTGAATGAGGCGAGTCTGCCGCCGCTGATATCGACCGTTAAGGCCGCGTCGAGTCCGCTGAAGCGCGAGGCGCCGGAGAACGAGAAGGTCCCGACACTGGGGGAGGCGTTTCCGCCGGTGAGGATTAGCTCGTTGGCACCGCCGAAGCCGGGGAGTATGGCGGCAGCGGGTATTGGGTTAAAGTGGGGGGGTGCCATTGGGCCCGGTGGGGCATCGATTGGGAATCCGGCGGCGGCGAGACCGGACCCTGCGGGGGAGTGGCTGCTGTATAAGAACCACCCGCCGAGGACGGCAAAGTATAAGGCGTTGGCGCGCGGCGAGCCGATAAGGCAGGGAATGGGATTGCCGGCGGACTTTGTCGCGGCGTATACGAGTTTTGCGCCGACGCGGGACGATTCGGGGGCGAAAGTTCCGGCGGGGATCAGGAACCGGGTGTGGTGGGAGAAGGTGGGCAAGACAATGTTCAAGCAGACGTTTGTCGACCACCCGGGCATCGGCCATATGTACAGGGAATTCGAGGTTACCAAGAAGGCCGATGGAGACGTCGAGATGATTGAGGCCACGCAGGACGAGCAGGAGGACGAAGATGAAATCTTCAGGAAGGCGGTGGAGAACTTTGAGCCGGATGAGGACGTCCCAATCGACTTTCGACTGTTGGAGGGAGCTGAGAAGGAGGAGGAGACGAAGCAGAAGAAGGATGAGGATGAGCCCGTGGCGGGTGTCAACACTGACGAGACCCTCAAGGAGATCTCAAACCTCCTTAAACGCCTCCAAAGTCACCAGTATATCCGTCTATCCACTGCTCCGACCCTCCCCGCCCCGCGCATCAACACCTCCTCTACAGTCCCCTCTACAACCCCCACCGCCGCCGCCGCCGCCGCCATGACCCCCGACACCCCGCACACTCCCACCCCCGAGGAGCTCACCATCTACAACGATATCCAGACCCGTCTCACCCACCTCATCTCGACCCTCCCGCCTCACCTTACAATAACAACCGACGGTACCCCCTCCGCCCCAGTAGCCATCTCCCCGCTCATTCCGCTACAATCCGGGACCCCAATCTACACTGGGACCCTCCCTTCCACACCCACCGTCCAACCAGCCGCTATTGCAGCCCTCAACGCAGCAGTGGGCATGTCGCCCTCCACCCCCTCACCAGCGCCAATCGCAATGATGTCGCGCCAATCCGTCAACGTCCCCGCGCCGCTCCCACCACGGCTCCAGGGCGCCCCAAACGTGCAGACCTACTACCAGCCCCAGCAGTACCATGGCCATCAGCTGCCGGCCGCGACACAACCACACCACTATCCAAGCCCGTATGCACCCCCACCGCCGAGGGTCGTCAGCCCGGGCGTGCAGCGCGTTGGTCAGCCGATGTTTCACGCGCATAGCATGCCCCCCACGACGCCGCGCAGGGTCAACGTGCCACCGCCCATGGGGCTTGCGGCGATCGGCGCTGGCTATGGCAGCGGTGGTGGTGGTGGTGGCGGCGGCGGCGGCGGCGGGTATGCGGCAGGACAGGCTGCTGCGCAGGGTGTGCAGGGGGTCGTTCCGCAGAGCGCGCAGAGGCCGGACGGACTAAGGATGGGGGTACAGCATACCCAGGCGAGTATGGAGAATGGGACGGTGCCGGGGGGAAGGTATGCCGGCAGGAGTAGGAGGTAGTGTGATGGGTTTTTCTTTTTCTTTTTTACACTTTTTTTTTTACTTTTTTTTAAAAAGAATGAAGGGGCTTCTTTTGTGTTTCTGCATCTCTCTGTTTCTCTGTGTGTGTGTTTGTCTGTGTGTACTCCGTTTCAGTTCTTTGTAGTTTTCTTTACATTTTCTTCTTCTTCCAGTGCTACTTTACACGGTGTGCCATTGCCGAACGAGACGAGACGAGACGAGAGTCCGAGTGGGAGGGGGTGGTTAGCATATAAAGTGCATGTGTGTGTGTGTGTGTGAGTGGAGACTGACTGACTGACTGAATGACAAGTTCCTTTCTCTTTTCTTACTTGTAGTAGTTCTTTTCTTTCTTTCTGGATCACTGAGACGGCTATAAAACTAGGGGTGGGAGAGGAGAGAATGTTTTTGTGTATGTGTGTTAATAAATAAATAAATAAATGGGTTGATCATGGGCGAGCACTCATTCACTCACTGCGGGTCACTCGTTTTCAGTCCCGGATGAGGGTTTATATCAGAGGCCATTCTACAGATACATGAATACTTAATTATATGCCATCTCATTAAGTATCAATTCCGTCCCATCTCACCCCGCTATCTACACCACGTATCCCGCCTACCTCAAGCCCCCCGCCGCAAACCCGGTCCTCAGCCTCTCACCAACCCACGCGCCGGCCCCGCCCGCAGCCCGCACGAGCCCGGCCACCCTGGACACGGGGACCATAGCGCCGACGGGCACCGCGCGCAACACATGTCCCGGGTCCGCGGTGACGCCGAGGACGTGCACGCGCTGCCAGCGCAGGCGCTTGACGGCCTTGACGTACTCTGCGAGCGTTGTTGCGTCGGCGGCGGAGACGAGCAGCGCGCCCGGGCGGCCCTGCAGGTAGAGCGCGCTGGTCGAGGGGAGGCGCCGGGTCAGTGTTTGCAGCGCGGTGAGCTTGCGCGGGGAGTGGAAGTGGTGGAATGTTAGCAGCGCGAGGGGCATTGTTTGTTTGTGTTTGTGGTGTTGCTGTCTGTGTGGGGTCATCAATGTAACTACTTATCTACTCATCATATATTCCAATAAACTACTTTACCTACACATCACAACACCACCACCACACACAAAAAAATGGCACCCAACCGCCCGTCCACGACCGCCGCACCCCCCCCACCGACCGCCCTCCCCGTCTACGAGCCGCCGCTACTCCCGCTAACGCCGACAGCCCAAAGCGCACTCACGACGCTGACCGAGAACCACGGGCGCCCCACCCCGCTCGACAAGCTGACGCAGAGCGTCTCGCGGGCGCTCGAGGACCTCGGCAGCATCGCCGCCGACCTAGCCGAACACGTTCCCGCCGGCGACGCGGACAGCGACGCCTCCGACAGCGAGGCGCGGCCCGCGCGCCAGCGCCTCCTCGACGAGCTCGAGGTCCAGGCGCGGGTGCTCGTCGACCAGGCTAAGGTTGCCGCGGACATGAAGGAGGTGCTTGGGCTTGCTGTGCGCGATGTTAGGGCGCCGGAGGGGGAGGGGGAGGAGGGGGGCGTAGGCGTTGTGGGCGGGTTCGGGAGGAGGATGGCGGAGCGGGCGGTCCACTACGGCGGGCTGGGGATGAGGTCGAAGTATGCACCCCCCCCCCCCGGGCAACTAGAAGACTGGCTACTAACAGGGGGCAGATACGGCAATGTGGCCGAATACGTCCAGTTCCGGCGGATGGTGTGGACCTCCCAGCGCGGCGACACGCAGATGCCCAAGGCCTCGACGTGGTTCAGCCACCTTGACGCTTCTTCGCCTGCCGCGCAGCCGCAGCCGCAGCAGGGCGACGACGACGGGGAGGACTCGGACATTGAGATTGCGCAGGAGCGCCACTCGTACCAGTGTCCGCTGACGCTGCGGACGTTCTCGGAGCCGTACACGTCGACCGTGTGTCCGCACTCGTTCGAGCGCGCTGCCATCCTCGAGTACATCCGTGGGCGTGGGCGCGGCGGCGTCAGCTGCCCGGTGCCTGGGTGTGCGCAGGTGCTGACGGTGGCGCTGGTTAGGCCGGATCCGGTGCTTGAGAGGAGGGTGAAGAGGGCTAGGAGGCTGGAGGAGGAGGAGGAGGAGGAGGAGGAGGAGGAGGGGCAGGGGGGCGGGCAGGAGGGGGTGAAGAGGGAGGGGGGGAAGAGGGGGGGGAAGAGGAGGAGGGGGAGGGTGGTGGAGGTTAGTGATGAGGAGTAGGGGGCTTCTTTTTTTTTTAGTTTAGTTTTAGTTTTAGTTTTAGTTTGGTACTCTTTTCTTTTCCTTCTCTTCTCCTTCTCCTTCTTCTAGTAGTCTTAGGGAACCCAAAAGGGCCGGTGGTCCTCACCACATATCTTCATAAACCCTCACCACCGCATCCAAGACCCGAGTGATACCCCATGTCTCCCAGCTACAGTGGTTGTATAACCCAGCACTAGACCCAGCCCGCTGCACGTGCCCGACCGGGGGCATAATAAGCTGACAACCACAGGCGCCCCCGGTGGCGGTTGTCGTGGCATACAACTAATGAATTAGAAATCAGTTGTGGGTGGTGGTTGCGGCCGAGTGATAATCCGTGACGCCGTCTACTGGCCCGGCGAGGTAACACTTACCTAAGTGCTAGCCTGGTCTGGGCGGGCTATCGTTAAAAGAGGAGCTACAGACAACGTCTTCTGGTGACGTTGGGCTCAATCCCCGGGTCGGGTTAATCAACAGAGCATTATCATTTCTGGGGACTACTCTACACGTCGGTATGGCGCCGGTCCTACCCAAGCACCACCCTCCACAAAAAACCCACCTCAACACCACAATTGATTTAAAAAAACATTTAAAACAGGGAAATGGTAGAGCTGGTGATTATCTGTCTATTTCTTTTTAAACCCATTTTTGAGAGACTTTATGTTTTAGCCCAGTGGCCGGCCCGGGATATGAGCAAAGAAAGTATCCCGCCGTCCGGCGCCGGGATAGCGCTGGCTGCAGGTGGCAGTACTTGTGCGGGTGGCGGGGGATGAGGTCGATCGGGTGGGTTGGGGTCAGGAGGAGGCTATGGTTTTGCGTGTCTTTTCACTGGTGTGCTTTGGCTTTGGTAGTTTTTTGGGGGACGGGGGTATTGGGTGGTTTACTAGGGGTTACCACCTCGCCTCGACAAGCAGGTACATGCATGTATACATGTACTCTAGTTATTTGCCCTCCGCTCCCCCAAACCCATACATTTCATTGCCCTGAAATCAATGATGTAAACAAACAAACTTTCATTCCCTTTGATGCGTTGCCAAGGAGATTGATCTTTCCACAAACGGGGGGCTCATAAACCACAGCGGCACAAACAGAAGCATCGTGGCGTGGCCTAGTGGTAATACACTGGGCTTCGTCATATGACCACGACAGGTTCAAATCCTGGTGGGAGCAGTGATGAGAAAGCCCGACATGGTAGCGACGCTCTTGAGGGATGAGTACTTCTTCACGTAAGTCTTTTGTTGCCGGCTTTTTTTTATCATTTATGTAAATTTTAGGGAACAGTGGTAGACCTCCACGGTACGTACATGTTGTCGTGCTTAGTCAATGCCCGGGCGCAAAAGGATGTAATCTAGTACATAGTAGATTGACTTGGTAAGGGGTGTGTGGATGTGCCCGGCCGTCTTGCGCGGGCGTGGCGTGGGGGGTGGGTTTTACACATAATGGCGAGTCCCCGTCACGGACATAGTATATTGAAGAACCCAGCGACACATGCACCAACAGACCCATAAACGCACTCTCAGTTGAAATATCCACAGCACAACCAGCCCGTCACCTCAGCAACAGCCAGTGCCTCCAACCCTAACCCGCGCGCTTCACAGCCCATTCTGCACGGCCTGCTCCCCATAGAGCCGGGGGTGCACTCAGATCTGGGTCAACAGGCCAACAAGGACAGCAGGCCAGCATTTTCCACCACGGGTAGCTGCTACTCGGACGGGATCAGAAAACCGGCCCGAGTGTTGAACGAGCATCCCTAGCTGGACACACAAGTACATACCACGCAATGGGTAGATCTACCTCTGGGCGCTTACTAGCCCAGTGCGGTTCCAATTGCGTGGCTGAGCCACGGCTGGATCATGGGCTGTCACTCGGTCGTTTCGGTGTCCGTGGATAGATGACTGGACGCTAGGCATGTCGCACGTGGTTCATATGTACTGTCGCACAGGTGGTATCAATTATGATACCAGCTTGCATAAAGACAAATAAGTCACAACATTGTCACAGACACACCTACCATATATAACCCTATAACTCCTCCCGCTTAATAGATATCATTATTGGGCTTCTCATCCTAGATTTAGTCTTCTATTCTAAATTTCTAAATCTCGCCGTTGTGGCTAGATACGCAGCCACAGTACTAAAGAAGGTAGGAATGCAGGAATTGTACGGAGCAACATCGGCCGTCGGGGGTACAAAAAGGAAGCTACATAGTACAAATAACCAAAGAAGACCGACTACCACCACCACCATTGATCATGCTAGCCACAGTTACTTAGTACACCGTACCACTCTCACGCTCAATACACATACACAGAGTATTGACGGACCAAACCGAGCCTGGGGTCAGAATCATCCATCAGCACCGCTGTATACATATAAAGAGAGGGCTTCATGGACTTACGGTTGTGCACCAGAACCCTAGGATAGAGAGACGTACCCATATATCTATCTATACCTTCTCCCCGACTTCCTCGCAGCCCCGGAGGTGTAGGTGTAGGGTGCTGATGCTGCCACATATACAATGGCACAAATGCAGAGCACATCGCCAGCACTAAGATCGTGTCGTGGGCTTGCAACAAGCGGTAGTAACTATTAATTACACTCAACCGATTAAGCCACCGCCCGCCAGACCAGAAGGCACTACACAGAGGATAAACACAAACTTACATCTCCCCGCCCCCGCCTCCAAAACCAATAACTCTGAACGATGCCAAAAACCGCAACCACCACGCCCACCACGCCCGTAACAACAGCAACCACATCAGCGCCGCTGTTGCCCTGCTCTCGCGTCTGCTGCAGGATACCATCGCTGGCCCCGAAATTTGTAGCGTGCGCAAAAATAAAGACCGTTGTGGTAGCGGTGGTTGGATCCATTGGAACTACTGATCATGTGACGAGCATCGAGCAAGAAGGAGTCATGTGACGGGGTTTAAATACAGGGTGTTCTGGTCACCTAACCCTAACGACGTGTCACGTGAGACACAAACAAGGCTGTGATTTCATCGTTAACCAGTGTCATGCGTGTGTGCGGCGTGGTACGGGGGCTGTGCTGCGGTCACGTCCCCGCTTGGTGTTTATTGGCTTGGGTTGCCAAAGTTTTCCGGCGCGGAGGCTCCAGATCATGAAAAGTCACTCGGTAGGGTCAAATCGAGTGGGGGTCATGATCAATACTGTGTCTAACGGCTCTTGTTTAGGCAACATATCACCTTCACAAACAGGGCGCCCCCTGGATCGATTCAAAGAGAATAATACTTTTATTTTTTTTACCGAATTCAAACAGAACAGCTGCAACACACAAAAAAAACAACCCGCAAACCCAACAACCCCAATCCAGCCAACCATCTCCCCACCACCGTAGCCTGCAGATAACGGTTTTAACGCCCACACCTTTCAGGACCCTCTGTCATACCTACCACCACACCACCCTGTTCCACATCCGGCACCGGCTCGGTCGGCCCCAAGGCGCGGCGGGGCAGAGCCCTGAGGGAACGGGCTCAGAGGCGATATACATGAGGACAATAAAGACGTAGAGAGCATCGTTGACACTTATGACCGCTGGTGGCCGGCCCGGTAGTGGGGACGGAAGGTTCGTCGCTGCGGTAGACTTTTTTTTTTTAAGTGGCCATGGCTTAAGACGTACGGGAGAGAGGCTTACACTTCGCCTGCGGGTTTGCCAGTATCTGTATCCCAGGATCAAGAGGGGGATGATTGCTATTATGAGGCCAGAAATGCTGGTGACGGAAGCGATTACATCAACACTACCACTCCGCTCTTCCCGAGGGTGTAGAGTGGAGTGGATTGCTGAGACGGACGTGGTGGTAGAACTGGCCATGGAGCGGAAGTTGCCGGGGGTTTGTGGTTAGTTAAAAAAAAGGTTTCTAGTTCAAGCAGCGGATTTATGGTTGACTGCAGCCAAGACAGCCCGTCCAGCAGCAGGACACATTCAGGAGCTGACTCCAACCAACATGCCAAGCCACTGAGTGATATCCCATGAACCAACTTCCCTCGGGCAGGTGTAGAAATCAATCATCTTATTGTGTTGGTATAATGTATCAAGGAATCCGAATTTTGAGCCCGCTTTTTGCTAGAAACAAAATTGAAATATTATGACAAATATTTCCCAGCCTTGAGCCTTGCCTTCTTATCCACTGCCACCTCCCCTTCCCCTTCCTCCTGTCAATTAACCTGCAAGGATATAACAAGTCCGTCGTGTAGCCCTAGCCCCGCTTCTGAAGGCCTCCTATGACTCCTGTATATTTGATATGTCTGATGAACCATAAACTATCCCATCTGTACCATAGACTTTAAGAATGATTCGAGATCTTCACCAATACCTCACCTCCATTTACAGCTCCTAAAGCTTCGGGATACTAGTTCCAAGGGGATCAAGAGTGAACCGACAGTGTTTTCTGGCGCAGAGCTTTACTCTACTCCACAAATCCTCAATCCAATTTAGCAGAGTACGGGGCAGAGCCCCGAGGGCCGGGCACGAGCTGGCTCAGATGCAATTGATATACCGCATAACAATAAAGCTAGAGCAGCATTGACGTTTACCGCCGAACCTGTGCCCCGGGAAGGAGGGTGTTGGAGGTAATTGCGTTGACTATATACTTGACAAATTAAATTAGATTACCTATATCATGCGAAATATCAGTTAACTGTCCAGCATAGGGCTCACATTCCGCCTGGAACTCCTCCAGTAGTGCTGTACCCCATGGATTGACGCAAGGGTAAGGACCGCGGTCAAAGCGTGACAACAATATACCAGTAGAAAAAGTAGTCACATCAAAACCGTTGTTTTGCTCTTCTCGGATACAGTCTATTAAGTGGGTATCGGAAGTCAGGAACATTATCGGTAGCACAACTCTTTATGGCCATACCTACAAAGTCAAGATCAGAATCCCCATAACAGTTTAACTCTGGATAACGTACCGTGGTTGCTTTCTAGGAGTTGCACTCGATCATGGCCGTTGGTCAATCAGAGTGCAGTGTTCTTGGTGCGCCAATAGGAAGGTCAGCTTGGTCTAGCTACATACATCGTGTCTGGAAACCCAACGATGATACCGACGTGGCCAAGCATTACATTAAGGGATGTACTTCCAACTTTAACTAAAATATACATGTAGTGATCGTGGCAGACCCAAGTATGGTTGGGGACACCTTGAGCCGGAGCGCCAAATTAAAGTTGCTGAACTTTGAAGCCAACCAACACAACACATTAAAATTAAAGTAGCCATGTAGGGTAATAGGGGAAGAGGTAAATAACACTGTAACAGAGCCCAGTTAACTCTATCTATTGTTGTTGTTGAGCTATTGAATTTCTAAAAGTTGGGTTTTTGGTAAGAGGCTGGCAATAAATTACCTTCCACCCGATTAGGAAGTACACTAGTACAGAATTACCCAATTGGGAATACATTACTGGTTCATGGACAGTCTCTTGGCATAAGGTCACTCACTGTCTTGGCGTTTTCAGAGCGATTTAATGCCAAGTAATTACTTAGACTAGGAAAGCGATCTTCTCTGGGGACCCCTCCCGTCTCTAGGTACCATATATACACGTAGTGGACATATATACCACTTTTCTATGCCTAGGTGGCGGGCTACAGAGGCCGGATTTCGGTGACAAATCTTTCAGTATCAGTCGATTGTTTGTGTTCCAAATCATATATAATCACTCGGATAGCCTCGGCCATTGCGAGGTCTAATTTGGCCCCAAAACAAGGAGCAGGGCCATAGTACTTGGAGTTATATATCTAGCGAAATAACTCTCATTCCTTATTAAACAAAAGCGAATCAAAGATAGAATACAAATTAAACTCCTCAACATAAATAATCGCCATACAAAGGAAAGGAACTAGAAAACTCCTTCTCAAATTTTTTCAATCCATCATAGTCAGTCAGCTAAATAACTACTCAAACTCTCGATATAACAATCCAAGATCTTTAATAAGTAACTCACAATTCCGAACCGCCCGTCGAGAATGCAGTAGTAGTTCAAGATACAGATCTATGCCTAGATCTCAGCTCCGCCTCGAAACCGGTATTTAGCGCGTATAAATTGGGGCCAAAGGCACGGCTCGGCGAAGACGAAATATACATGGTGATGAAACAAATGTAGAGAATATCATTGGCATTCGTTGTAGGCAAATGCGGGTGCATAAATGTATGCGCATGGTTATTCATAGCAGGGGCGGGCACTAATGTCTGGGCAGGTGTTAGATTGGACCATAGGGCATAAAGCATAAAGGTATATAGGAAATAAGACTGACATTTTGCTTGCACCTTTTCAAGTATTTATATCCCATGAAGACAAGTGTAAGAATCGCGACTAAAACACCGATAATACTAGTGACAGTAGTGATCACGTTGACGCTGTTACCGTCTTGCTCTTCTCGGGTATGTAGGCTGTGGAACACATAGCGCGTATCAGGGATTCCGGTTGCAGCATGAGCAAAGGTAAAGGTCGGGGACATAGCAGCGGTGGCAGTCAGGTCCATTATCGGTGAGAAACTCAAGGGTTATCAGGTGGATTCTGGCTTCTCTTTGAGGGCTGGGAGATCTAGAAACGCTTTATACTATCATCAGTGGTGCTTCTTTATAGCCATGATAGATGAGGCTGGCTGTGCGGGCCTTTAGAGCTTTTGGACCGTACCCACTCCACTTGTTTCTATGGGGCAGAGTGCGATGTGCTTTTAGATTCCTTAGGCCACCTCTCGGTATACTTGGTCCTTGATCTCTGAGGCAGGATGGGAATCTCCTAGGCTGTACCCCTCCCCCATGAAGAAAAAAAAATGTGATAGCTCGCAGATACCGTATTGTGCACTCCCAGATCCATAGCATCCGATTTGGCAGGGCAGGGTATAATGTGCTTTTAGATCTCTTGGCCTCACCGTAGCTGACACGCGAGATATGCGTCGTAGCGGGGTTTTTCGGGCAGAAGCTTGCATATCGGTTGACGATCGGTACGGGGGCTACCTCTGGTTGGTCTATACCCCTGCTGCTCTGCGGATGGAGGGTGGGCTGGTCCCGTATCTCTCTGTAAGAATCTCACGGTAGATACGCGCTTACAGTAAACATGGAACGCCGTTAGGGGGTTTACACACCAGTAGCATCAAGCAGCTGCAGGCCAGGCATGTGGTCACGTACATACCCAGAACAGCTTATATTTCTGACCCGGCGACTCTGCGCCTCCACACCCGCCAGTAACATATACCAGGAACTCCACATGATAGACAAGCTTTAATTTTATCACTAGCTCTCAAGGCAAGGCTCAGTGCACCATGCCTAAATTCACGATAGCGATAGCAGCGCCCGGAACCCTGGTATTAGCACCGCCCACCAGTGCACCCCGTATATGGTAGAGAGGGCATTTCTTGACATGGCGTATTCGTATACGGCATTCCAAAATTCGATTAAACGTGGAAAATGAAGCCACGATCGACGTATGCGCGTAAAGCCATGTATGTAATATACGAGTGCGGAATTAAGTTGATGAAACATAGGTGATATACATGTACCGTAAATTCTCGAGAAATCCACTATCCCCGCTTCGCTAAATCTTAATTCCGGGCGAGAAAAAGTATGTATCTGCATGAACTCCTGGAGTTTGATTCGCCAATTCGCCTTGGTTCGGGCTTACCACATACAAATACGGGGATAGTGGATTATTCAAGAATTAACGGTATTTACAACTCAAGAACTATGCTTGGCATTAACCATACATGTATGTATTAGTGGCAGTGCAGTCCGGAAACAACACGTGTATGCACGAAACATAAAGTACGACACGCTGCGTATAGATCGGTACATATACTTAACTTATGTAAAAGTCGACAGCAACATACCCTAACCCTTGTTATGTGCTTGGCTGGCATCTTGCAATATCACTCGCAACGAAGGGCCCTTGATATTTAACCACTTTACCGGTTCACCTCTAAAGTTCACTCGCTCACAAAAGACCACCCAACTGTTCTCTCAAAAGACATCAATGCTTGATATGATACTATGCTACAGAATAATGCAATTTAAAAATCCGAGAAAACCCCCAATAAAAAACTGAGAAAGAAAAAGAAAACACAAAAGCCGATTAAAAAATGACCCTCTATGGCTTAGTAGCCTCGTTCATAGCACCCTTCGCCTTCCCCGCGACTTCATTAGCCTTCCCCTTTGCTGTCCCCTTCACTTCCTCCTTAGTCCCCTTCGCGCTCCCACTGTACTCGCTAGCAGTCCCCTTTGCGCTTCCCGTCACCTCCTGCGCCTTTCCAACCGCCTCCCCCGCATACTCCTGGGCAGTTCCAGCAGCCTTTCCAGCGTACTGCTTAGCGGTGCCAGCAGCACCCCCGGCATACTCCTGTGCGGTTCCGGCAGCGTTGCCTCCAACCTCCTTCGCCTTGCCAGCTGCCTGCGATGCCTGCTCGCTCGCGGTGCCGCTCGTAGTGCCGAGCGTCTTCTTGGTCTGCTCGGTGACGCTCTCGGCCGTCTCGATGCCCTTTACGGCTGCGTTGGCGGCGGTCTGGTCAACGGCCTTGACGGCGTCTTTGATGGTCTCGGTGACGGTCTTGTGGAGGGTGGGTGATGTGCTGATGGGGCGGACGGTGACGGCCGGGGTGGTGCGGAGGATGGCGCTGGTGCGGAGAGCGGTGGTACGGAGGATTGAAGACATTTTTGAAAAAAAGAGCTGTTTGTGTTATATAGCTATGGTTTGGAAGTAACTGTGGTGGTGATGGTTTGATTGCAATTGGTTTGTGTATGTGAGTGGGAGTGTGCTTTGTATTCGAACAGAATGGAGAGTAGAAATTACGAGGGAATGTTGGGCATTTTATAATTAATTTCACCCTTCACGGCCTCTACTTGTTGTTACTTGCTCGTTACTTGTTATAAAAAAAGGATCGTTCGTGAACCCGTTGCGTTGCGTTGCTGTGACGTCAGTATTTGCGAACCAGAAGTGATGTCAACCCCACACAACATCCCTGCCCTGGCTGCCCCACACAACAACAGAACCCTTTCCCTGATCATGACCATCATCAACAAAGGCTTTATTCAAACCGTTCAGATCTCTCGGCTGTTTGCTGATTGGTGTGGCGTCAAAGGGTTAGGGTTGCGATTTAAGGCTCTGCGGGCTGTCTTACCCTTAAGCTCCGTCTGGGAGCAGAAACAGGACAGGGCCCAGTGTGACATGCGTGGCGCTTGGGGGAGGGTATGTTAAAAACCGTAGGTAGACACGCGACATATCTCTAGGTAGGTATCGTGGACTGGCTTGTCGGCTGGGAAGAGTACACGGTCTATGGGCTACACACCTGCCCCCAGCGTACTGGGCAGCTCCATAGGGATACATACATGTGCTTGGATCCGGCTATCGTATCTACAAAAGCAGACTGGCAAGGGCATACCTCCGGGCGGTTTAGCGGAACGCGCCTAACACACCGCGCTTGTTAATATTTTCATCACTTACGCTAGCGTGGTGAGGTAGGCTAATAATTCACGCATCGGGTTGGTGTTGTGCTTAGTCAACTACCCTGTCATTAATCCCTGCCACTCATCAACCGACCAATCAAATCACGTTAAAATGTCTCACTATTATTACTCTTTCTATCATTAGCGCGCCTATATAGGGGTGGCGCTAACCACCTCTGTGTCTAAATATTAAGCTCTTGGCGGTGCTTAGTCAACTACCTCTCATTAATCCCTGCCACTTCACCAACCCGAGATGTCGCACTTTCATATCTTCTGAGACATAGGGTACTATATAGAGGTGCAATCTACGCCCAAGTACTCTTACAGGCCATCTATGTGTCTAGAGTACCCACGTGCGAAATGCCACTACAAATGGAACGGCCAAGATTTTTGGTTGCCTCTATCGTCCATCATTTAACTATTCTCGGGTGTGGTCAAACTTATCGGAGGTAATTAATTGGGTTGTGACCATACTTGCCGCGGCCGCGTTTTCTGCGCTTCTAATCACCTACATATATTACTGCAGACTCCTGGTCTGTTTGAGGATGCCCAGTGTTGAAGGTCTTAAGCGGGGTAGGAGGAGGGTCACGGCACCAAGAATAGGTTTAAGGAGGTCACCGAAGAGAAGATATTTGTTACAGCCGTTCTTCAATCATGATATCTGCTGTTATATTCCTAAGACCTAGGCTATGGATATCAACTACAGGCAAGAGTTGAGGGCAGATTGCACCATTACTCTACCAATAGTCATCCTCGGCATCAATACCCCAGATACCGCCTCTAGCTCTATCGCCCTTCCTCTCCCTTGCGCTCCAAATCCTCTCCTTCCTCTCTTTCTTCTTCATCTCGGCCTTTTTATCCGCATTCACCTGTGCCCGAAAAGGATTCCCCCTCGTCTTCAGCGGCGCAGGCACACACTTCCCGTTCTGGTGATTCGCGCGCATCCCCACCGCCATCGACGCCGCACACACGCCGCACCTCCACAGCACTGGGCTGGCTGCCGGCGCCGTTCCCAACGGCACCAGCCGTATCACGTCAATCCCATCCCCGAGCCTTTTTGGCGCCACCCCGTTCCCAAGTTGCTTCTTCCTGGCGGGCCGGTCCCAGCTCACGCCTGGCGCAACGCCCGGGTCGAGATTGGCGAGGTGCTTCTTGCCGATGATGTGTGCTTCGTGACAATCTTTGCCGTAGCTGACGTTGCAGAGAGTGCAGGTGATGGGGGCATTCATGTGGCGCTTGGAGGCTTCGTGGGCGGATTTGTCCCTCAGGAAAAGAGTCTTGTTGCAGGGCTTGCAGGTATATTTCTCGGGGAGAGACTTTGCGGGAGGGGAGGTAGAAGCTTTAGGAGAGAGGTCAGAGTTGGGAGTACTATCAGTGCTGCGCATTTTGGATTGAGGGGTGGGTTGTGGAATCTGGAGGTAGCAAGAGTGAGGAGGAGGATATAGGTTATCAATAGATGGTGGTGAGTGGTAGTTATAGACTCTGGGGATCATAGAAACCAATGCCTATTACATCATATACTGTATTAATTCGAATGAACGGCCGGTCGCACAAGACCTTGAAATTTCCATATTTGGTTGTTTCTCTTGAATACGCCCCCCCTAATCTCCCTTGAAAAGGCAACTTCGACGTCTTGTGTGACCGGCCGTTCATTCGAATTAATACGGTAGGATGTGGACTGATGGGGTGGTTACCTAAACTTACATATAATTGGGCGGCCTGATAGTGGGCGGCCTGATAGTGGGCGGCCTGATAAGGACAGTTCCACGCATCCACCCCACAATATTCTTCTGGGCGGTGTGAATGCTTGTCTATTATTACCATCACCATAGCTAGATAACTAGCCTGGCTAGACCATAGGTAAAATCCCCCCAACCTCCCACACATACACCATCTATAGCTACTGGAGCTGCAAACCGTGTAAACAATTGTATAACCGAAGCTTCCCCTGGGCCGCGAGGGGTTCATCTCACGAGTAAATACCACCCCCCAAAACACCAGCGGTCCCCAATGCCCGCTAATTCCGAGTTTGACGTGTCCGACGTGTAACTTGACGCTCCCGGCACGCTGCCGCGAAGCTCATGAGGTATCGAGATAACATTATGAAGCAGCAGTAAAGGTTACAAACGTAAGCTACCTCTGCTGCTGGTGTGGGAGAGGATGGAGGTGGTGAAGAAAGTGAGGAAATGGACGTGTGAGGTCTGTAATATAGCGGACGGGGCATGAGAAGGAGAGGATATGTACAAGAAGAAGGACCTGAAATTGGTAACAGCCTCTGACTCGCGACTACTCGCGACAGGTAACAAGTATCTACCCGAAAATGCAGCTGCACTGAATTGGTGTATTTCCCTAGAAAAAACTACACCAATCCGAACCCCTGCTTTTCAGCTTGGATTTTCAGGTTCTTACTTCCCGAGTAGCAACTGGTGCTTTAGCTCCTATGTGGCCTCTACAGGCTCTGGGTACTTCTCCTCGTACTAATCCTCGGTAGCGAGCCCACTCAGCCCTGCTGCCCAAGCAACGCCAATGCCATACAACACAGAAGTCTCGAGAACATTTCCCGCTGTCAAGACCCGACAACCATGCAGGAAGATGGTGCCGACATTCAATAGAGTAGAAAGATACCTACTTCGGGGGGGCGCTGAGACAACGGTTGTCAAGAACCAGGCACCACGCCAGTGGGGGCACTCTCGAATGAGGAGACGAAGGCATCTCGATGAGCGAGATAAATAGGTTCCCTAAACTGACTCTATTAGTTCCTTGGGCACTATGCTAACTTTAGCAACACCTTCCACAGGCAAACCGAGAATTCTTTTTTTTTTTTACTTCTCCACTCGTACGCAACCAATCGGTTATGACGGCGGTCAAAGCCGGGGCGGTGAGGGTTGTAAAAACACAATGCACCCGAGTACGTTGAGTGCAAGGCTGAACACCAGGCAGCTTAAGAAGGCCTGCTTATACAAGATCAAAGGGTCAAACCTGTTTGTATATCTAGAGAATTACGGAAGCGATACGACTGACTAGTATCGAGTTACGCAGAAGGGGATGAGATGGGGAGAGGCGTCGAAAGCACAGGAAATTTCATCATTCGGGATTTTTGGTTGGTCTAGTTTTCCAGATGGGTGTGTAGCCCAGCCGGCGGAAGAGGCACTGCGGAGATGGCGCGAGGGAAGAGATGGGTAGGGAAATGGAAGCCTCCTCGGGGGGGCGGGGAGGAGAGGGGGGAGAGGGGAGGGGGGGGAGAAAGATGACAAGATGAGAGAGGATGAGGATAACAAAAAGCTTCGGAGTGGGGAGCGGTCGAAGAAGGGAGGTACTTAGATCTCAGAAGTGCGCCCTTTTCTTAAAGTGACATGTCACTATTCAATTGAAACAAGTTTAGCCACTCGAAATTACTGACTTTTAACCCTAAGGTGGCCTTTACATACGAGGGCGCCCATTTCCGCTTCGCCCAGGGAATATGTAGATAAAAAAATCTGTCTGGCCATGGGAGGTATATCATTGGCAGCCAATCAGATAGCCTTGGACGGATGAAAGTTTTCAAATTCGCGACCTGGACCGTGCACCACTTAGTAGGGGAGTTATATTGCTTGTTATGGTAGATAGCAACCAACGAACCAAGCAAGGATTTCCAGCAGTTACCACACGAGGTTAATATTAGCTGAAAGTGGTAGGTCGCGAATTTGACAACTTTCATCCGTCCAAGGGATAGCTACATGTATCTAGCCTATCATAGCTATCATAGAGTAGAATATGGGAGATCTATCCCATAATGGTACTAGTGCCTAGGAAATCCGCCTAGGCATTCCTCAACCGAGACATCTCGGGTCATACTGGCTGAAACGTTCCTGCAAGTTTTAGAGGGTGGCCTTGGCAACTCCCAAGAGACGTTGTGGGACTAAGATTAGGCAACCAACCAACGGGTAAGCGAGGGCTGAGAGCGCGGCTAGAGATTAGCGCGCCTTGGCGCCTTGGCGATGTTTTGTCACGTGGCGCGTTTGGTAGTTCACTGCTTTGTTTCCTTTCGGTCTCTCTCTTCATCATCATCAATAATCATCAGTTTCACAGTATCATCGGTTCGATCATAGTTTCGAGCATATGAGCACCGTGAATAGTGAATTAGCATAAAACCTCATTCTGCCTAATCTATCTAAATTAAACCTCCTTCTAAACCTCTATTCTCGTGTCCGCAGCTACAACGTTCGCACATATGTTGCTCAACTGCGCACATCTTAAATGTGGTTCGTAATATGTAATCTAGGGATTGTTCTACACTTACATAAAACCGGACAGAGGAATCCGCAAAACGCTCAGCACGCCTAAATACTTGTGGTATGATGGACCCGACTTTTACAACCACACCCACTTCAACGACAGTTACCTTTGCCAATTCTGCGACTACATTAACATGCTGTACGCTCCATACACCACGCACTATCGATCGAGAAGGGCAAAACTATATTCTTGGTGTAATCAATACTGTTAATACTACCGCTGGTCTTTTGGTCGCAACTCTTACACTAGCATTTATGGGATACAAATACTTGCAAAAAAAGCGCCAGCGAAATGTGAGCACCTTGTTGCCATCAAAGCATGCCCTATACCCCACACCCTACTTATTTTTCTCTTATCTTGCCCTATACCCTATGCCCTATGCCTATCATCAAGCTAACATGCTTAGTCATTGCGTACCTCTATCACTACGGATCTTACATGCCCACACCCACACCCGCGGCCAACGAATAACAATATTCTCTACCTCTGCTTCCTCGTATACATTATATCGACTACAATCAGCGACCTTAGGCCCACGACTCAAGCTCCGAGAACCCGCAGAGAAGGTGCCTAGGAAGGGGTGATGGGGTCGAATGTTGTTTAGCTACTTAGGACAGGCCTTGACTCATACTTTTAACCTCGCTTATTTCCCTTTGTACAATAATTTTCTTTATTATTATTGCCTTGGCGTTTAGTCCATCACGTGCCTATTGGTTGCCCCGTTTCCCCGAGTGAGAGCTTATGACCGACTCTATTACCCGGTCGCAAACTCAGAAGATCAACGGAACCTTAATCCAATATCGCAAGTAAGACATCAGTGGAATCAGAAATATATATATATATGCCGGCACAGTACGGTACGGTACCGCAAAATCTCGAGCAACTCGAGGCAAAAAGCTGAAAATCACCACCTCCAAAGGAAGTGATCAGAGGCGATTAAGCCCTCACAGTAGTATCTAAGCCCAAGATATTTTAGCAGACAGCCTTGGCAGCTCCCCGAGATTTTGCTACTACTTTCGCTAACGATACAATGGCCAACAGTCTCCTTCAACACTTTGCGACCGACCACCACTATCATGATTATGTAATTATAATCACCATATATCGACCACCGTCGGCTCATCGTCGCTGGTACGTACATACCAAGGTAGGTTACATCATCGTTTTAATTGAAATAGCCATTACTAACAATAGGTACGATAGAGTTGTTGACGTCCCCGGCAGAGATACATACATTGATTTGCCACTTGGCGCTTACTAACTGACGATATGTGATAAACTACTGGGTAAACCATCCTTTGCTGCTAGAGAGGGGTATCGAATTGAAACAAGCTCTTAAAAATGTTTCTTTAAGAGCTGAGCTAAGCTAGGAGTACCAAGTAGGTTCGGTATCATTGATATAGAATACACTGTATTACTCTATCCATGATATCTCCAGTTTCTATCGCAAGCAGTGGCCGAACGCAAACAATGCTGGCAATTGATTGAACTGAGACGGTCCTCCTTTCTGCTATCCGGGACCCTACACGTCGCTTCCAGCCCGTTCCGCAAACACCTCCGGCAGGGCGTCTCTCTCGGGAGTGTGGCCGCAAAGCGGCCATCGATGGAGAACTCCTGGTTGAGGTACATGGCCTTTACGGTGCACAGCTTCTTCCCGATGGCGAGTTCGAGGCCCATCCTCTCCCACTGCCCCGCGCTGGGCTTACTTCCGGGTCGAAGGCGGAGTATGAAATTTGGTTTCGCGGCGGCGGCAGCAGCAGCAGCAGCAGCAGCAGCGGCGGCGGCGGCGGCGGCAGGGGGGGCCGCAGATTTAGCGGTGGGGGTGGCCGAAGATTTGACGATGGGGGTGGCTACAGATTGAGCGGCGGGGGTGGACGCAGATTGAGCGGCGGGGATAGGACGGGGAGGGTCTGCGGCCGTAGGAGTCGCTGGTTTGCCGTCCGTACGAGTAGCAGGTGCAGTGACTGTAAGGGTAACCTCAGAAGATGATGGTGAAGTAGCAATAGGTGTAACCGATCCAGCAACTGCAGGGACAGCTGATCCAGCAGCCAGAGGAATGATTTGTGAGGCGGTCACTGGTGCGGCAGTCCCAGGGACGACAACCGCAGAGATGACCAGACGTAGTGTGGCTACCTCAGTAGCTGCTGGTGTGGCAACTACAGCGACGACTGGCTCGATAGCACCAGAGACAACCGCTGCAGCACCTGCAGGGGCTGCTTCGGCAGCCACATGGATAACCTCCTCTACAGCTGGTTGATCGAGGCGGCGGCGTTTGCGGGGATGGTTTTCAGAACCAGCATGATGGTGCTGTCCCCTTGCGAAATCTTCGATGATGTCGTCCAGGGCGCTGGAGATGGAGGAGGTGGAGCCCGTGCGAGCGCGCATTCGCCGGATGGCCTCGAAAAAGCCAGCTTGGAAACGAGGATTCCCAGGGTCGTCGTTCATGCCTATAGCGTACTGGGTGATGGATCTAGTAAAACTTGACGTTGGTTTCGATTCAGTTAGTTGGGACGGTGATGGTTGATAGTGAGGTGGTTTTGTACGTTTGGGGAGCTCGTGGGCGAAGTTTAGATGGATATATACGATGGAGAGGGGTACATGTATTTGGGGGGGCTCCTGGAAATGCTGCGGCGGTTGGGAGGTATTCTGTTTGGGCCCGTGCGTGAATCGCGTTCAAATTCCCTGCCAGATGCCCGAAAGTCCGAGTGAGAGGTTGTGGCGGAAATACATGTAGTTAAACGACTTGTAGTATACAACTGGGCGCTTAAAACTTTAGTCGAAGCTGCCACCGTGTGCTACATTACATCTAAGAAGACGTATATACATGCAGATATACCGATATGCAATGTGTATCTTAAAGGGTCCGACCGGCCAGGTATCAGCAGCGAGTTGTATATACAGTCGCACCTCGCTAATATATCCTACCCTAGCTTATCCATCAAAAAAAACTATCTACTTTCTCGTATATTTGCTATCTCGCAGGGGCTTGGCTAGCTAGCTCCTAGAATACGCTAACGACATAACGACTAGGTGTGACTGTATTACCTTTTGTCCCTACATTCAGAGACCCTGCTTTTTTTTTTGATGCACTGATATATCATATCGATCACCAACGAACCTGAGAAATTGCTTTTTGTCTCACATGTTGAGATTCAGAGACTTTGCTTTTTTTTTGCCTATGTTGATACCTATTAGTAACGGTTGCAATTGGGGTTGCTTCTCTATCTCCTTTGGTATTCGGAGGCTTTGCTTTTTGTCCTTGTTAGTATCTGAAGGCCCTGCTTTTGTCTTTATTGATATTCATGCAGGAACCACCGTCTGCCCAGGCCAACTTATGTCTCTCCCGTAATCACACCCGCAGATACAACCACGAGCAGAATAACCCTAGCCCAAGCGCCCCGAGGATAGTTCTTCATGGTCTGCAGATTCAAGCCCCATCTTGAGGCTGGGTGTTCGTGCTCGAGGGATTTCCCCATCGGCAGCAATCAAACCCTTATCTTGATCACCCATTATCCTTGCCCTAAGCAACTGCATTTTCGGGTTCTTATGCTGGTAAACGAGCACCCCTTGGTCCCAGCCATATTCATATAGCGAGAATGTACATAATATAGTGGGAAATATATGAGTATAACGTATATATACAAAGGGAAGGAAACAAATGAGCGAGGCTATGAAAAAACAGATGAAAGTCATGATATAAATAAAGCAGCGCCTGGCACCCGTAGGTACATGCAGACCACATCCTCCATCACAGAGAGTGCACCCGTCCCTAGACACCTGCTTTTCGAGTTCTGGAGGCCTGAGTCGTGGGTCTGAGATCGCGGCTTGGGGCAGCCGATACAATGTATACGAGGATGAAACAGAGGTAGAGAATATCGTTATCCGTTGGCTGTGGGCGCGGGCGTGGGTACGCAAGATCCGTGAGAGAGGTATTTAATGACTACATGTAAACAGATTGATCAGTTTTATGCCAAATATATAAAGTATGGGGAGTGAGGCCGGCGTAGGGGGTGACAGACCGTTACATTTCCACGCCTTTTTCTCAAGTACTTGTATCCCATAAATGCTAGTGTAAGAGTTGCGACCAAAAGACCAGCGGTACTATTAACAGTATTGATTACACCGAAAATATAGTTTTGCTCTTCTCGATTCGTGGTGCGCGGCGCTGTATGGAGTGTATCATGAATTCCAGTTACAGAACTAGCAAAAGTACATGTAACTGTCGTTGAAATGGCCGTGGTTGCAATTAATGTTGGGTCTATCATGTGTTCGGAGTATTCAGAGGTGTTGAGTTTGGTGGTGTAAGAAATGATAATGGATCTATCTCTATCGGCTCTTAAGCGCCTGTCAATAGAGGAATTTTATACTAACATGAAGTTCTACCAGGATGCGGCCGAGTTGGTTTAGAGTACCGCCATTGCTCGAAAAATTGGCTATGCATATGAGATCAAAATTGCTATAAGCAGACGCTAGACCTGATCTACGCCCTTCAACCAATCGTGAAGGGGGTAATCCCTGGCCGGAGATAGCCAATTTTTCCTTTTGCGGTAATCATCCCTGCCTTCTTTTCCTCCATATCGTCTTCTTTTGCTTTTTCTTCCCATCTCCTTCTTGTCGTCTTCTTTTGCTTTTTCTTCCCATCTTCTTGTCGTCTCCTCCCTTCCCATCTTCTTGTCGTCTTCTTTTGCTTTTTCTTCCCATCTCCTTCTTGTCGTCTTCTTTTGCTTTTTCTTCCCATCTTCTTGTCGTCTTCTTTTGCTTTTTCTTCCCATCTTCTTGTCGTCTCCTCCCTTCCCATCTTCTTGTCGTCTTCTTTTGCTTTTTCTTCCCATCTTCTTGTCGTCTCCTCCCTTCCCATCTTCTTGTCGTCTTCTTTTGCTTTTTCTTCCCATCTTCTTGTCGTCTCCTCCCTTCCCATCTTCTTGTCGTCTTCTTTTGCTTTTTCTTCCCATCTTCTTGTCGTCTCCTCCCTTCCCATCTTCTTGTCGTCTTCTTTTGCTTTTTCTTCCCATCTTCTTGTCGTCTCCTCCCTTCCCATCTTCTTGTCGTCTTCTTTTGCTTTTTCTTCCCATCTTCTTGTCGTCTTCTTTTGCCTCCCCTTCCCATCTTCTTGTCGTCTTCTTTTGCTTTTTCTTCCCATCTTCTTGTCGTCTTCTTTTGCTTTTTTTTCCCATCTCCTTCTTGTCGTCTTCTTTTGCTTTGCTTTTTTTCCCCTTCTCTTCCTTCGTTTCGTCTTCTTTTGCTTTTTCCTCCCCTTCCTTCCATGTCTGGCCTAGGTCTCCACATCCAGCCCTCTCCACACCTAGCCCTCTCTACACTGGCACCCGCGGTACTATATCACCATCATGATCATCATCATCACGATAATTGTCGCTTGAGTGGATGGCACTTCTTGTATTGAAAATACCTAACTATGCCTACATCATGAAAATCTATTTTTTAAAAGTATTTCCCAGTTCTGGAAGGCCCATCATCAGTAGATAGGCCCTGAGGTATCTATTGATGAATTAGTATCTGGTGATGTTCATATTTGAGATGCTTCAGGCTTGAAATGCGGAATTAGGGTTAGGGAATGAAAGTTTTGAGCGCTTCCCTATATTCTGCAGTTCCACTGGAGTACTACTGTAGTTAGTAAAATCCAGTATTAAGACTAACCCTGCATTCTCTAAAATATGTATTCTGGCCACAACTGTATTCTTACTGTATTTCTTCAATTTCGGTATTCTTAATTGGGAATAAATATTTTTCCTTATCGTAGTGATACGATAGTGATCCCACCCCCTTTTTTCGTACTGTACCTATGCCGTCGGTCCGTCCGTCCATATGCTTCTACATATAAGCCCTAGCCAAATCTATACTTACTGTATCTACTCGTATACCTACTAAGTATTGGCGCACACACCAAAGGGCACAGAAGCCCAAAGGTTTGCCAATTTAATTCTCCTCATATCATGTATATACGTAGTATCTAGGCCGCACCAGCAGGAGCCTTTTTTTCTTCTTTTTTGTGTATCAGCTGTATATGTTTAAATTTAAGGTACAAAAAACATTGCATAGAGTATAAACTATGGCATAAAAAGCCTCTGTGCCTCCTCACGACTAACTATCCCCTGAATCAAACGCCGACACAGGTAAGAACATTGGAGAAAAATGAGACCTCTTCGGTCCCCAGTGGGTCTTGTCGTGGCCATGGTGCGTAGATTGCAATTAATATTGGGACACCAGCAGGAGTCTTTTTTTTTAAAAAAAAAAACCAATTGAATTTTGGTTTACGGGTACAAAACCAGCAAAGGAGAACCTATGGCATATACACCAGCAGGAGTCTACATACCCATATTTATATGAATGTATAGCCCTTGCCCATAAGGGCCGGGGGTCCCCCCCTCCCCCCAGCCCATGGTAAATCGTGTCTAATTAAAGATGTCTGTTTGCTGCGTTTCTCTATAACTTTGCCAGTACCGTACGTCCCGGCAATCTAGCTATGAGCCTCCTGCACCCACACCATACCTGGTCGGTCAATTGCAGCTTTGGTACATTTCTCAGTTTTGGTGGTTGCACCAATTAGTACATATTGGTTGGGTATGCGGGTAAGCTAGCGAAGAAGTGCCCCAGTTGTTTCATATAAGCGTTTAATTCCGGACCCCAAGGCTGCCCTTTTTGTACGGCATATGCATGCTAGTCTCGTTCCCAGCCCATACGGTGTGATGTTGGTGGTGGTGGTTGGGCCGATAGATAGTTTAGGTTCATCACGGTAGCTATAGGGTCTGGAGCAATAACCTCCCGGGCTTCTAAATAACCCCGCCAGACTTCTTTCGGTAGAGAATCCGGAGTTTTTGGCATAGCAACCGGGGACCCTGGAGGGCATCCGGACCTTTTTTGGTGCAGAATCCGGAGTTTTGGGGGTAGAAACCGGACTTTTGGCATATTTAGCAACCGGGCAGAAAAAGGACTGGTACGAACCCCTTGGGCAAGGCAAGCACACCAGACCCTTCCGGTATTGAGCCATACAACCACTGGGGCCTGGGAACGAGGCTGACGGCATACTATAGATATAGCTACACATATAAGTAGTGGCCGAGTCGGGTCCGTATAGCTGGCAAGAGTGCCCCGGATATAGAATACCGACGCCGTACATACATGTATATACAAGACACCGGTGGTGGGAGGGGGAGGGTGGAATGTATCAACAATAGTATGTGGGTGGGGGGGCTGACAAAGGATTAGATTAGATTAGGTTAAGGTTTCTTCACCGACGGGTGTCAATGATCACATTACCACAATTGAGCAATTGCAACCGGCACAAGACTGCGCATCTATCTACGACTAAAACTACCTACGGTATCTACACCATTAATCCCCCCATGCCTACTCCCCTCTAAACACCGGCTTCCTCTTCTCCCTAAACGCCGCCAGCGCCTCGTCCCTATCCCTAGTCCCCACCACCTCCTCATACGCCCTATTCTCACTCTCCTGGCCGCCCGCCCCCCTCCCCACAACCCCCAGCGCAACCCTCACCGCCACCGGGCCCCCCTCACAAATCTCCATAGCCATCTGCACCGCGCCGTCCACAGCCGCCCCATCAACAACCCTACTAACCAACCCCATCTCGGCAGCCTCCACGGCCCCGACCCTCCGCCCCGTCAACACCATCTCCAGCGCCCTCGCCCGCCCCACAAGCGCCGGCAGCCGCCACGTCCCCCCAGCACCGGGAATAATGCCCAGCCGTGTCTCGGGCAGGCCCAGCTGCGCCGCGCGCCCAGCAACACGCAGGTCTGTCGCCAGCGCGAGCTCGAGCCCGCCGCCTAGCGCGACAGCGTCGATTGCGGAGATGGTGGGCACGGGGAGTGTCGACAGCGTGGACAGCGTCCCGCGTAGCTGGGACAGGAAGGAGGCGGTCTGTGCGGGGGTGAAGGTGGCTCGCTCTTTTAGGTCTGCGCCGGCGCAGAAGACGCCGGGCACGGAGGAGGCGAGGATTAGCGTTCGGGTGGTGGTGTCGGTGCCTGTTGCGATGGCGTGGATGTGGGTGGAGAGGTGGGAGAGGAGGGAGAGGGAGATGGCGTTTTTGGCGGAGGGGCGGTTGAGGGTGAGGATCTTGATGGTGCCGGTGTGAGGGGCGGGGAGGAGGGTGGTGGTTATTAGTGGTGCGGTGGTGGTGGTGGTGGTGGTGGTGTAGTGACGGAGGAGGGAGCGGAGGGCGGGCATGGTGTTGATTGATTAGTTGATGAGGTGAGTGGGGATTTCTGTTTTGTGGACTTCGTGGTGGTTGTGAGGAAGGTTGTTGGTGGAATTAAGGTTGTTGTAGCTGAGCTGTAAAGTGCTAGCTGTTGGGGAGCTCCGGGACCGAGGGTAACCGGCGCATGGAATCTCACTCGCTGGGATGAAACACCATCATGTATTTATCTACGAACAATATCTAGCCAATATTTCCACTCGTATATAATTAATCTAGTATTTTATCCAGTCTCCGATCTACCAGTGATTGGGTCTGCATATAAATTGTTGGAGTTGACAGGGCTGCGTGTGCCCACACGTATGAAGTATTTATATGCAACCCAAGACCTCAGAGCTGCCAATTAGACACGACACCAAAGACACGAAGAGATTTCACTCCAATCCCTAGTAGAAAATCCATCCCGACTATAGACAGCAGATACAATACAATAAAATACCGCAGACACACACACACACACACACACAACCCTGCACGCCACACACAGCAGCCAATCACAACTGAAACCCACAGCCACAGCCACAGCCGGTGACGACTGCTTCGCCGGGGTGGTTGGGTGGTTGTCTAAGAGTAGAGCGTTACAACTCAACTACTACTGCTATACCAGCTAGCTAGCTAATACTACTACATATACCCTTCCCCCCGCCCTGCACTATACATGGACACCGTCTATCCCAGTGCCAGTAGCAGCAGCGAAGCAAACGCTGACATGCCGCCAATCCAAGCTGGGTCGCTGTCCACCGTGACAAAGCTTGCCGACAACCCACCGTTGTACGTGAACCCAACGGCGCCGGTGATGCCCTCGCTGGTGCTCTACATTGTGAGGGTCCCGGGGAGCAAAGGTTAGCTTTTCTGGTTTGTGATTGGGGAGAAGGGGGGGGGGGGGGTTGTCTCGGTGGTGCCACAATAGATTATACTAACAGGCCTTACTCTCCAGACCTCTTCCTCACAACGCTGCACCCCCTTTCCTCTACAGTGACGGCGGAAGACATCAACGCCTGCATCTACTACATTCACATCCACCCAAGCAGCACAGACCCCGCCACCGCCACACCATCCACCCACCACCTCTCCCCGCGCCCCACCCACCACCGGCGATGGTCCTCGCAGAGCCTGCGCTCGTCGCGCTGGCACAAGGCCGTCGGCACGCTACCGACAATGACCATTGTGCGCCGCGACCCCGCCAGCGGGGCGCAGTGGAATGTGGGCCGCGTCAGCCAGCTACCGCCGGGGAGAGAGGACGGCAATGACCGCATCATGCTCGAGGTCACGGCCGAGGGCTACGAAAAGTTCCTCCCGCCCCCGAAACCGCCGTTTCACCCGCCGCCGCCGGCGCGCGGGGTCTCTGTCACCGGCGCCCCGGACCTGGCGTGGCAGGACTTTGCGTATAGGACTGAGGCGGAGGAGCGGGAGGCGTGGGAGGTGAGGCGCCGCGAGCTGGTGAGGAAGGAGAGCTCGCAGTTTGGTATGGACGATTGGATCATTGATGATAATGATGGTGGCCGGCCGCTCGAGGAGGTGGATAGGGTGTTTAGGCGGGTCATGGCCCTGGAGGGCGCCGGATTCTGGAAGAGGGTCAAGGGCATGGGCCACCATCGGAAGAGTAGGAGCCATGATGGAAATGGGAGCAGTGGGGGTGATGAGAAGAAGAAGGAGAAGGTGAAGAAGAGGGGGTATGTGTTCCAGGCGCTTTGGGGTGCAGGCGCGGATGGAGGCACCGGTAGATGTGGGTTTAAGGATGAAGCTGGTGGAAGGTTCTTGAAGGTCAGCATTTCTTTTTCCATCCTGGAAACTTGATAGCACATTGACCAACTCACATAATCTATAGTGCAAATACTACCCACCAGATATCAACTCAGCCCCCCAGCGCTCATCTCTCCTCTCAGTCATCGAATTCAAACTCCCGTCCGCAACCGCCATGTCCTCATCCTCCTCTAGTCGTCATAGAACCCCAAGTCCCTCGACGGACATCAACTCCGCTGCCCCAGAGACAATCACATCCACAAAATCGATGCTGGGCATGCTGGTGCTGCACAGCGATGGGCAGTACATGATGGACCTCCTGGTCTCTGCGAATATGGCCGTGTTCTGGAGGCGGTGGGAGAGCTGGGCCGCTGAGAGGAATGCGTTGGGTGCGATATAGGTTGAGGGAATAATGGTTGGTGGGTAGGCGTTTTTTTTTTATTTCTATTTTTAATTTGTTTTTGGTTCTCGGTTTTTCGTGGGCACGTGAGATACCTAGATGGATAGCAATAATCGCTCCTCTGTTTTATTGTAGTTCTCTTTGTTTTAAAATATATAGAGTATGAAACTTATGTTTGGTCCCAAAATGCAAAGTATGTACCTACACACCCCATACGCGTCCCTTGTCAACTGTTTTGAATGTACTTGAAATATCGCTGTTCCACCGTGCCATTAGTCACAGTTACTGGGGGAAGGGGGGGGGGCCATTGGTTTCCACAAACATCACGTACCGGGTAGAACCGTTCCACAGGTGGTATTTGTGGGGATATCATGTGGGTCATCTTGTGTCTCGAGCCTTGTATGTAGCCCTGACAAGACAGCCTCGACTGCACATTTCGTTTCGTTTCATTTCGTGGTCGTGAGTATATGGTCCGAATGTTGCATCCAGGCCATGGTACCATGCCCGCCTGACGGCATGGTACGTACCCGAGATCTTGGTAATTGGGTAGAGCACGTCCGATATGTACCCCTTTTGTAATCAACCAATTAACATCAACCCAGCTAGGAGAATGAATATTCACCCCCCAACCCCCACTTTACTCTATGAGTCCCCCCCCCAGGGGGGGGGGGGTTGCTTTAGGCTTCATTGCTGACGTCGCTCAGATAACAGTCTTTTAGGCCGGCCGCTTGTCAGCCTCAGAGATGAGTCTTCTTGGTTAACAGAGATGGACACTTTGCTCGGTTGTTGGGACCAATCAGTATGCTGCTCGAGACGCAAACCCGTTCCTTGTTCCTCAGGAGGGATTGGCTGTAGTAGTAGTAGTAGACTGTAAAGCAACGGGTTCTAGACGCCAACCAACTACATCTAGGTACCTAGGCCTACATGTACTTATTCTACTTGCGCTATAGAGGGTCACATGAAGACGCGGCTGGACGACGTAATCATGGATTATCACTCGGTACTCAGTATGCAATCCGCTTGGTTCGCAATGCATGCAACCGCCCCCCCCCCCACCCCCCCGGGACCCTAAAATCCGGGCTGTAATTACTTGGGGCCCGCCCTGCTGTTCCTCGAAATCTATTTCTGTATCCTATGTATGCCCCATTGCCAGCTCAACGTATGTACCCAATCCGTGCTAGTGGCTCGCGCGCACGGACCACTGATTCCACTCTATTGGTAGCTATATTGGCTTGGCTACACGCTGAATGGTGAAGCAATGTGGCTGATTGTATAATACCTACCAATGGCTACAGTTTGTTTCTTCTGCTCTGGCCATTGGCCCATGTACCCGCCCGAGCTGCTGGTACCCCAGCTTTATCATCATGTAGTGGGTTATTCAGGGGCGGTTTCGCAATTGATCATCTCTGGGTAGGTGGCTCGTTGGAAAGAACACTGCGCTTTTTTTCTCTTCTTCTCCGGGCTTCCTTCACTAGTTAGCTGGCTAGCTATGGCTGAGTAACATAGCAGCTTGTAATTGTGGCGACTACGCAATTTGGTTTTTTCTTAATTGATTGGAATAGAAGTGTGGGTAGAGTCACAGAGGCACGTACGTCTCTCTCTTTCCTTTACAGAACAGATGAGTACATGTAGGTAGCCGTGAGTCAGTTGGAAGGAGAACGGTCTTGAGACTGGGCCCGAGAGGACCGTGTGAGAGCGGTACAGAACGATGAAAGCACAGCGAGCAATGTATAGCTGAAACGGTGTGGCGTTGTCACTTCCCACTTTGATCGGCTCTATGCCAGCTGTCGGTGTAGTTGGTAGTTGTTCTTAATGATTCCAGAAGCTGTACGTCTGCTGATGCTTTCTCGGTCTCAAACGCCCGTGGATGTGGCTAGATGTTGGGTTTTCTGCCCTGGCCTCTGACCGTGGGTGAAACTTGGTACTCGTTATGCTAGGCTGAGAGATAGGGTAGGGCGAATAGATGTTTGGAGCCTGTCATTACGGGACACTAGCGTAGTTGAGAGGCATATGTAGAATTTTAGGCCTCATTCGTGCCTCTGGTGGGGCGTTCTAGATAGAAAGGATTCCCAGGTGACTAGCTTGACACATTATGTGGGGTCCGAAATTAGGGTTTCTACCCTCGTTTTGGATTGTCTCTTGCCCCAGAGATCTACTGGATATGGGCATTAGCTCTGCGCCCCTCGGCCTGTGAAGAAATGAAGAAGATGGACAAGGCTTAGGCTTTTGGAAGCATGTATGTCGTCGAGCAAATCTTAGGGACAGTGGGTGCTGAAGCTAAATGCTTATGGCCGGGGTTGAGGCCGGGGTCGAAAAACCCAGCAGTGGGTTTTTTGGGGGGTGATCCGCTCGGTATTTTAATTGAAGTTAAATGTTGGGGGTAACATGTACGTGTTACCCTGAAGCTTTTGGCCCTAAAGTGTGGGTACGAGTGTGGGTATGTAGTTGTACATGTATACATGTGTTGAGGGATCTGGCGACCACCGTAGAATATCAGGAACATCACCTGCCAAGCGAGACCTAATCTGCGGATGAGCTTTCCCGATCGACTTGCTGTGCGATGTCATCTCACGCATTCCATTCCTGCGGGACCCGTCTGTTGCAACTCGAATATAATACTCGGTGAAGTATAGTAATGATCACCAGTTATAATTATATGTAGTATTAGCCTTAACTCATTTGAATATTTACTACTGTAATAGCTAGTAAATATAAATATAGTAGTGCTATTGGGAATTATTTGCCCTGCGGTGGAAGGAGGGGGGGGGGTGTACATACAGGGGTCTGTATCGTATGTTTTAGATATGTGCCTGTGTCGTGCAACCACACCGTAGTTGTGGCACTGCCTCTATTAAGTAGTAATGGGCTTTCGTCATCAAGGTATCGAGCTGGCAGATAAAAGTCCCCACAAGCTTCCCCCATTTTTATCAGAAGGCACGGCTCTGTCGCCTTTTGCAAGAGAGAGAAAAAACTTGAATATACACGCGGTTCATAATTCATTGTCACGCGCGAAGCAACGCAACAGGAACATCTGTCTCCCCCGAATCCCTGTTCTGCGTCACAGCTGAGGGGTTCCTTTAAGTAGCAACAATATTTTCCGTCGCTCATCTCATCACCTCCAAAAGTCTTCGTTACTGAGAACCTCATGGTATGTGATATCGGCTCCATCCGTGGTCGGGCTGCTGCACAATTACCACGATACTGATATCTGCCTAGTCATTAAATTCTATCGGAGTCAAGGTTATAGTGAGTGGGAAGGAGCCCACCGTGGAGTATGTGGACACCCTGGCAGCTTCATACCGGAGCTTATCCGTACCCTGCGCCTGATGCAATGTGCCATTTACTGACCTAGGCGGGATAAGCATAATTGCTGTTCACGGCCTTCACGGAGACGCTTACAGAACATGGACGGCCAAACCGGAAAAACCTGGAGGGGAGGAGGTGATGTGGCTACGAGATCTTCTTCCCGCAGAGATACCTAATGCTCGGATCATCGCATACGGGTACGACTCGGATCCTGGGAGGTTTCTTGGAGGCGCCAGTACAAGCATGGTCCACCACCATGCACTCACTCTGGTGTCGGAGCTATATTTCTTCAGAAGAGTAAGCCTCCGTTTGGTAAAAAAGTGAACAATAACATAAATCTAACTGGAAGTTTAGCGGGAAGACGAGAGGAGGAGACCTATCATCTTTGTTTGCCACAGCTTAGGAGGGATTGTTGTCAAAAGAGTGTGTTCCCGTCCGATGTTTGAGCAATGGAAGTGGTTACACTCAAGAATCACAACTAACCGGTTCTGGTTTGTGGCAGGCACTTATATACTCCAACAACTGCAACCTTAGTCACAACTCTCACCTCAGGTCCATTAAGGTTTCGACTTATGGGATATTATTCTTGGGCACACCCCATATGGGTTCTGACCTTGCGAAATGGGGGAAAATGGCCGAGATGCTTTTCCGCTTAGTAACACCAAAGGCCATAGTGGACTCAAATAGCGCCCTCCTTAAAACTCTCGAGTCGAATTCCGAGACGCTGCAAAACATTACAGACAACTTTCTGGGAATCTCAAGGGACTTCAAAATGTTCTTTTGCTGGGAGGAATTGAGGACATCAATACCAGGCGTGGGGAAAGAATTGGTAAGCTACTATAGGTATTATTTCTGGGTAAATGTTGTTATTAATTAATTTCTAGATTGTCGAATACTCTTCTGCCGCGCCTGAAGCGCTCGCAGACGCTGGCCGTGCGGCTATTCATGCAAACCATAGCGAAATGTGCAAGTTCTACGATACTAACTCGCCAGGGTGGAACGTAGTGGCCGGGTGTCTATCTGATTTTGCTCAACAGGCACCAGCCGTCATCGAGAGAGGTTGGTATCAGGAGACTCGGCGAAATGTGCAAGAGACCCGTGATTATGTGACGAATGTGATTCAAAGTATGTCGGCCCCTGGTTTCCTAGTTGAAATAATGCTTACCTGCAAATAGATACGGGAGAGCGGCTTTCACCAACACCCAAACCCCAGCATAACTCAAGAACATCTTCCCCGGGGAGTGCGGTAGTAGTTAGAGGCGCTGAAGGGGGTTTTATTCAACCAGATGACATCTCAGAGTTTGGTGAGCATTACGAATCAGCAAACACTTCTCATAGTATGTGGCCCTATCAAGATTCATAAAACGAATAAATTAGCCTCATTAAGTTCCTTCTAATTGCTAATAATTAAACAAGATTTTCTCATCAAGGATACGCCATTCGTTAAACCCCTTTCACTCCAAGAGAACAAATATTTTGAAGGGGGAGATGACGAGCTAAAAATAATCCATTCGATACTTACCGACGCAAACAAGAGGGTGGTCAGTATATCCGGGGTCACTGGCGCAGGTAAAACTCACCTCGCGCGGGAATACTTCTTTCACAGAAAGTCGGAATTTCCTGGAGGCGCATTTTGGATCGACTGCAAACACACTGGAGATACATCATCGACGGAATCTCCGTTGGACTTGGGGTATTGCATGATAGCGGAAGAGCTTGGATTAGTAAACCAGCAGAATTTCAACCAGAACATTGACCCGAAATTAACCACCAGGTTTGAGGTAAACAATTGGTTCGACAAACACGATGGATGGCTACTCGTACTTGACGGTGCGAATGTGGAAACAAACGAAGAAGTTAACATATTATCGGAGTATGTTCCAAAAAGCAAAGGCGGAAGCATTATTCTTACAACCCTTAACTCTTCTTTTGCTGGTGCTGCCCGCTTGGGAAGCCCGGAAAGATTAGAACTTGGACGGATTACGGAAGATGAGGCAATTAGAATGGTTGTGCATTACGGCCAGATAAGCTCGCCGATAGGAGCCGAAATTGAGGCAGCAAAAAAATTGGTAAAGCATTTGGAATACAACCCGTTGGCAATTCAATCAGCAGGAAGCTATATCAAGGGGAAAAGGGTGTCAATATCCGACTACTTGAAGAAATATGAAAAACGCCCATTTGTCGAACGAGAGTTTTTAGAGCCCTTCCACATCATATTTGACCGCTTGGATGTCCGCTATGAGGAGGCCCGTAATCTGCTACGCCTCATCGCGTTTCTTCACAGAGAAATACCTGTTCAAATGCTGGAATTCGGTATAAAAAATATACCAACACACATCAAGCTTCGCGCAAAAGATGCCGGTAGGAGGGATTTGAATAACACAATTGGACAACTTTTAGCATATTCGATGGTCGATAGAATTGGAAAACAGTCTGACGATGTTCAAATCGATACCCTGGTAATTCACAGCGTCATCCAGGAGGTGTGCATTTCCCGATTGCGCAGAACACCTGGTGAATTGAAGATGTGGCTTGAGTTGGCGATTGGAATGTACTGCAAATCCTTCGATACAATGGAGTTACGGCAGAACCATACGAGATTTTTAGCATCGGATTATCGACGATACGAACTTCATGGGGTGAGGCTTCTGGAGCACGCGAATAAGCACAAACTTGCAACGGTAGAGCTAGAGAGAGTTTTGGAAAAGCTCAGGGAAGCAATCAATGGTGATGACCAAGTGGAAGGACCCAGAATTTCCATGTTCACCAGCGGGAGCGGTTCTGATAGCGCACCCGAAACCCCATCTGCATCACCAGAAAGCTCGAGGCAGCCAACCTGGGACGATAAGCCCGGAACAAACAGGCCAAAAGGGACTAGACAGGCCGGCCCTTTTGACATGGTTCAAGATCATTTGAACCAGAGGGAACATTGGAATCTTCTTGCAGAATATGACGGCCCCTACGATTCTGATGTCGAATTTCAGCCACCAAGACGTCCGAATCGGCGAACACACCTCCCAAGACCCAGGGCAGGCGAAAAGCCTTACACTTTTCGCTACGAGCCCCCGGGGGTACCAATAAATGGGCAAGTGCGTATACCGATGTATTCTAGACCACTAGATTCACACCTGGTCACTGAAAATGCGTCCCCTCAACACAACTCTAGACGCATCGGTGACCAATTACCAGTTACTAGTACCGAGCCGGGTGTAGCCCCTATTTCTAGCCGTGCTTTATTAAGGTCGCTTCTAAGAACGCCGACAGGGTTTTCTTCCCAATCGCAAATTAGCTGGCCATGGAATCGCGGTCATTCCCCTCCTCAAAGTGCATCCCCTTCAACACCTGTGCAAGCGCCCCAAGAAAGCTCAACATTTCCTATGCCCAGCGGGGCCCAAACTCCAGCCAGAGGAAGATCCCCAGTTAGAAGTGCCCGGGAGTCGCTTCCTAATATTCAATTACCCGCGAACCAGATGCCGTATTCTCATGACGTAGAAGGTCTTCGTTCATCTATACACGACGACGATTCTCTACATGCTGATCCTCAAGAACTTCCTTTTAGTGGGAGTGGTGGTGGACCTTCAAATTATACACCCCCGCGAATTAAAACCCCTATTGATTATCAGGGCAAAGGAGGCATCCTCGACATGCCATATGAACCTTCACATACTGAAGCTGTCAGCCAATCAAGGTCATCCTCGCGCGGGTTCTCGCCAAGCAGTGACCCATCAAGCTCTCCAAATGCGAGAAGTCATGCTATTGTTCCGAGATACGATAGACCGCCTTCAGCCGCGTGGTCTGAGCCTATACTAGAACACGAAGGTGATTTCTCTCCACAGCCTTCACCTTATGGTTCTGTAAACATGATAAGAACGCGGTCCTCGACGGCAGCAACGAATGGGGGGAGGTCGCCTCGTATTGCCCAGTTACAAGGTCTGGTCTCCAGAGCTAGTTCGCAGGCATTGGGCCACCAACGATCTATTAGTGGCGGGGGACGGCCTTTACAAAGATCAACAGGGCACCCAGTACATAGGGTTGTCTCAGAACCATGGCAAGTTTCTTTAGCAGAGCAAAACCGAGCTTCCCATTCTCCAGGCCTAGGGATCGATGGCCTTCATATCCCGTTTGGGCTTCCAGAAGTCACTGTCGATCCACACTCGCCTGATATCTTGGCATCTGGAATGTTCGTAGGTGGAGTGTCGGAGGATGTAGGATTATTACATGGTCAACATTACCTAGGAGAGAGACGAAGCTCAGTGCCTGAAAAAAGCGCCGAAATAGGATCTGCAGATATGCAGAGATCCACCAGCGAGCCAATAGCAGGGCTTGGTTCCCAGGTTAGGCGAAGGTCCCCACTCCGGGAAGAATGATGAGTGATAGAGGTTGGGGGTGATGCTGCGTAAATTGCTGGCATTTTGTATGTGGTGTGGATTGTTTAATTTGCTTGTTTCTCTTTTTATTTCATTTTTATCTTTTCGCTTTCTAAATGTTAGTTGTTTCGTGGAGTTGGCCAATTGGGTGGATATGGCAATTTATATTAGGTGGGTTACAGCCTATGGAGTTTATTTTTCTATTGTTTTGGCATATTCATTTGGAGTTGGAGGTGGCTTGATGTATAAAATAAATCAATAAATGAGTTGAAGTTGGCTTTCGAGTGATGGCTTGTGACGCAAGAAAAAGTTATTTAGATAAGTAAACGTAGAGCCCTTTAGCGTAGCGACTTGTGGATTATTGGGAATACGAGTAGAGTATAAATTAAAATTATTAATAGAGCGTTTTGGCAACCAACTTCTGAGTCTAAGTTTTTAGTTCTTGGCGACCGGCTTTTGGTGTGGATAGCCCGCCAAGAGCTCGAAGTTGGAAAATTTGGGTTTTGCCAAAACGCTCTAATATACACGTATCTATAACTACCCTCCGCAGGCATATGTAGGCAGGCAAACTAGACTGCTTAAATAACCGAAACAGGGCCTTCTCGAGGAAATTGGCTATATTGACGTGCTCCTAAACATAAAAGCTGGCCGAGCGGGTACAGACACCAATTGGGAGGCCGGGTCAAACAAATACTGGATGGCACCTTGGTCAATTGGAGATCTCAGATCTCCCTGTCGCTTTAAGCTGGGATTAGCACCTTTGCAACTTTCCCTCTTGATTCGGCAAACCATGCGATATGCCAGTGCTTCACATATGCGCATCCATAACAGCCCAGCATACCACATCTGTAAAAAATGCATTGAGTGAACCGTCAGGCGTCGATTCGCCTCTACGCGGATATGGACCACTAGTAATGGCTGTTACACCCAAAATCTGTGGCCGCTGAATAGAGAATTCTGCAATCACTGAATTGATAGTGGAGATCATAGCTACATGAAACCGTTTTCATACATCCCCAATAGCCACACATCTGCTATACCAGGCTTAATAAATCAATCCTCATGACTCTTTCTAACCGCCTCCAGAACCCCCTCATATTCTGGAAACCACCTCCTTGTCAACTCTGCTGTATACCTTTTCAGCCTCTCGCTCCCAAACACCAGTTTCAAAAACTCCGGATTTCCTGGTTGTCCGATCGCATTCTGAAGGAACCCGCAAATAATCATATCAATCAACGTCGGCTCACTTCCATGAAAGAATTCTACCCCCTCTAATCTCGCCTCGAGACCTTCAACCCACTCCCGTACCAGCCTCTCTCTCTCCGCATCGGTATGCCGACCAACCCCGTGTCCCCACATCGCATTGGTGATATTACGCCTGAGGTAGAACCCAAGTAGCCATTGCACTAGCCACGGGCCTGGGAGGATAGATCGAGACGCGTAGAAGTTGTTGGGTATGCACCACCGCTGGTATACAATAGCCGGGTACAGCAGCTCCTCTGTCCATGTCTGCCATGCTCTTGAGTCTGCACGCTGTGCAGCAGTGAGCCGGCTGTCGGGATCCGGGGTCACTCCCTGCTCGATGAGTTCCCTGATAATAAAGTGGGAGTCGGCAATAGTGTCTGTTTTCTTGTCATCCTTGAGGATCTCAATGTATGGGAGCTTCCCCTTGGGCGCGGATGTGGCCTGCACATGGTGGACCGTATAGTTTGTGAAACCGGTTGCGCGGAGGAAGGTTTCGAGTTTTTGACAGTATCCCGAGGGACTTGGCGCGTTTGCGGGTTGAGGAAAGCCATAAAGGTTGATTTTGGTGGCCATGATGGGTGGTGGTGGTGGTGGTGGTGGTGGTGATAGGTGTATGGGAATCTAAATGATTCAGTGGCAGTATATATATACACACACGAGCGCCTCGGAGCTAGGCAGCACACAGCCCAAGAGGGAAAGTAATAACTCAAAAGACCTCACGAGCAAGGATTGACTGATTTATTTATTGGTGCAGATACCTATACAACTGCAATAATTACTCTGCCTAGCCCCAAACTGCTATGGCCCCATACCAGGTCATTGATAGAAACCGTTATTAACCTCATGCAACGCAGGACGCCGTTGGTTTGTCCTACATGTGCCGGGGCTGTGTTCGACAACAGATCTAGATTAGTGATCCTAAACGTACCACCTAGACGTTGCTTACTTACTTTTACTTATATTATCAGATAAACCTTGTCTTAACGTATAGTTAGGATCCCAGCAGACAATCGATCATAGCTTCTCACTCGTTACAACTTAATTTTGTCTTTTATAGTTTATAGGCTCCTAAGGGTTCTAGGTGAGATTCGGGAGAAAAAGGGATGATAGACTTGCCTCGTGGCCCCTAGTAGATCTAACACTGCCGGTCGAGAGTTTCTAAAATAACAATTAGTATACACTGTATAGATGAGAATGTGGTCAATATACTTACGAATCCACGCTTAGTTCAACTGATTGCGTTAATGACGTTCCTAGAGGGCGTCCACCACAACTGCAGTCCTCTCCCACCCTGAAAACTGAGATCCCGAGACCTGTCCTGAAGCCTGGCCAATTAGAGGTCATATTAATGGGTTAATTGATGGACCTAGTGTTTGCGGAATCTTAGGCTAAAGGCCTCCATATACATAACCCAATGATGCCGACTCTTCCGATTTATAATCGTTTTCGTATCGTCTCATTATTATCTGCGCAAACTCTCTATCCCCCACCTACATTGAAAGATCACAACAGTCAAACAGCGCTACCCACGTATAATTCTCATATCACGTATCATGGGTCTTAACTTGGTGGTTGTCTTGGGGAGGGAAGTATCCCCAGTCTATATAGACCCATGTTTTCTGGAAACTGCAAAGAGGTAGTAAATCAGTTTTGGCGCGTGCCGGATAGTCTCGATAGTCTATTGATAACGTTTTCCGTGCGCGTACGGGGCGTGGGTAGGTGTGATAATCTTAAGTTCATCAGTAAATAGTTATAGTGTTATTAGTTGGGATGCCAGAGCTACATGCAGTTATTTACTAGAGTCGACGTCGATTGTATACATGTATTTAAGCTTCAGGGTGTTTCGAAGCGCAGCGCAGCCCAGTGCCTACATGCTTATTTGGCCAACTGGTGCGAGCTTGTGTAAATAGATACAGACTAGACGATTAGCCATACCCGCGTAGTTACATATACAAGTAATTGTGTATCCCCAAAACCTCAGACTCGGACCATATATAGCTTGCTATTATAAAGTTCTTTGTTAGATACCACAGCCCAAGTATCTATAAGCTAGGACTACGAATAGCATCATATAACTTGACTACCATATTTTAATTCGCTAGCCGCAATTAGTACATGTATCACCTACATATATTCCAGCGCTCTAATTTAATTACTCGCGACAAGCTACAGTATCGTCGCCAGCCCATGGCCATATATACGGTGTAGTGTTAAAATTAGTGGTGTTGATGTTTAGAATGGCCGTGGGATATTAGTTACAGTACCAAAAAAAAGTGTTTGGGGGGGGGGGGGGGGGGGGGAATCACTAGCTACAATATCCCCGTCAACACGCTAAGAATATATAGTGTAGTACGTCTCTTCCCCCACTGCCGGTCTAACTCGGTATCCGTCACTAAATTCTGTAGCGATTTCACCCCCGTTATCTCATACATCAACACTTACAGCTCCCATGCATGTAAGCAGATCTACGAATCACTCTTAGAAAGTAACAACCAATTAATCACTGTATTGAATTAGTACTAGTCAAATACATCGTAGATATTACTTTGGTGGTAGAGTAATCATATGCGGGATGCGGACAAGCCTACTTTCTGACTCATTTACTCCCGATATCACTAGATATATGAAGCCTCATAGAGTTGGTAGCCTAACTCACTGCGCTTCTATGTTCTTTGCCCAGTAAGATAGTTTATCAGTAAAGCACTAGGTACTATAGAATCCTTAACTATTTGCCTTTATGGCCTGACATGATCAACACCGGCTAATGATCGTGTAAATCTGCACTTCTGGGTAGCCCAATTAAGATCATGCACCTGCAAGAGCAGAAAGACGGTGTGGAGAATTTTAATCATTAAACTCAACGTAAACTCAATTATGCGTGTCCTATCTAGTAGCTAATTTACAAACATTGTACTAGTACATACTCGTAAACAAATCAAATAACCCTCTCCAACTCAACTATCCCAGTTACCATTAAACCTCCTCAATAGACTCAACATAACAAAGGAAAATGACAACGCAAAATTTAACAAAACATAAACATCATTAATCAATAACAGTAGCTTGATTTTTTTTTCTTTTTTTCTTTTTTGTAAGTTCGCGAAATCATTGCTTCAAAACAGTAATAAAAAGACCAACATCGTTCTCGCAGACATACGAAATCAAAGGCCAACATAAAACATGGAATATAAGAAAGGGAAATCACTAAAAACTGATATTCATGAATTTCATTAAAGAATTTGACCACCACCGACCAAAGGAAACCCAGTTATCCCGCAATCCCAAAGAGTGAAACCAACTCTTGAATCAAAGCCGGAAATCGAATAAATCAAATCTTCTCCTAATACTCCGTTTACAACCCAATTGCCTCATAGTCGTTTGGCAAACTCATATTCCAGGCTCCTGCGGTTCCCGCATCAGCAGCTTCAAAAGAAGGTGTCCTGTGAGTTGTTGAGTAGTTCAGGTTTTATGTAATCTTGAAAGCCCAAAATATCTGGGTCTCTTTCCAAGGCAGTTAAGTCTAAAACCCCTTCATGTGTAAACATTGAGTATTCTGGCTGGGCTAGTAGCTCCTCGGTATACGGATTTTGGGGCTTTCTCATAGATGAATTCTCCAACGAATGAGTTGGGACCTCATAACTACCATCCAGTGTGTTGAATGTCAGGGAGTTTCTGCCTGATGATGAGGTAAAGTCCTCAAAATCATATCCCCCATGTGGCGAAGGGGGAATACTGAAATCATGAGAAGCACTAGGGGAACTCTCTCTCAACGATGGCGTTCCCTCAACAACGTATTGTGGAGTTTGTGGCCCTGGACTGTGGCCGGCTGGGCTGCTGAACTCTGGAACATCGCAAGGTGAGGGAGGACTGGAAGCGTCAGATGCGAAATAAGCCTCTTCCTCTGGGCCTTCAGTATTTTCTTCCGGTTTAACAGTTCGGTCCTCTTCTTCTTTGAGTGGCTTCTTACGGGGTCTTCCCCTCTTGACCACCTTCCTAACGACTCCCTCAAATGCCCCACTGCACATTCCACGCTGTCGATGTCTAGTCAAAGCATCGTGCCTAGCAAATGCATTTCCACAATCGCAGGGATACGGCTTAACCCCAGTATGAATTTTTGAATGTCTTTTCAAATCATGGTGTCGAACGAAACACTTCTTGCAAGTCTCGCATAGGAACTGACGATCTCCAAGGTGGGTTTGAACATGGGACTTGATATTCTCCTTCCTCCCAAACCTCTTCTCACAATCGGGGTAAAGGCATAACCATTTCCCATCAGTAGCCTCAGGCCCAGAGATGTAGCTGTTTATTAAATCAATTGTGATCTCTGTGGCCTTTTCACTTGGTGAAGATGATTCCCTCACTGGGGCAGGGGGTGGTGTTTCTAAAACAGTACGTGGGGCCGGTGCCAAGGCCGGGAGGTCCACTTGTTGGAACCTCTTTGCTGGAGCTGGCCCTTTCTGGACAACTATATTCAACGGACTCCGAAACATTTTTTCATAACGAACTGGTGGTGACGATGGAATGGGGTCGAAAGCCGGTGATAGGGGTGAGTACGGAGGTGCGCCTTCAAAATCGGCATCCGACCCCATATTACTGATGGCAGACATGCTGGCAAACTTGATGTGTGGTAGTGGCGCCATATCAAAAGTATTGTGACTTAGACGAGCAGTATGCGGAGGGGTGGGTAAATCATGAACTTGAGAACTCTCAAACTGGAAATTAGCTCTTAATGGAGAGTGATTCGACACAACTGAGACTCTTCTAGACATGGCTGGCGAGTCAATTCCAGAGAGGAATTGATCAATATCATGCGGGATCGAGGAGTTACTTTGTTGGTAACAGGTAAATGGGCTTTGTGGAGTGACTGGATTGAAATCTAATAGACACATGTAAGCGGGTGATAATCCATGACCAACCCGCAGTGGTTGACTTACTAATAATTCCTTGGCACGTAGGCGTTCTGGGTCTTTGATCATTCATGATATTCCAATATTCCATATCGATACCATTATCTGCTGTTGCTGGATGGTTGTGGTTTTGCTCGTCACCGTTCACTTTAATGCCGAGTCCGCTCATGGTTCTAACCGCAGATACATTGGCGTTGCTGTTTATGGGGCTCTGAGCCGTAGCCGAGCCGAGAGTCAGTGCGTCCGCAACAGAGTTCTGCCGTCTGTGTTGATACCCTCCGCCTTGACGCTTCGAAGGAGATGGATAGGGTGCTGGACGGTTTGTCTGTTGTCGCTGCTTATGTTGTTTGGCAGCCTGTTTACCATCCATAGCCCGGTTTCCTTGGGGCGTATGCATATGGAAAGTGAGTTCCTGTGCTGACATTGACATTGATATCAATTGTCGATCCTATCTCTAGCAACTACCTATCGCCCTGTGGTCAGACGTTAGCAACTGTAATTTGATACAGGGAGCAGTGACCTGGGGTATATTAAAATACCTGACGATAGTATTGCAGAGTGGAACTTTCAGATGTGAGAAAATAAGACAAACAGCCGGCTATATAGATGTTATATGGGTCGAGAGCTAGCTTTAATAATCGGCCCCGTAAAACAAATTAAGGGGATGACCCCGGGTAAACAATTGATGTCTTGAGAAACCCCCAAAACTTGGAATCGTGAAATAGGTTGTATATACCGTCCAGAAATATTATCCAATGGACTAGTTACTCAAGAAGCTCTCCCGGGGGCTGCTGTTTGATAGTGATGATGGGATGCCCGATATTGTTTTGACTGCGGATATCGGACAGGGAAGGACGCGGTGAGGGGATGATGATGAACAAATGACTCGCAGCGTGAAGATAGGAGTGGACTACGGAGTCCAAGCGAGGGATAGAGGGAGAAAGGAAGAAACAAGCTGCAGGAGGGGGCGAGCAGGAGGGTCTAAGAGGGAAACGGATGCCTTGTTTACATAGATGCTTGGCGGGTATCAGACGTTGCTATAACAACCCACGACTCGAGCGATCTCCGTGACGCACCGACACGTGAGTTGGCGTTGCTACCGGCAACGATCTTGATCGGCGCGTAGCAAACAACCCCAGCTGTTTCCGGCTTGCAGACGCGACTTGACCCGCCGAGTTTGTGCTGTGCCTCTGTTAGTAAACTTCAGGTGTCAATATTACTGGTGGCCCCGAAATCATGTAATGAGTCTAATCTATCCAGTAAGGTAATACATAAATTATGTTTCGCCCTTAAGCCGAGGGTTCTGGCTCTAGCAGTATTGTGGAATTCGAGCTGAAAGCACAACAACATGACCTAAATAAGGTACCCACACGAGGACAAAGAGTCCCGATTTCAAATATTTACTCGTATCTACAGTATCTACATGTAGGTAGGAAGTCTGAATGAACAGTACGTGTATTATCAACTGGTAAATATGGCGCACTGTTTACATGCACATACATGTAGGGTACATGTGCATGTAAATAATGCATACATCATGTAGCAGAGACGGCCGATGATTGTAGCAGCTAGAGTACATGTAGTCTAACCCTACTATGAAGAACAAGATCTGAATCCTGCATAAGCTCATCTCTTCCAACGGCCTCTGTAGAGGAAAACATCCCAAGAAAAACATCGGGGCCGTAGTGAAATTACGATCAACATATCGTTTGCATAATTTACTCCGGAAAATGATAACTTCACCAGTATCCATGTCTATAAACAAAAGAAAATAAATGTGTAAATACAGATGCTTTGAAAATTGAACTTATAAATGCCCATAATGCGTGATCCATAATTAGATTTTCCGCAGCCTATCTCTAATATGCCATCTTGCACTTGTAAGTACATGTACGTATATAGAGTTGTATGAGTTTATATGCATTGTATGTATCCCGCGTTTTCGACGGGCCATAAAAACAAATTTCGAATTCATTAACTAGAAGGTTTTGCTAATCAAAAACGTGCCTTTTAAAATCTTTCTGCATGTGGCGCTCTATTTTGTAAACAAAGGGACCCCGTGAGCCCAATTCACCAAATGGTTTTTCGAGGGTTTTGTTATGGTTTCTATTTTTAGTTGAAGCCTCATGAGTGATCGATCTCACAACAAACGCTCCCGAGAAATTGTTTATCCGCGCCAGAGAGCGGCTACCTTGGTATAAGATCATTATCTTGTTCCACAGACCCAGTGAGCATTCATTTGGTTTCTCGTTATCACGACTCTCGCATCCAATCAGAATGCCACGTTTCAATTGTTACGAGCCACAGCCAAGTCAGCATCTAGCCTATTAAGCCTCAATGTGGCGTGTGACTGTCCTAGGGCACCCACACAACCACTTCCATCCCACAAATACGCCTACCCACCAAAAGTTTTGCAGGGTTTTTTTCCATTTCAGTAACCATTACCAACATCGAAGAGGCATTCTTGCTGAGCTGCTGGTTCCCATTCGACAAAAATGCAAATCTTCGTAAAGACCCTCACGGGCAAGACCATCACCCTCGAGGTTGAGTCCTCCGACTCAATCGAGAATGTCAAGTCCAAAATCCGTATGTTTTCTTTCCTTTTTTCGGTGGGAGGGGGTGGTGGTTTTATCATTATAATCTGCTGCTGACACTGTGTGTGCATCTACAGAGGACAAGGAGGGAATCCCCCCAGACCAACAGCGCTTGATCTTTGCTGGCAAGCAGCTTGAGGATGGCCGCTCCCTCGCGGACTACAATATCCAGAAAGAGTCCACTCTCCATCTTGTGCTCCGTCTCCGTGGCGGTGCCAAGAAGAGAAAGAAGAAGGTCTACACTACCCCCAAGAAGATCAAGCACAAGCGCAAGAAGTAAGCCTCCCTGGTCATTATGAGATTGTGCGGATGTTAACTAGAATCGTAGGACCAAACTTGCTGTGCTTAAGTTCTACAAGGTCGATAGCGAGGGCAAGATAGAGCGTCTCCGCCGCGAGTGCCCCCAGGAAGGAGTCAGTATTCCCCAATATCCTCAAAGATATGAATCTAACGGTGTTAAATTTTCTAGTGTGGTGCTGGTGTCTTCATGGCCGCTATGCACAACCGCCAGTACTGTGGAAAGTGCCACTTAACCTACGTCTTCGACGAAACCGCTTAGAGAATGGCAAGTTTTTCGGTGTTAGGGAAGAAACGGGCAACTGACCCATGTACTTTTTTAATATCAAAAGCAGGTTAGAATAAAAAGGGTTTCTTTTTCCTTTCTTTTTTTGTTGTGGAAATCTGTGATGTGGTTGTGCGTGGTTACGGGGGGACCCCTATCGTCACACAAAAACGAGCCTCCTGCCCCCAGAAGCGATGACTCTTGTAACCATTTTACTGTTCGCAATGTAATCAGTACCAGATATCAGGAATGATCTACCGTTAAAGGCACAGGTTTCAGAAGAAGGCTATGAAGCGCTATTTCTTGGACATGTGATTGGTCTAGTCCCTCAACTTGGCAGTCTGATTTGCGGGGGTCACACAGAATGTAACTCAATCTCCAACTCTAGAAGCTTTCTAAATCTCGTCTGACTCTTATTCCCTCATAGAAGCGTCAATTTACATATTATTGAATCGCTCAAACTGTTCTAGCACCTACATGTAGTACAAAATGATATAGAGAATGAATTGGGTATATACAGAAGATGTTCTGGTATAAAAAATCGATAATTGACATGTAACCGGGTTATACATGACCCATCACTCGCATATTAAAACCCTAGCAGAATCCACCAAACCCTGGGAATTAGGTAGATCCTGTAGTAGTCGTAGGAAAATACATAATGGGTTAGGATCTTATTAGAGTAGCCATAATTTATGAGTCTATAAGCCTTAGTTCCTCTCGCTTCCAGTCGCCGGTTTTGGGCGAAGGATCAAGACTAAATATTATTAACAACCTCATGTACTTACAAATACATGTAAGCGCTAATCCTGAAGCCCATAACGACATGTGAATGAGAATACATAGGTATAAAGAATGAGATGGCCCTGCAGGTATTAAACGTTAGCAGATCTAAGACCCGATACCAGAAATCCGAACCCTCCCAACCACCACAACGCACAACCATAAACTTTTCTCAGCCTTAATTAAGAAAAACACGTGGTATAACCCTCGCGACATTTTCATTACCTCGTGGGTATTAAACTAGAGGCTCATTCCAAGATTTCGCGTCGGTAGCTGACCGGGCCCGGCATGTACGCGTGCAGTGGTGAAACCTGCATGTACTCCTGGGAGGCAGCATAACTCTCAACCCACGATAAGTCGAGACATCCTTATCCCCCCACGGCTCCGAGACTTCTTCCCAAATCGGGCCACGAGAGAGAGATTTCGCAATTCAGGAATTTAGTTTTTTCCGGGGAGTTGCATAATAGCAAGGGGGGGGGGGTGGAGATTGGGTACTTAAACATCCTTATATCTCAGTAGTACGTATTCTTTACCCCTCTGTGACATGGCAATTGGGTTCGTAAAGTTAAGGAGGCGAACGCCAAATCTATCCTCTTGACACGGCACGATTTTTTTCAATTGTCGGCTGAGAATTACTAGGAGAATAAGTCTACGATTTCTGATCTTAACCCAGTTATAGTTGGGGAGTAGGAACCTGAAGTGACCCGTACGAACTGGGTAAGTTTGTTAAGATCAAAAATCGGAACCCACCCCTGTTAATCACTAAGAAGCACGTTTACTGCCACATTATATACATACATGTAAGTACATAAGTAGGAGGTCTTGGGTTTTGCATTGTGTGGCCCGCTATAATGTATGTATCTGTGAGCTCGCAATTCTCCGACTTAGTCATCAAAACAACCTCCGAGGTGTTCGATACCAATTTTTTAAAAACGGCATGTCAATCTGATATCGATCAGCACTTTCCAAGGTAAACAAATGATCAAAGGGCGGTTATGTACCAATAAGAATAAGAGGCGTCTATGTTTAGAATTCACCTACTAGACGGAGCTTAACCTTAGTTATCCCAGAAGAGCGGCAAGAACGTTTCAAGCCCGCCCACGTCCTGATTCGTTTACTCGCCCTCGCCAGACTCACCACCCGCGCTACTCCATAACCGGTTACACTACTGCGCATCCCCCAACACAACAACCTTGTGATCTTCAGGTACAGAGCGCTTGCTTTCTGCTCCGTTAGGTGATTCCTTCCTCCGAAGCTCAAATAAAGAAACCCGTTTCTTTTGCCATTAGCAATCGCGCAATGATTGGCAACTGACTCGGTTCCCGGCTATTTTTGCATGGAAGCTTTTGCTTGCGGTGGTTTTAGGGTTTGATACCAAGATTTTTGAGGTTTCAAATCATAGACAACGGACAACCTGGATCTGGTAAATATAATAGACACCTGTGTTGTCATTCCCAACACCAAGAAAAGAAAGAAGCAAAGACACTGTGTGAGTGACACTGTGTGAGTGAAAGGGGCTTGTTATATCTATCAATGCCTTCCCTCCGAGGCCCACCAGACCTCTTCACCTTCTCCCATCACTTACTTCACTGTCTCTTCGGTCAATTAGAATTTTGTCGCTGTTATAGGGCCGGATCTTATTTCCCTATTTCTCTATTTCTCTATTTCCCTGTTTCTGCTTTTTATTACCATATTCTCTCACGTTTCTCCGTTTACATACCATGAAGCTCCACATTGAGCCCACCCTCCTTTCACTGCTACTACTCAGCACGTCTGTTATATCTGCCCCCACACCAGACGATGAAAGGGATGGAGGCCGAGGGCGGAGTAACGGTCGCTGCAGGGGCCGAGGCTGTGATAGCGAGAACGGTACGTCTATATAAATGCATAAACCCACCACAAGATCATTAATATAATCCTAACGCATGTCTATATGCAGATGTAGTAATAACAACAACAGTCCCTGGCGGACCTGTTGTTACTATGACACTCCCAATTGGTGACTTCTTTGGCGGCATCCCATCTGCTACTGGAGATGCAGACGCACCCACTGAGACTGGCAGTGGCAGTGGCAATAATAGGAGTGGTAGTGGAAAGAATGGAAGTAATGGTGGTAATGGTAGTGATGGTGGCGGTGATGGGAGGGATTTAGGTGACGGCAATAGAGGAGGTGGTAGGAGAGGGAGTGGGAGAAAAGGTAACTCTCTATTCAACTTATTTTAGAACTTAAAGAAACCTGTCTAATAAATACACCCACTCTAATAGACCTCGTTCTCTCACCCTCCAACGTACAATCTAACTCCGCTAAAACCGGGCAAGAGGACACCACCGACCCCAACCAGGCCGACTCCCTCACCGATTCGGCAAACTTTATCAACTTCTGCACAGACAAAACACTTACCAACGGCCAGCAGGTCAAATCCGGCTCCTGCAACGGCATTCCCATGGGTGACATCCCTTCAACAGATAACATGGTCTCCACAATCATCATATTTCCAGGGCCTGGCGAGGATATCCCCGCCGAGACTCCATTCGATATTGAGATACAAGTCCTCAACCTCGCTGTCGGAAGCTTCACTAGTGAGTACTCGATCCAATTCTAAAAACTAATAGCTTCGATGCTGATATATGTTCCTCTGTAAGATCCAGCATCAACCTACTACTCAGCTCCACAAACCCTTAAGGGCGGGAAGATCGTAGGCCATACTCACGTCGTCATTCAGCGTCTCGGCTCCCTCACCCCAGGAACCCCACCAGACCCGGCATCGTTCGAGTTCTTCAAGGGCATCAACGACGCTGGCGACGGTAGCGGGGGACTGAAGGCTACAGTTTCAGCAGGCTTGGAGAAGGGCTTCTATAGGGTCTGTACGATGAGCTCAGCGTCGAATCATCAGCCAGTGCTCATGCCAGTTGCACAGCGGGGCGCCCAGGATGATTGCCAGAGGTTCTCGGTGGGGAGGAAGAGGTAAAGGAGTGATCAACCGGCATTTATGAAGAGTGTATTATATAGTTGGGCATCGTAGATTGTTACTGCTGATTTTAATGAGTGATTGTTAGCTAATGCTTTGGTCGAGGTACTTTTGGGCTGTGGGTCTTGGACAGGAGATAGGTTTGTTGTCGCCGTTTTGTGGATGTTGTTGTTTTGGTGGTGGTAATGGCATGATTAATCTTGTGTTGGTCAAAATAGTAGTCTATCTCAACTGTTTTTATGTATATAAAGAAATAGGGATGATAATATGCAGGGGTTGGGGAAATGGATGACGAACTCGAGATGTTTATAACCTATAACTTCCTACTATATAGTGATAACTTTAGAGCTCGTTCGGTTGGGCGTTGTATTCAATACCATGGTAAGTCCGGTTTCAAAGTATATCGTCTTCAAGGTAAATCTGAGAATAAACAGGTCCTGAGATGTTTATTAATATTTTCACGAATACCATAGTAACATTACACAGTTTTGCGGTCAACATCCAATTCCAGGTCAGTGAAACCACAACACTAGAACTGGGAAGCGTAGGGCCCCACCTATTGCAGCTCGCACAGACACGGCAGGCTACTTGTTACCTACAACGAAAACCCGGAAATACCGACCTTCAGCTACTAAGACCCATCTTGCCTACGCAATTATATGTATTTACCGTCCGACATTACCCGTGATCTTCCAGCCCCGCAACCCGCCATATAGCACTTCACCCTCCGTGCGCAGCAGCCAAGCATCATTATCGGCTTCGGTATTCGTAGCTCTAGGTCCGCGAGTGTGCCAAAGTCCCTCTCGTGGTTTTCAAACCAACTGGCAGGCTGTGTGTATTTGGTGCTGAAGTAATCATTTCCCGCTCGCTGCCAAGTGGCTCATCCACACACTAGATTTAGTGTTTGTTTTGGCCCGGGTGCGTGCATTAGCGTTTCTTTCCGCCCCTAGTGCGATGCGACTATTAGAGCGTGTTGGCCACACTCATATTTTCAAATTTTGAGTTCAAATTTTAAGCTCTTGGCGGGCTATCCACACCAAAAACCAGTCGCCAAGAACCAAATACATGTATTTAGACTTGTTGGCCAATACGCTCTATTGAGCGAATGTATTAAAGGAGTGTATGTAAGGGTTTGGGGTATCAACTGTGTAAAGATAGACTCGTGGGTTCCTAGCTAGGCGAAGTCGGAGAATGTGGTCTAAACATGAGAACCATTGCAAATATGTATACGAGGTGAAACGTCCACGCCTTCCTCTCTTGTACCGGGTGTTGAGGGTAAGTGACCAGAATCTGATAAGTGGATGTTGTGTAATTGTCTTATCAGATTCTGATCACTTTTCGCTACACCCTAGTACTTCTTATCCTCTTGGAACATCAGGAACACGAATACACCTGCACGATAGTGCAGAAATAATGTCCCGATTTCCGCTCGCCTATGCACACAGCCCCTGTCCTCCCTTTAACAAGCTTTAGGTCGCAAAGGCCTACCATAACAATAAAGCAGCAACACCCAAACCTTTCGTTAATTAAACAAAGAGACACGACTACGGGCTTCATCCGGCCGAGAGAGGGCGGTCGATGTCCTACGGGATCAAGATTTAGGGTACGCACTTACAAATCAGAACTTCATAGAGATATTTACACCCCTAGTAGGTTAGGTAATCAGGGGGGGGGGGGGGGAGTATCAAGAAGCATGCTCCATGGGTGGACAGTACCCGGTTAGACGTTCTGCCTGATGAAGGAGCAATGACTGACTCGTCTATCTGCTGCTTCTTAGAATATGGCGTCAGTCCCATCGCCGGCTAGCTGCACGTGCCTATCGTATGTTTTCCGGCTCTAATGTGATACTTTGCCCTGTAAGACTTCGATCAGTTATCAAAAGAATCGTCCGTAATGAGCTCGCCGCCTCTAGACTCTAGATTACAAAACAACTGCTAGCTTATAAGTAGTAATTACTGATTTTTTCCCTTATCAGATGGTATATACGTATAGAGTGGGGGAGTACCTACTCTCGATATTTGTAATTCGCAGCATTGAAATAAGCTCTACTCCCGCGTTTGCCCCGCGTGCGAATAGGGTAAATTAGGCCCAATTGCCTCATGATCATCCCATATATACCGAACTTGCATCCGCTACATATAGAGTAGATCTCGTCAATTATTTCCCACCAGGGCCTCAATCAGATCCGCTCCGGCCGTGTAGATACAATACCTCTACATTTCATAGCCCTTTTGCTAGATAGATACATGTATGTAGGAGCGGTATCTAGAATACTCTTAAGTACAGTACTGTTCGGCCAGCATCGGCGTCGACGGCCCCTATCTCCATCCATGTAGCTAGCTAGCGCACCCAGCGCGCAACAAGCCTCAGAGATGCCGGTTAACCGGGAGATGCGTATACATACGCCTTGTGAGTCGTGCACGCTCTTGGCACGCCTAGCTAGAGAATAAGCATAGCAGAATAAGGTGCATGGATTCGGCGAAGAGTCATGCCGGTTTTTTAATTTCTTCAATAGCTTGTATAGTGTAACTATTGCATGCAGTGTAATCAATTTTTTCTTTCTTCCTGATGCAAAATTTTTGGGGAAAGAAGAATGATACATTATAAAGGCTCTTTCCGTCTGCTCCATTTTTTTTTACCATCAACCAAACCTTACGGATTAGCACCTACCAACAGTACCAGGAGGCAAAACACTTGCAGGCAAACCACAAGAACCCTAGCTTAAACTGAATATTGATAGCAGTAGCATCAATGCCAGCGGAACCCACACCTTCAAGCTCCTCTCCAACTCTTGCAGGTACTCCTCCCCTTGGAGAAGACCTCTCTAAGGATGTCGAAAGGCGGACCGATCTAGAGAAAGTTGAAACCATGGTGTCAATACACCACCCATCACAATTCCCAGATGGGGGCTTGAAGGCATGGTTGGCAGTATTAGGAGGGTTTGCGTGCCTGTTTTGTAGTTTTGGGTGGGTTAATTGTAAGCACCCTTGTTTCACCTATCAATGGTGAATGCCCACGCTAATTCCGATATAGGTATTGGAATATTCCAGAGCTACTATACCACACATCAATTGAAAGACTATACACCATCGCAGGTATCATGGATCTCGTCCCTTGAAACATTCTGTATGTTCTTCTTTGGTCCCGTAGTCGGAAAATACTATGATGCCTACGGTTCCCGTTTCATCCTTCCGCTGGGATCTTTTATGCATGTCTTTGGCCTCATGATGACCAGTATCTCGTCAAAATACTGGCACTTTATCATCTGTCAGGGCGTTGTCTCCGCCACTGGCGCATCCCTGATCTTTTATCCAGCACTTGGCGATGTCTCCACCTGGTTCTTCAAGAGGCGCGCCTTCGCCCTTGGTATCATGGCCTCTGGCTCGTCTCTCGGGGGCGTTATCATGCCCATAATGATTGATCGTCTCATTCCCCAACTCGGTTACGGCTGGTCAATGCGCATTACCGCATTCTTGATCCTTGGGCTCATGATCATTGCTAATCTCACGCTGAGCTCACGACTCCCGCCGAAAGGATGGACTCCATTCGTGCTGAGTGATTTTACACGGCACTTCAAGGAGCCCGGGTTCGTCCTGACGGTAGCTGGTGCATTCTTTTTTTTCTTTGGCATGTTTTTGCCATTTAACTACATTGTAGTCGGGGCAAAACAGAACGGCATGAGCACCACATTGGCCAACTACCTGGTTTCGATGCTCAACGCCGCCTCGGTGTTCGGCCGAATTCTCCCCGGATGGATCGGTGACAAGGTTGGACGGTACAACATCATGGTGGCGATCAGCTATATGTCTGGGATCCTGGTTTTTGCTTTATGGATGACAACAACTGGAAATGCCCCCACGATTGCGTTTGTAGTGCTGTATGGGTTCAGCACGGGTGCTTTCGTTAGCCTTGCGCCGGCGTGTTTGGCACAGATCAGTCAGATCCGTGAAATCGGAGTGAGAAATGGAGCGATGTTTGCTGTGATATCTCTGGCTGCATTGACTGGTGTACCTATTGGAGGTGCCCTAGTAACAAAATATGGAGGGGGCTTTGAAGGCTTACAGATATTTACCGGGACCATGCTGCTATGTGGAGCAACCGCATTTGTGCTTGCGAGGATAGCAATAGGAGGGCGTTCAGTTATGATGGTGGTGTAATGCCTGGTGCCGGTTCTTTACGACTCTAATATCTTGTTTAATGTTGGTCCTTTTAATGCTGGTTCTTGTATTTTATTTGCTTCATGGTCTGAGGTATATACGGTTTTATAGGTAGCCCCATGGCCAGGATGGTTTGAACTTGGCTGGAGATTGGTATTGTCAATAACTTTTCACTTTACTGTTTAATGGGAAGTTAGGGTATTTGAAGAATAATGACGTATTTAATGGATATTATGATCGATAATAAGTTCTATGTGTGAATCTCCTATTATACTTTAACTATCAAGGGGGTGATATTACATAGGTTTCAGAGTCAATTTTGCGAAATGGTAATACCTGAGTTCACGAGATGATGATAGTTTTTTAAGGAGTAATTACAAGCATATAGTGCGTGTACCTCCCATCCCATCTTGGTTATATGCCTTCATGTCTACACCTATCACACTAGTATGATCACAGCATCAGTATGAGGTGCACTTCATGGGCAAAGTGTAATTATAAATTACAACCTCATGCTCCCTCAAGGGCTCCCATCACGACCCATCACTCACACCGCCAAGACAAAGATCCTGCAATAGTAAGCTGTGATATATCATATCCGCACTCCAAAGGCCAATCGTGTACCTTAGATAGAGTAATTTACTTGGTCATCCTCTCATTCCTCCTCCAGTCGGAAGAGCTTTCACCAGATTGGGCATGGCCATCTCTTATCGCTGGACCCTGGGTGCGCCACTAGTAAAGGAATCTACAGGGTGCGCTTGCTTTCTTGCTTGCCCCGCAGACCTTAGACAGAGCTAGAGTAGAGTAGGTAGAGAGGGTATTGATCGTGACACTGTCTAACTGTTGCTGAGCTACTGTGGTCTACAAGTACATGTAGTTACCCCTCTATACTCCACTACCTACATCAAGTTGTTATTCTGCGCCTACTTCTCGATTCTCTCTTGTGTCCTCCTCCTCCTCCTTCTTCTCGAGTCGTACATACGTGGTGTGGTGGTGGATACAACAACCCTGTTGTTGCATTCGTCAGGTACCTACATCATACATACATCTACGTATCTACCTTCCAGATCCTACTTACATACACACCTTCATTACGCGAGAGCCTCACCGAAGCCAAAAGAAGAAACGAAGAACTAAGCTCTACAGGACCCTTACATACACCTCGACCCCCAATCCTTGCCAACCAACCCTCACCACCAGCTCCCCCACACAGAGTTAACCCCACCCCACAGAAACTTTATCTAAAGCTTCACCCAGAGCCCACCACCACAACCACCACAACCACAACCACAACTCTCTCGTTATATGGATAACTCAATCCAACGCAGTCTCAACGACAAGCTCTACGACCGTCGGAAGCTCGGCGCCCTCGAGTGAGTCCACATAGGAGAGAGAGAGAGAGAGAGAGGAGAGAAAGAGAGAGACGATCAGGAAGGGGTGGGACATAGTAATATGGCAGCTGACTGAGGCAAGACTAGAGAAGGTAGTTCGGGAGTGCGTCGCGCGTGAGGACCATGACCGTATCCGCCTCATCATCGACCAGCTCTGCCACGAGTTCGCGTACGCTGTTCACCAGCCACATGCGCGGAATGGTGGACTTATTGGGCTTGCTGCGGCGAGTATCGCGTTGGGACCTGTGAGTTGCTTCTGTGTTGGGTGCGGGCATGAGGGGTGTAGGGAAGGACTAACATAGGCTCTGCGGTGATCATTAGGAAGTCGCGAAATATCTAAAGGAGATCGTGCCCCCAGTGCTAGCATGTTTTGCGGATCAGGATGCGAGGGTGCGGTACTATGCTTGCGAGAGCATGTACAATATCGCAAAGGTCGCAAAGGGCGAGATCCTCCCGTTTTTCAACGATGTGTTTGACGCATTATCAAAAGTATGCCATAGTTAACTCCCCTCCGACTTTCTACAAACTAATACACTAACCCCCACTTAGCTAGCCGCGGACTCCGAGCTCTCAGTCAAGAACGGTGCAGAGCTACTAGACCGCCTCGTAAAAGATATCGTAGCAGAGTCAGCGCCCACCTACGTCTCCATTCTGCAGTCTCCAGAGCAGAGTATAATAGAAGACCACTCAGACTCGAATTCTCCTATTTACGCCTCGGAAGTGGCCTTCAAAACTGCATTCTCACTGCCACTGTTCATCCCACTATTAACAGAGAGAATCCATGTTATCAACCCCTTCACCCGCATATTTTTGGTATCATGGATAACTCTTCTTGACTCAATCCCAGATCTAGAACTCGTGACCTACCTCCCGAACTTCCTCGGCGGTCTCTTCAAGTTTCTCTCTGACCCCAACCAAGACGTGCATGTCGCCACACAACAAGCACTTGAAGGATTCCTCTCCGAGATCAAGCGTATCGCGAGCGTAAAGCGGGGAATCGAGGAGTCCCGAAAATCACGGGCTAGAGAGCGGGCGCGCAGCGAAGACGGCAGTGTCAACGATGGCACCGATGAAGGCATCAACCGCCACCTCTCGGAAAAACTCTCTCTCAGCGACACGGGAGATAATACCATAACGCCTGAGGACGAAAAGAGCGGTGCGGACGGTACTTGGATACCAGGACAAGATGTAGTCGTCGCGTACCAGAAAATTCTAGAGATTTTCATTCCATTCATCGACTCGTCAGGTGGGTTCTACTTTTTCTCTAACGGAGAAAGTACAAAAGCCAGCGACTTACCGGCAGAGATAGAGGAGGAGATCCAGCTTACTGCGCTGCGATGGGTCGATAACTTCTTCGAGATATGCCCGGATGACATGCTACCCTTCGTTCCACGATTACTCTCGCATGTTCTTCCGGCCATCGCACACGAGATTGAGGTTGTGCGCCAGGCGGCACTGAAGGTCAATAATAACCTACTAAATCTGATTATATCATTGGGCGAAGATAGTGTATCGCCGCCTATGTCGCGGCAGCCGACAAGAGAGAGTACAGGCATGGGGGAGAGGAGCGGGAGTGATAGGCGGGACTCTATGCCGAGACAGTCGCTGCCTAAGGAGTCGGACTCAATGGGGAGGCGCACGCCGTCAAGTATCCCACCTGCGCCGCCGACACCTATACCTCCGCCATCGCCTACCCCTCCAAAACAGGCGGACCTGGATTACTCGGCAACAGTTAATGCATTAACACTACAGTTCCTCAATGAGCATGAGCAGACAAGGGTTGTTGCCCTGGAATGGCTATTGATGCTGCACAAGAAAGCACCTCGTAAAGTTTGTCTTCATATCTAGCTGTACCAAATAATGAAAATGTAGATACTAACGATGTTTATGTAGATGCTTGCTATAAACGACGGTACTTTCCCAGCACTCCTAAAAACCCTCAGTGATCCCTCAGAACAAGTTGTAACTCGTGACCTCCAACTTCTCTCCCAAATCAGTCACAACAGTGAGGATGACTACTTCACCTCCTTTATGGTATCTCTCCTCTCTCTCTTCTCCACTGACCGACGGCTTCTCGAACAACGTGGGAACCTCATCATCCGACATTTATGTGTAAACCTAAATCCAGAGCGGATTTACCGCACACTTGCAGACATCCTCGAGAAGGATGAGGATGTAGAATTTGCTAGTATCATGGTGCAAAACCTGAATAATAACTTGATTACTGCACCTGAACTTGCGGATCTGAGGAAACGGCTGAGGAGCTTGGACACAAAGGACGGACAGACTTTCTTTGTGAGTTTGTTTAGAAGTTGGTGTCATAATGCCGTCGCGACGTTCTCGTTGTGTCTGTTGGCACAAGCGTATGAGCAGGCATCGAACTTATTGCAGATCTTGTAAGTTTATCCCTTAAGATATAAGGGCAGCCACTAGCACTGAGGGACCGGGTGCTAACCTATGCTCCAGCGCCGAGCTCGAAATTACTGTCAATCTCCTCATTCAAATCGACAAACTTGTGCAACTCCTCGAATCCCCTGTCTTTACATACCTTCGCCTACAACTTCTCGAACCCGAAAAACATCCATATCTTTATAAATGTCTCTACGGCCTTTTAATGCTCCTGCCACAATCTTCTGCCTTTGCTGCCCTCAAGAATCGTCTCAATAGCGTTAGTGCAATTGGTTACCTTCACGTGGCGCCGCGTGCCGCGCCCCCAGAACGCGAAAGACCGGGGAGACTAAAGGGGAAGGTGGACGATATCAAGTGGGTCGAGCTACTAGAGAAGTTTAAAAGTGTCCAAGAAAAGGCGAGAAGACAGCAAATGTACCATGTTGGCGGGGGCGCGAACGGGGGAACGGCAACGCCGCAGGTCATGTCGCCGACAAGATCGGGGACACCAGCAGCGGCGGGGAAGAGTACCACAGGGACAGTGAGGCCTGGAGGGTCCGGATTAGGTCTCGGGGGGAGGTTGGCAGCAGGTAGGAGGGGAGTTAGGAAATAGTCTCTTCTTTGCCGTCGCTCGCAATGTCTCTTTATGTGGTTTATGCTCTGCTCTTTTCCCCCGCATCTTTCTGTGCAGTAGACTGTATTTGTGTACTGTAGCCATGTCTTTCCCTTTCATTGTCTCTTTATGTTTCCGAGAGAGAGCGATTACGGTGTTAGTAAATGCGTTGTTGGGCTCTAGCCTGTTTCTGCGAGTGGTTAAGTACATGTATCATATGTACTTTCCTTGTATTTCTCTCTTTAATCTTTTTTCATATCTCATGTTGCCATCTTTCTTCAGTTCTCGATTGGCGTTTGTTTGTTTGGTTTCAGCATATGAGCATGTGAGCATGTGAGCGATGAGTGTAAGGAATATAATCTGAGATTGGGTCCTTAATTTGTGAACGAGGAGAGAGTGTGGTTGGGATGATTTTGGTTGTAGCGTGCTGCCTAACGCGGTTGGGGTTGGTTGGCGTTAGGTGCGGTTGGGACCAGTGTGCAGCTTGCAGCATGGGATATCACTCGTGCGTCATGGCGGCTCACTCGAATACACGCCATGAACCTTTGTGGACCTGTCTTACTATCCCTTGCACAGATGAAAACTGCCAGACCGCGACCCTCTATCAGCGAATATTAACCTAGTGCGGTAAACATTTCGAAATTTTTGTTTGGTTCACCGTAACAAGCAATATAGTTCCTCTACTAAGCTGTACACGGTCCAGGTCGCGAATTTGACAACTTTCATTAGCCCTTATCGCCTGGCAGGCCGAAACATGCTCAGAATCTGGTGCACTGCATATTATATAAACCCGGACTTTCTATATAAGGTAATGATATAATTAAGACATCAGAAACTCCCCTAAGCGGTGTTTGGCGAAAAGTTGCCAAGGCTGTAGTGCACCAGATTCTGAGCATGTCTCGGCCTACCAGGCGATACCAATAGTTGGCTTGGCATAGTAATGGTATAATAGATGTTCTCTATTACAGCCGGGGTGTATTTTCCCAGGCACGTACAGTGACTGTCCAAAAAACCTTTAGATATCTACAGCGAGGGCTACCTGGGGTGGGGTGGAGGAGGTGTGATAGAGGATACAGGTAATCATCAAAGGATTACTTACGCAACACACGCCGCCACTGTCAGCACTCATTTCCCTCCACAGACATTTCTATCTTTCCATCAATCGCTACATGGAGAGTCTCTGGACAGAGATCGAGCCTTTGTGATATTGCTTGAATCTGATACGGGTGTGCTAGGCTGGTTGCTTTTTATCAGCCTCCTGATCAAGACTCTTGTCGAGTGACAGCTTAGCATTGTTTATACATCGATTGTAGTTATTGTGGAGGCAGCAGTGGTATCCAGGCTGCCGTGTTGACGATCGAAGCTTATGATCATCGTATCTTTGCCCCGCTCCTCCCTGGGTGTCTCTCAAACCTAAGCACTTCTATTCAGGTGCACTTTTATGATCATTGTCCAACCAGATTAAGGTACTAGGGATGTCGTTTAAAGGGGGTGGCCATAGGGGTGTTTGATGATTCTCGTGCAAGTACTCGAGGCAAGTAAAAGGTACCGGACAATAAGGGTTTTTGGTTCACCAATGGGTGCGAGTACTAGGCGAGGGCTGCCGCAAAGAGAGCCTAGAGACAGAACTTGCATTGTCCGGTACTATTTACCTGTCCCGAGTACGAAATAATCAACGTGTCGCTACCTTATCCACTGACTTTGGGGTGGCTTATTATTGATTTTGGTTACGGATCGATATGTGGTGGCGGGTCCACCTTTAAATTTCGCCTCGCGGCTACATACATGTATGTCTAAGACAGAAGAAGCAAAACCACACAGCCTTCCCCCGCTCTTTCACAAACTTATGTATATGTAGTTCAATTAAGTCATAAGCGATCACTCGCGCGTCGAACTATTGGTGCGCTTTATTGAATTAAGCTTATATTAATCTTGAATAGTGGAGAAAAAAGAGGTAATACATGCAACTATAGAGGATTTGCGACGTGTTCTTCTGGGTTAATTACAATGAATGGTCATTTAAAAATGGTTAGGGTTTACGAACAGTGGGGCTCTTCCCCGTGTGGGATACGTGTATAGCCAAGATAGATCCGCCGCCAGATTAGATGAAATTTACCACCCATTTTGAGCTGCACTCCCAAACAACTCGACTCGTCGAAGACACCTCACATGGACGGGACAGCCAGCCAAGCAGAAACAAATGTTTACTAGTTAATTCTAAATATTTCCCGTCAAGTTCCCTGCTCGGCGAGCCTTTAATTGGGGCCTCCTCACAAGGCTTATAGCTTACTGAGTATCTTTTCAAATTTATGAGGAGCTGTTAGTCGTACCCCCAGGAGTGTGTCTACAGTCTTTCGCATTTACCCAGTCGACGAATGTCATCTGCAGCACAATCCAATGGGCCAACACGCAGCCCTCTAAGGCGTACAGAGCCGCGATGTAGGTACGTAACTATTTCAATTATCGCAGATACTCGAAAAATTCGCTAGCGTCGTTTGCACCAAAAGGTACCCAAAGTGCTGTTTTTTTGGTGTGCCAAAGGGCAACAACGCTAGCGAATTAATCAGATATCGCCTTGGTTTTGCAGACGATCGAACAAGGCCCGGCCCTAATCTCTGGATTGGCGAGCTGGGAGTTCCTGGTATTCTAATCTCATAGGCAGGTTGCGCCCTATATTGCCACGTGCATAACTTAGACGCCTTCCCCCTCCACCGGAACACCCCCTCAGCTGGAAAACTAAACCCAAGTAGAGAAATATCGTCGTTGTAAGTTGTAACCAGCCTCTTTAGCTCGAGCCGGCTTTACTAACCAAATATCAACTAATTAATATCTGTTCCAGTGAGGGGGTTGTTCCAGTGGAGGGGCTGTCTGTTGGCAGACAAAATCTACACCGTTCAGCCAATTTTTAGGCAGATAATCCCGGCCGGAGATAGCCAGCCCTTCGAGTTTTTGGATGGAGTGCTTAGATATCGATTCTGGCAGCAAATATATCTACGTATACGTACATATGTGTGCTGCCGATGATCGTAAACAACGCGCAGTAAGACTGTGCGCGTGATATGTAGAGAGATTGTTTATGATATAACTTCTGCGAGGGGTAATTGGTACGTCCCAACTGGTGCAATTCGTCTGAACTCTGCTAGTGGAAGCGAAGTCCGACAGGTTGGGGAACAAGGCTTAAGATCCAACTAATAAGAGGTGCAGGGCTTTCGCCCAAAGCTCGATGGGGTTTTACGTCTGTAGCAGATATTGATGTTTCAGCTGCGCACCCTGTATGTGGCCATTCCCCCCCATGACACATCGAATATGCAGAACATTCAAATTTCGAAATAATATGTGTATTTAAGTATCTATCCTATAATTCAAAGATATCCCACTCTTGAACATAAATCAAACAACCCACAATCGCTCACCACCAATTGGCATAGCGAGCAAAACATACTAAATTCCACACAAAGTATATATCCTGCAGCTGGAAGAGATCATTATCATTTTATAGGTAATATTCATAGCCTTCATTATGATTCAGCTTAATATCTGATAATAAGGTAGTTCAGCGTTCACATCATGTCTCAAACTCCAAATACTGCCGCTCCGAATACTGAACATCCGCCACAAGCAACCCCCTCGAGTGAGCCCAGCAATAAGGGGCCAGATACCAGAGCCCGCGTGCTTGGACCTCAGGGTCCTGGATCTCCTCCACTACTTCGGAATACACATAGTTCGGCGGAACTGGATATCAATATGTCCTCCACAGAACCACAAAACAATGAACCTACGAAAATACCTGCTAAAGCTAGGCTCGAGAGCTCGGGGACAACCACATCACCAGCCCCCAAACCCACGACTGGGGCCTTGGAGATGACCCCGGCACATAGGATCACTAGCGTCTGTGAGATGACCCCGGCATATAGGATCACTAGCGCCTGGGGTCCCCTTAATAAACTTGCTGGTTTTCGGGGGGGGAGTGCCTCGAAAATTCCAGAATGTATTCTAAGACAGCTAGTACAAGCAGCTATTAAAGAAGACAATATACAGTTTAAAGAGCTTGTGGAAAAATGGAAATCGGCATTGGAAACCGCAGCAGAGAAAGGCAACAAAAGAGTAGTGGAGTTATTATTGAGTATCAAGGGGAAAGTCACTACCAACAATGAAGACCCGAATGCTATTCCCAACAGAGTCTCGGACGCCGCTGAGAGGGGAACCCTAGATGCCACTGACGCTGCTGACAAAAAGACCCCGGATGTCAATGTAGCCCCGTGCGCTATTGACGATTGGGTGTTGGATGCCAATGAGGTCTCGGATCTTTTTAGAAAAGCTACTTCCGAAGTTTTTGATAAGTTTGCCAGCAGTAAACCTCCAATGATTGCCGCTGTGGAGTTGCTGCTGAAGGGGATCACCAACGCCGAACTGTTGCCAGAAGAAAAGGGTAGAAATCCCCTACAGCTGGCAGCTGGAAGAGGATATGCTTCTACAGTGAATATATTACTGGATTATTTCGACCTCAATGAACCCTTATCAATATATCAACCTGGAGGAAGAACAGCACTGCAGGCGGCAGCTGAAGGCGGATATCAAGATGTGGTAGAGCTTCTACTGTCCAGGGGCGCGGATATCAACGCCCCGCCGGCACGACTTAACGGAAGAACAGCCCTGCAGGCGGCGGCTGAAGGTGGATATGGGGATGTGGTGGATCATCTGTTGATCAAGGGCGCAAATGTCAACGCGGGGCCAGCGGAAAACGGGGGGAGAACAGCACTGCAGGCGGCAGCTGAAAGGGGGCATACACTGATAGTGGAATCGCTACTGCGTTACGAAGCCGACATAAACGCCAAACCAGCAAGGTTACATGGAAAGAGCGCACTTGAAGCAGCCGTGAACCACGCCTCGATATTAGAACGTTTCAGGAGTCTCGCAACTTATGATGATAGCTTACATTCAATGTGTCTCCATGAGCCAGTTGACAAGCCAGTTGACAAGCGTTTTCTTAATCTTATAGGAAGCATCAACTCAGAAGATACCGCAGGGCAAACTCCACTACATATTGCCACGGCTAGACCATTTAAGAATGCTGTCGAATGGTTACTAAAAAATGGAGCAAGTACCAACCTGACTGACTTAGATGATCGAAGTCCGTTAGAGTCAACTATTTATAGTATGTTTAAAGTTCGCAAATTGGTAAACGGGTCTTCAGAAACAGTGCCACCCGATACCGAAAATAAAGTCGAAAATTTTCTAGAAATCATACAGCTCCTTCTAAAGTACGGTGCTACTCCTCGCGCTCAAACCACTGATCATGATCGGTCCCTCGATTGGCGCAAAATATTCCCCTGTGAAAGTGACAAGAGCGGCAAAATCCTTGAGTTAAAAGAAACACATGATCTCGATCATACTGCCAATAAGTGGGGTTCCTGTCCTTGCTCCCTCTCGTGGGAAAGCTAACTTTATAAAGGGATCCGGAGCATCCTCGCCCTATGAAAAATGAACTCACGTACTACCCCTTCACCTATATTTAGTTTATCATTAAGGAACTAAATCTGTTTGCAAGCTATACGGCTTTTGGCTCCACAGCTCTTCAGATGAGATTTATAGAAAATTGGTTGTCTAGAAGTCCTAGTCGATCTCTCTAGTAAGACCTTGACCACTTGACCCTACTCCCCCTCTCAAATTGTACTAACTCCAAAGAAGTCTCGAGCTATCAGAACCTCCTAAGACTAAAAAGTTTGGGGCAGAGCTAGTCTGGTTGCCATATGTCCCAAATAGACCCGACGGGTGGAATACCGATTCACCAAGGCTAGCAAGCGTACACTTGGAACCGCGTATGTATAATTCCCTGGGTATTATTAAATCCGCATTTCTAGTAGCTTACAGAACTATATGAAGTCGTGATTAAATACTCTATACGGTATGAATTCTTTACCAAAGCTGAGAAATCTGATGTCGACGGAGGGAAACCCGCTACCAACGCAAAATCAACTAGCCTTAAACCTTGCATTTCCAAAACCGAGGACCCAGTCGACGGAGGGAAACATAAAAAGACAACTGGCCTCAAACTCGGGCGTCGGCTTGGCCACATTTCATGGACCATGTTAGCCCGGCAAGACAAAAGGTTAGCCCGGCAAAACAAAAGCGGGGAACACTCCCTCAGCGGGTCCGGTAGGGGCGGGTCCCAGATACAGGTGAAAACCATGAGGTACCGAAGCACCCTAAGCCATCACTGGATTCCTCAACATTCGTTTGAATGCTTTACCTTCTTCTTTCATAAATTGGATGGGATGTGGAGTGATCTCCTTACTGAATCGCGAAATCACCTGGATCAAGACGTAAGTATCCATCTCACTATAACTCAGTTTGAATGGGCGCTCTAACGACGTGTTTCATGGGTTTTAGCATAACGAACTCCTGGATGGAAAATATGGCCTAGAGGAGGCCTCAGAGACTGCATCTTACCTGGAACACCTTTTTGATGATGCGCGGATTTGGAGTCAATTTCGGGCCCAATTAACAACGCATGTACAGATATGCCACAATACGTTAAACAAGTATAAGGATGACGGGTTTTTCTTAAGAGAAATTGAGTGCAGCACTAAGAACTTCAATAAGAAGAAATTCAATGAAGAGGTAGAATCTTTATCGCAGGAGATCTCGAAGTTTGAATCGAGATTTAAGGGTGAGATCAAATCATTAGAAACAAAGACGCAAGAGCTCGTTGACTTCGTAAGTTTCTCTATCGACGTCACTTGCTAGGCTAACAATCGTCCAGAAACTGAATCTGCTTCAAGCCTACGAGTCTCAGAGATCAAACGTAACAGCTGTCAGCATGAAGCGACTTACCTGGATTACAGTAAGCCCTGATCTGTATTATACTATGGGACTGAACCGAGTTGACTCTTTCCAAGTTTATATTTCTTCCGTCTATGTTTGTTGCAGTATGTACTCGATATCTACATTACTCCTACAAAGTCCCCTTGTCTAACTATTAACAAAAATAGAGTTTATTTGGCATGAACATCGATATACTTTCCGCAAACCCTAATTGGACCTGGTATCCTATCATTTGCGCCCCTTTCTTGGTCCTGTTACTCTTTGTCTGGATTATCAGCAAGTATATTGATGTATCACGACACATTCCCCATGATTTGGTTATATATACTGACTGTGGACGGAATTAAGGTAAGCATACAAAAAAGAAGGATTAGAAAGAGTAGAGAGAAACAGCGTGGGGATCTTGAAGCCCGTTCACTGAAAATCTTTCAACAAAAGGAGGTCGGAACTTCTTGACTAATGGTTATGTCTTTTACGAAGATTGTCTCACTTTTTATTTTCACTCATGTTTTCACATAATGATCCCTTCACTTATGTCCTCACATAATGTTTCTTTCGCTTATCTTTTCATTTGTCTTAAGGTAGAAGTAACGGATGTTCAGAGTCAATGGAGTAATATATATATCTGCAGCTGCACGTGCATTCGTGACCTAAAATCGCTGCACAAAATGATCTTAAGACCTCCACTGAAACCTTGCTACCAGATAATCCAGAGACCAAAGAAAGCGAACTAAAACTGCGTACAGAGTAGTTAATAGGCAAGTACATGTACTTTTTTCCTTGCCAAGACATCTAAGGTTTCTCCATTCCATGGTAACAACACAAAATATCACTCGGTTATCTGCCAAACCTACATGTAGTCCCGTGCTCAGCCTATGGTGGTTGATTCTCTGCACACACTGCTGTGCGACAAAACGCGACAAAACAACAGTCTGGGAAGAGACTATGCCAAACCCTGTCCAAGCGGCTATATGAAATTCGCAGTCGAATATTTCTATCTATTTAGGGGTTGGCTTAATCACAATTTACAGCCCCCCCAAGCCCCGTCTTTATCCACTTACTCTTTCTCGTGACCACATAATCCCGTTGGGCCGTGGAGGGCCCCACCTTTACACCCATCTGTGGAAACTCAGGCCTCAAGACCACAAGGATCACAACCCATCACTCGCGCGCCCGCAACACCAACTCTGTCCCACCCACCCCACACCAAACCAGCTGCATGCTGCTGCTGCTGCACCCAAAAGCAGGGGAGAATAAGCAGTAGAGCACACCGCATGTGCACAAACGGTTGCCAAGACCATGAGACAAGAGCCGCCGGCCCCCGCCCGCCTGCCTGTGTCGGGTCCGCCATAAAATAGTTTACCGCCATGCCACGCCCCACCCCCAGATATGACGCCTCGGGTGCTATGACGTTTTCTCATGCCGCCGGGGGCCGGGGCCTTTCTGTGTGTGTGTGTGTGTGTGCGTGCTCACCTCCGGGCGTCGGTGGTGGTAATGTTATACAGTTATGCTCGTGTGTGTGCGTGCTCCGATTCCGTAGATTGGGGAGTGGAGACGAGGGGACGGGGATGGGTTGTGGTGCCCCGTGGGTGGGCGTAGGTAGGTACATAAGCAAGTCCGAGTTATCGGTGGAGGACGCAATGGTATTGACATAATCTGAGTTCGATTTCTGTTTTCTCTTTCACACACCAGTCTAGTCTATTCCCAGCACAAACAAAAACACAGTAGGTACAGCACGGCCAAAGAAAGAGAGAGCGGTAAACATGATAAACAGATCTAAAACCACAACAACCAACTCGGATTACAAAACTTGTATGATGATATAATAATAGTCGCCGAGAAAAAAGAATACCTGATGATTTTTTGATTCTTTTATAAGCTTTAGCTTTTTCTTTCTTTCTTCTGTTGTCTATATTCAACCTATCAAACAGTGCGCGACGAGCAACCGCTGAAGGAGGACATATATATAAAAAGAGGTCTTAAATCAGAACACCATCCAAAGCTGCGCCCTTAAGAGAAAAAAAAATCACAAAAAAAAAACAGAAGCCATTCTCCTGGCCCTCCCGTTTCCCATACACAGACACAGATATAAAAATAAAGGAAATATAAAATGAAAGAATATTCTACAGTGGGAAAAAGAAAAAGGCACACAATTGGTATCAAAACAAGAATCAAAGATATCAAAAATTCCCGGGAACCTTTCCCTTAATAAAAAAATAAAAAACCAACCAGACCAACCCAATAACTATAAAAAAGGAAACCCAAAATGTCCATAAAAGAGCGTAAGAATCGAAACGGTCCTGAAGGGGAGGAGGGTGAGGTGAAGGGTTCGCCGAGAAGAATATTGTAGCAGGGTACGTGGGGGGTAATGATGATGCTGAGGTTGCTGCTTGTAGTAGTTGTATAGCCTCCGTATTGTAGTGTTCCGGCCGGCCGAGCTGTAGGTAGAGGCTATATATCTCCTTCATTGTTCTTTCTTCTTCGACTTCTTTCTACCGCATCTCTCCCTATAACCCTATCCTTCGGACCTCCAAGGTTGTCGTGGAAAATAATACAAATCATCATTCAAATACTTCCTTCCCCCATTCCATTCCATCCCAACCACCAAAAACTTCCCCCGTTCCAATCGGCTATGCGGTGCTGTGGTGCGGCATGCATGGATGGGGAGGGTTCCAGCGGGTTTGGTTGGCTTGCCTTCCTCCTTGGGCCTAACTGTTGTTTGAGCCCCGTCGACTCGACGATCCCGTCTCTGAGGCGCGGAAACTGCTCTTTTGTGGACTGGCGGGCTGATATGAGTTGTACACGTATTCACCACTACATGCACATGTTAGCCTTGTCCAAAGGGCAAAAACCCCAAACAAGGGCGACGTGAACATACTCGACATATTTTGCGTCCGAGATGAAGGTGGTTCTTCTTTTACGCTTGGTATATCGCTGCTCTAGTTTATACAGTTCGTACTCTGTTTGTTTCCCCGGTTAGCAACAGCATCTCTGATTCGCGGATCTATCAAACAAGTAGAAGTCCAAACAACCTAACCAATCACGTGGTGGGTGATAGATTGCTGGGTTGCTAGGTAGAAGGGATAGAGAACTACTCACTTGCGTGCAGTTTATCAAAGAGCCCCATGTTGAATCTCACAGACTGACGGGGTAGAAGGCCCGGTTGTTTGACTTTGGCTCTTTAGCTTTGGGAAGGGCGGTTTGTTCCCTTTCTCTTTTTTTTTTTTTTTTTTTCTTTCTTCTACGGGACGGTGGTATCCAGATTTGCGGCGGGCAGCAGCAGCAGCGAGCAATGAGCGGATGGGGGTGGGGTGAGAGGGTGGGGAAAGAGAAGAGAGGAAAGGGAAAAGAAGAGAAGAGAGGGAAAGAAGGAAGGACGGGAATATAAAGTAGAAGTAGAATGTAGTAGAACGGGAAAGGGTAAAATGAAGTAGGTAAGTAGTACAGTTAGGTCCAGCCAGCCAGCCAGCCAGAAACAACGCAGTTTAGTTGGTAGGAAATGTAAAAAAAAAAACGAGGAAAAAGAAAAGAAAAAAAGAGGAGTGGCGGCTGCTATGGTAATAATTAAAAACTAATAATAATACGGTGCAAAAGGGGGGGGGGGGTGGGAGTGGTGAAGGTGGAGGTGAGGCTAGTGATACCTTAGAGTAGGTAATGCTACTCTTAGCTGCTCTGGGATTGGATGGGGGGGAGCCCAGGGTTCGGGTACCTAAATTGATAAACTCTGGGTAGATGCAAGTTGGGCAAAAGACGGCTAAACCAGCGAGTTAAAATGGATATGGACAAAAAAGCTGCAACGGGTCTATTTTGATGCCAGGGTGGACAGCTAAGGTAGAGTAGGAGGGTACATTACTCTAGCTGACTGAGGGCGCGGGCTTTTTTTCCCTGGCAGCAGCTGCTGCAAGAGGAACAGCTAGACCAGAATATCAGGCGTGCGTGCAGTGCAGCCAGGCATTCAGGCATTCAGGCATGTTTATTCACATCCATACAGAACAAGAGTGTTTCTATGTGCGTGAGAGTGTTTTATTGGTGGGCTTACCCACGACAAACACACACCATGGTTCGGGTCATTCCTGAGCTACATACTTGCTAGGGGAAAAAAGGAGGTGGATCGCACTCTCCACGCACGCGACAAGCCCAACGCCACAAATCCGCATCTGACACCTCTGGTTGGCCCTGTTCCTGACCATCTCCTGCCCACCCGTGTCAGGGAAGAGAGCGAAATCAAAAAGTCTCCCTTTGGCCTGGGGAGGAAGGAGGGCCTGTGCGTTGCACACAACGGTAAAGCAGAGAACCCTTCGAGGGAATGTTTCAAAGACATATCCTCCCATTCAGGCATAGCTCCGCTCGCTGGCAGAAACGGGCAAGTGATCTATCTCGACAACCAAACCAAACCAGAGGGGGAAAAAAATGGCTGTGAGGCCTTTTTTTCCCTCGCCCTCTCAAATTTTGTGCCGTCCACGCCGGTTCTACAGTGTTGCAACGTTGGGGGATGTGTGCGTGTGGGAAAAGAACCTCGCTTTCTCTCCTCTCCGCAGGACTGGTACCGAATTTCCCACTCCTCCATTCCTGGACCCGCCGCATAACCGCATTTAGAAAAATAGTTCAGCCAGGCTAGGGAGGGCCGGGGGGGCCAGAAACCGCATTTTTTCTCAACCCGGAAAATGTGCTGTACAGCTCAACAAGAGGGGTCGATTTGCGTCTAGAGTCTACATGTACCTACATGTAAAGTATGTACTTACATGTAGCTTCCAGCTCGTGGACCTCCAGCTAGGTGCTTGAAGTGCTGTCGACTGCGCTGGACAGGACAGGTAGGACAATTTTTTTTTTAGCAGGCAAGCAGGCAGGCAGGCAGGCAGGCATTTTTGAACCATTATCAAATTCCAGCCCATCATCTCCCATGGAGGCTAAATTATTGCGCGCGTCTAAACCTGTTTTAATTTCTATTTAACTTTTTCTCTATTTCAAGCCACATTCTACTCCCCCCCCCCCCCCCCAAGTGGTAGAGGTAGACAGACGCCCATCATACGACTGCGGCTTGGGCCGCCCCATATTATATTCCCATTCATTATTATTCATTCCCCCGAATTAGAACAGGACACTGGCCCGCCCGCGCAGCAAGCAAACCACCACGAGTCCACAGAAGGCCGGACACGAACTCGGGTCCGGACGACCCAACCCGGGGCTCGGCAGGCCAATAGGTAAGCGCAGGGAAAAAGGGCAAGCACCTAGCTCCTGCCGTGAAACCCGCCCCATGGGTCGGGGTAGGAGGGAAAGTGCAATGTTATATTTATTGCTCCGTATTGAAACAAACCCGATCGCGAGTTGTACAGATCAACGATCAAGGGGAGAAAAGAAAAGAAAAAAGAAAAAGAAAAATATATATAGTAGGATACCCAACAGCATATGTAACTTACAGTAGTAGGGTAGAAGAAAGTGCTGTTGCTGCGTGCTGGTCAAAAGTGCACTTTTTGCATCTTCAAAGTACCTGCATAGGGTTAGGTTACGAATTGAGGCGGGAAAAGCAACAAAGGAAAATGAAGATGCGCGCCCGATGCTCTAGCTCGCGAGGCTACTCTAGAATGTCGAGATGAGCTGTCCGGGGGCCAGGACTGTGCGCGCGCGCATACGTACTGGCACATAATCTTCTGCTCGGGCCCGCTGCTATGTGGTGCTATGTACTTTATGTATGTGCTCTACAGAATCGCTAATCTGATTCTGCTGCGAAAGGGGATACATCACATCAATGACAACATCGAAACAGCACAACATTTCCCGTTTCACGCACAGTTTTCAGATAGAGGGCGAATCCGTACATAGAGTAAAGTACATGTTAGGGGGGGGGGGGGAGGGAGGGAGGGGGTTGCTCTACATGTAGCCAACCACAATCATGGATCGCAGCGGAAGGTCGGCCGTAAGGGGCGCTCGTTGGTTCAGATTGAGTGCTCTATAGTCAACTCTGGGTGTTGTGTATAGGTACGAGTAATCACGCCCTGATTACCCTACCTGCCTACCTGCCTGCCTAGGTGTACCTAGTTACATACTTGCTTTGTAGGTCCTACTTTGACAAAGGAGACCATAGATCGATGCAGAATGTACCTACATGGTGTATGTAGGTATCACCGCCATTAACCTAGCGAGGGGACGAGAGCACACGCATGTATGTACTCTAGAGTGGGTATTCACATACATGTACTCTATACAGTATTCCCCCTTCCTCTCCCCCCCAATCACCCAATCACCCAATCACCCAACCAGAAAACAGCTAGATATCAACAAAAACGCACGAGAAATTGTGTTACTCTAAGGTACAGATCTCACTTTTTTTTCTCTACTTCTAGAGCAGATTCACGGACTCTCGAGTACGAGTGTCTACTACTATAATATGCAGGTACACAGACCTTATCTCAGCCAGAACAGACATTCATGCATGATAGAAACGACATTGACAACGACAGCGACATTGATAATGACCAGGCTTAAATAATTCAACGAAGCGAGACGAAAGCAGAAGAATGAGAGCAAGGGCAAGAGAGGGGGAGGTAATTTCAATCACCGGGAGAATTAAAGCCTCAGCGCCTCGATGTCGTTGTTGTTGATGATGATGAAGACGAAGACGTTGCGCCATCCTCCAATGCCGGCATCGTTTCCTGGGCTAAAGGCGCACGCTAGTCGTTAGTCGCAACCCTTACCCCAACACGCATGAAACAGCTGGCGTTGGCTGGCTGATGGTTGGTTGGCTGGCCGGCTGGCAACCCCGGGACATTCCCCGCAAGCAAGCAAGCAACATGCATCCCCGCCGCCCCGCCCCACGCCAAAAGGAAGAAAGAGGAACGAAGAGAGAGTAGGTAAGGAAGAAAGAAAAAACACGCACCTGCCCAAAGAGTGGAGTAGACGCCGCCCGAATTAATGAGTTGCTCGTGAGTGCCTGGAGTCTCGGCAACGGTACCGTCCTTCAAGACGATTATTTGATCTACAGAGAAAACAAAGTTAAAACTTAGTGTGCCGTTCTGGAAGGTTGTTGACATTATTCTGGTGTTTGATGTAGTGTGTGTGCAAGGGGGAAAGAGTCTCACCGCTGTCGTAGATGGTGCGCAGGCGGTGTGCGACAAACACACTGGTTCGCTCCTTCTCCTTCAGTATGGAGTTGATGTTGCTGAGCAGAGCCTGCTCCGTATGCGTATCAAGGGCCGATGTCTACATTCCTGTCCATCAGCGCCCCCTTCTACAACAAGACCCCGGGAATAGCTGGGTGCAATATGGGGGTAACGCACAGCTTCATCAAAGAACAAAAGCGGCGGATCCTTCAGGATTAGTCGTGAGACTGCAAGTCTTTGCTTCTCACCACCTATAATACCATTCCTCGGTTTTAGTCAGGAGTTCCAGAAGAAGAAACCCTAAAATGTAAGAATCGTGGGGTCCGGGCCAATAGTCACCTGAGATCATCATTCCACGCTCTCCGACCATCGTTTGATAGCCCTCCGGGAACGAGGAGATGATATCGTGAATCTTTGCCCTCTTTGATACACTCACCACCTCCTCTGACGTCGCATCAATTCTTCCATAGCGGATGTTGTGCTCAATAGTGTTATTGAACAGCGGCGTGTCCTGCGGCACAACACCAATGCTCTTGCGTAGCGACTCCGTAGTGATATCCCTGATATCCTGGCCGTCGACCAGAATCCTACCATCATGCACATCATAGAAGCGGAACAGCAAGCGCAAGATAGTTGATTTACTGCCCGCACATCCCATCAGTAAAGCCTCCCTAACATCCCCGCAAAACACCAATTCCGCAGGAGAGGGAAGAACACTCACCCGCACCCACTCGGCCCCACAATCGCCGTCTTCTTCCCCGCCGGGATCGTGAAGCTCACGTTCTTGAGGATGGGCCTATCCGGGTGGTACCCGAACGTGACATTCTCAAAGACGATCTCGCCGCCCTTGAACTCGAGCGGCTTCGCGTTCGGCGAGTCCTTGACCGCCACATTGACCTTCTGTAGATTAAACAGCGTCTCCATGTCTAGTAGCGACTGCCGCAGCTCGCGGTACACGGACCCGAGGAAGTTCAGCGGTACGGACAGCTGAAAGACGAGTTGGTTGACCATGACGAGGTCGCCGACGGTCAGGCTGCCCTCAACGACGCCCTGGCAGGCGAGGTACATCATTGCTGTCAGTGCGGAGGAGAAGATGATGTTTTGGCCGGAGTTGAGGAAGGCGAGGGAGGTGGCGACTTTGATGGATGCCTTCTCGTAGCTCTTGAGGGCGGAGTCGTAGCGGCCGACTTCGAACTTCTCGTTGTTGAAGTACTGTCATTGTTGCGAGAGCTATCAATCCTGGGCCCGGGGGAAAGAGGGGGAGAAGGGCTATGATACTGTACCTTGACTGCTTCATAGTTAATGAGAGAATCTACAGCTACAGTTGCGGCTTTATTGTCTGCAGCATTTGCCTGTTTTCTAAATTTTGTCCTCCACGACGTTGTCTTGATCGTGAACACTGAATACGCCAACATTGTCGCCGCCGTGACCGCAGCAAAGCTAGCTCCATATTTATATGTCTCTACAACTTAGCTACCGCCCACATGAATCTCTCTGCTCTGGGGGGGGGGGGGGGTCAATGATAATCCTACCAATATCCCACAAACCATCGAAATCTCCAAAAAGATTGGAAAGATGTGAAAGACCATGGACGTGAGCAAGAAGCTGATCCCCTTCGTCCCCCTATCGATCGCCCTACTCAGCCCTCCCGTCTGCCGCGTCAGATGGAAGTTGAGGTCCAAGCGCAGCAGATGGTCGAAGACGTTGCAGGCCACCTTCCGGATCGCCTTCTGCGCGACATTGGCGAATATGGCGTTGCGGAACTCCTGGAACGCCGTGGCTCCAACCCGCGTGAGGCCATCTTGAGATTCAAAAAGAAAAAGAGCATTACTTTAGGTATTTTCGTACGGGGGGGGGGGTGGTAGGGGGAGAAGGTGGTGGGTGGCTCGTACATGCTAGTATTATGGCGCCGGCGGTGGTCCAGACGGTGCCGCCGAGGGCGAGGAAGTCGACGTTCATGGAGTCTACGATGGTCTTGAAGAAGAAGGGGACTTGGACGTTGAGGACCTGGGCGGCGGCGGGAGAGTCAGTTTTATATTTCCGGGGCCCCCCGCATGCCTCCTACCACTACGTGTAGCAAAAAAAAAATACGACATACCTTTGCGCCCACCAGCAGTCCCAGCGATAGCCCGACGCGGACCTTGATCCCTAGCTCGCCCTAGAAGAAGAAGAAGCAGTTCTCAACCACATGGACAAGCCTCTACAAATTGCGAAGACACGGAGACCCCCTACTTTCGGCCACAGGTACGTTGACATCTCCTTGATGATGCCCCAGTCGGCCTTGCGCTGCTCCTTTGTTGTGAGCTCTGCCTCCGCCAGCAGGTTGCTCTTCTTTTGGGGGTCGCCGGCTAGCGTCTTTGCGGCGGCCTTCTCACGCTCCCCGGGGGTGCTCTTGTTGCTGCGCCATTGGCTTGTTGAGAAGTTGCGGCGGAGGTGCGGGAGCAGGAGGGGAGAGGTGGTGGTGGTGGTGGTGTGGGGGAGGTGGTGGTGGAGCTTGAGGCGCCCTCCCCGCGCAATTGGCCGGAGAATGAGGGCCGAGAGCATCGAGGCGGCGGTGGTGGGTTCGGGGTGGGTGAATTTGCTGTGGAGGGGGAGCTTGGTGGGGGTGGAAGGCGGGGGGGTTGAATTGAGGTAAATGACGACAGGAAGGAGCTGCATGCGGTGCTTTGCTTGCTTGGGGGATTGAGCTTCGTAGTAGGTGTTGATTAGTCATTCATGAGTCATTGGGGTTTATGCTTTTTAGAGTTCCAGCAGACACTATTTTCTTGCTCTGGTGATTCTTATATGTCCCTAAGTGAGCTCCCATGGTGTGTTCTTTGGGGTGTGATGTTTTGCGGAACGGGACATGCAAATGTGAGATGCGTGCGGGTGCTCTGCTTCCGTGAGTGATATTCCATGACGCCCTTTCTCGGTGGCTGCACCCAACCAGCCTTTCCCTCCCTCCCTCCCTCCCTCCCAACAGCCACCACAGCGACTCCCCCAGTCTACAGTCCTGGGCAAGAGCACTTTCCCGGATTACATAGCCCGTCGAACACACTAATCTGAGTCAGATGAATAAGCGAAAAACAATGCTGCTATATCGGGCGTTGACATCATATCGTTGCACTTGCTACCAAGGACATGGTCGAGTGATCTTTTCCCGCACTTTGGGAGACGCAGCTGCCCAGTGGTGTGTCGAGTGCAAGTGCGAGACTCTAGGCGTCATATCTAACTGGCACGCGGTCTCAGTTGATACCCACATCTCTACCGCGGTATCAGCACTATAAGATGCACTATAACCCCGGGGTTGGCTGCACCAGATACTACCGCCGTTATCCTGCGCTCTTGGCCTCATTCTGCTCAAACCTGAAGGGCGCAGGCTTAAATATAGGCTTGCCTGAACAGTCGAGTGATAAGTCGTGATTGAAACACGGAAAGATACTGGGGATTACCACAGGTCCCGGTTATTTGGAGCCGCTATTGGGGAAGGCTAGCTCTTGCGTAGGGTGGACGTTGGGTTGGGTTTCTTTATTGCACGTCACACCGATGGGCGTGAACGCTTGCGGACTTGAAGCTCTTGTCCCAGCTACGGTGGTTGAACCTTTTCAGGTTCCTTTGATGCGAAGACCCTTAGCCAAACCCCCCTAGTACAAAGGGATTTGCGCAGGCACTATAAAAAGTCAAGAGGGTCACAGCTACATGCCTACCCAAAGGTCCTTGATACAAGACCGAAAATCAAGAGCCGAAATACATGCCCCTTCCAAAGTGCATTACTTAAAACCTCGCAAGACTCTATGGGAATGGATTATCCTCTGCAGCATATCTCCCGGAACACAATCCAGCGATACAAGTCCCAAACACCTAGGAGGTCTATATATGCCTTCCGCCGCTGCACCCGGCCCTGACGCCACCAGTAACCAGAGCCGCAACCAGCGCGTAACCCTAACCCTGCCGTTTAATGATCCTGATATTCACGCGCCCCTTGAGGTCGATCAAAAAGGCTGGGCCCGGCTGGATAAAAAGGCCGGGCGTATGACAGCATCCACAGTTGGAGATCTAATTTCCAAGTATTCGTGGGCAGCAGCTTACCTGTAATACTATTAATGCGAAGGGGTAATATAAATATAAAGGGCAAAACCCCCCCCCCTCCTCGAGCTCGTAGACGTACTGCATGAACTTTCTGTCTGTGACTGCCGAACCCAAAACAAGCTCCGGACAAAGCAAAAAACCACAGCACATTACTCAACCCCCTAGCTACACTACTTTACATTCCCCCCCTCGAAAAGCAGTTACCCTCCTCAATATCCACCCCCATCACCCACCGCACCGCATCTCATCCCATCGGCCCCCAAATCCAAAGTTAGCCCCCCAAAAACCAAACAAAAAACGCACCGCGATGGCCAAAAAGGGCGTCCCAACCACGCAGCGCATGCTCGCGCTGTACAACGGCGCCAAGCCCAAGAAAGCCGCGCCCACGCCCGCGCCCGCGCCCGCAGCAGCACGGGAGGCAACCCCCATCAACAAGGACGACCTGCCCGAGAACCAGCCGGGCCACCCAAACTTCAACAAGCTGTACGGGCTGGACCTCGGCGAGCGCGCGGCCCTCAAGAAGGAGAGGAAGGCGGAGCTGCGGGAGCGCGATGCGAGGAAGGATCGTGTCACCAGGAAGGGGAGGGAGAGTAAGAAGGTGAAGCAGGGGATGGCGGGTGATTGGTAGGTTGGGTTGCTGGACCTGGCTGGCGGGACTCTTTCGTTCTTTCCTTGTTTTTTTTTTATTGTTGTTGTTGTTCTTGCTTCGGCTTCGGCTTGGGCTTGGGCTTGTTGGGGGTGGTCCGGTTCGGTTCGGATCGCGGGGGCTTTCTGGGTGTCGGGGACTATTTTATACGATAGATTCAACGATCGACTTAGACGGGGGCTCTTTTCTACTCTTCTTTCTTTCTTTTTAAAGGGGCTATTATTATTAGGACTTGGGACTTGGGACTTGGCTCTTTCCCCCCTTCTTTCTTTCTTTGAGTTGACCTTGTTTTTTTTTATTTGATTTGATTTGATACACCGAAGACTAGATGGTAGATACACATACACCAATTAAAGCTTCTACACCCGTACGTAGTACCGTGCCAGCTAAGAGTACCAATGGGGTGAATATTGTGGGTGGGTTTGGTTGGCGTCCTTACATGGACATCAGGAGTAGTCACTTAGTAGGGTAGTAGTAGCCTGCAGTCTATTTAGTAGCCACTAGCATGGTGGTGCTTTCCTACGGTTGGTTGGCTATGGTGTAATATAATATAATATAGTACTGGCTGCGGGCGAACGAACGAACGAACGTGTTTCGCCCGGCTGCCGGTTGTTGGTGGGCGTTGTGGTGTAGTATTTACCTAAAGTGAGAATGGCTACATGCACTCACCAATGGCTGTGGGCTCATGTGTGGCGGGTGGGCTTTGCGGGCCCCGTGTAGTTGGTTAAAGCTGGAGACAGGGCTAGGGTTCCCCGTATATGCTCACCGATCATTACCGGCTGAGCCATCATTGACCCTGGTCTTTGCGGTGTCCCGGACAGGAGTGGTGGTATTATCGTATTATAACCAAGTGCCAATGGATTCCTCTGCTCTATTGTTTAATGGGTCTTCTCAATATAGTGACTACTATCAACACAAGGTCTGGGTTATTCTAGGGTTACTAGATACTCCTCTACAATACTGTCATTATACTCATATTAGTATGCAACCTACATGTACTCTAAACAGCACCCTACAGCCCCGGCGGTCCCTCAACAATGAACCACCTCCTCACCCCATCCCCGCCATCCTCCCACCGCACCCTCCCCTCCCCCGCCAACTTCTCCAATATCTGCACCACGCCCCTCTCCGCCGCCGCCGCCAGCTCCGCCCCCAGCCCTTGATACACCTCCGCGACGATCTCAGCGGCCGCGACGCCCTCGGACCCGCCCCACAGCGCCGCCAGCTTCGCCCTCTCCTGTCGCCGCCTCAGCACCGCCAGCACCTGGTCCTCCCGGCTCTGCCGATGCCGGATGTAGTACGCGATCTTCCTTTCCGCGTCGTCGACGGCGGCGCCGTGCGCGGGGTAGAGCCTCGCCGCGCCCACGCCGGCCAGCTGCGCCAGCGACGCCATGTACGCTGCCAGATCCTCAAACACCGTTGTGCCGTGGCCTAACACGGTGTCGCCCGTGAGAAGCGCGTTCTCCTCGCGCAGGTGGAAGCACATGTGGTCGGGGGTGTGGCCGGGGGTGTGGAGCGCGGTTAGGGTCGCGCCGGGGACGCTGAAGGTCTGGCCGTGGGCGATGGGGTGCTGCGTGGCGGCGGGGGTGTGTTTGTGGACTTTTGTGGCGGGGGAGGAGGAGAGGAGGGCGGGGAGGCCGCCGACGTGGTCGCCGTGGTGGTGGGTTAGGAGGCAGGTGCTGATTGTGGCGCCTTCGGTGGTGAGGACGGACTGGAGCGTGCTGTGCCAGAGGGGGTGGCCGGCGGCGGTGTCGACTAGGATGCGGGTGGGGCCCGTGCCGAGGAGGTAGGTGTTTGTGCCTTGGAGGGTGAACTGCGGGGTGTTAGGTGTGGGGGTTGAGTGGGGGGGGTTGGGGGGCCTACTTACCTTTCCGGGGTTGTGGCCGAGGATTCGGATCACCGCTGGGGAGAGACGCTCTGATGCGGGGAGGGGGGGGAGACTGGCGAGCTGGGCAGCGAGGAACTCGTCGTGGGCGGTCTTGGGCTCTGACATTGTATGTGTTCTGTTCAAGAAGAGGAGGGGATGATATTGATTGATCAGTCGAGGCCCTTTAGTTGTTGTTGCTGTTGTTGTGAGTACTTGTCGTACTGTGAGAGTGGACATGAAGTTAGATCTATATAGAATATATTGGGAGGATCCAGGAGGACTCGAGAGCTGATGTGATTTTATATACAAGAAGAAGGTTGTATTTACACCCAATCAATATGACGCAGGTATTTTTGATTACTTTTCTATTGTCATCCGTACCCGAGGTAACTTTTCTTTGTGGGGGGAGTCGCGTAATCATCAATGGTCTCGTCTTTTCGTAAAAGTGCAGTCGGAGTCACAGGCAATCACACACAAAACCCACAAACCAATCATTTCCATCCCCTCTGTCGGCTCATCACAGCAACTCACTCACCCTGGTAATGATCACGCTTGCATAAAAAAAATATGTATGAGGTGGAACAAAAAGCAAAAAAAGAAATGGATTTAAGTCGGTTCCACTTGATGCCCGCCCGTATCTACTGACTACTGCTACTACTACTGTCCCGGGCATACACAGAAAAACACACACTTGATATACATCTATATCCATCCATCCCACCCCACCCACCCGACCAAACCCAAAAGAAAAGAAGAAAAAAACACGCACGGGGGAGGAAGAGGGGACATCTAGATGAGGTCGTGCTCGACGTGCAGATACTTCCTGTCCTCCCTCTTCTCCTTCTCCGTCATTGGCGGCAGATCATAATATGTTGCAGGACTACCACCCCACCACCTCGTTAGCAAAAACCCCAAAACACACACGCAGAGGAAGGAAGAAAGGGTAAAAAAAAAAAAAAAGACATACCGGAAGTGCCTGGTGTACTGATACGCCACCTCATCCACATTGTCTGGCGCAATCCCCAGGTCCGCAAACGTCCTCGCGCTCGGGTCAATAACCTGGTCGATAAACTCCCTCTCCACCTCATCGGGCGAGACCGTTGGCCACCACAGGTAGTCGAGCGCCCTCGCGATCGTCTTCAGCACTGGCTTCGGTAGGTTGATGTGGCGGCGGTTGTGGATGATGTCGCGGTCGACGATTTTTGCTAGCTCGGCCATGGAGTACTCCTGTGGGCCGTAGAGCTCAAACGTCTGCCCCGCCGTAGTGTCGTCGTACGCGATTGTTTGCAAAGCCTTGCCCACGTCCGTGACGTGCACGGGGCGGAAGCGCTGTGCCATGTTGTTGGCCGTAAATAGGTTGGTGATGGAGGCGAGCTTGAGCAGGAGGCGGTCCTCGAAGCCGAACATGGGCGAGGGGCGCACGATCGTCGTCTCTGGGAAGATCAGGCGGGCGTCTTCTTCGGCGCGGCCCTTTGTGGCATAGAACTTGGAGGGGGAGTTTGGGTTGGCGTTGTAGGATGAGACGTGGATGAAGCGGTCGACATCGTATTTGGCGACGGCTTCGGCGATGCGTTGCGTGCCTTCGACGTGGACGTCTTCATAGGTGAAATTCCTGTTATACCGTCAGCCGTAGCCTAAACGCAGTCTGTAGCAGTAAGAAGACGTACTTGGTGGTGTAGTCACGCCCGATGAGATTGAAGACTATGTCAGAGTGCCTTACGCTCTCCTCGATCGAGGGTGTGTTCCTCAGATCAAACTCCTATTTCCCCCCCACGCGCAGATATCAGCGCCCGTTTCCAACCCATCTCTCCACACAGCCCTCTAGCTCCCTAAAGAATACTCACCACCATGACAATTCTACCAAGATCCCCAGTGAGCTTGAGATGGCGCTTGGTCATCTCCTCACGGAACGGGACCACAACGGTGCACCCGTTGCAAGCTGTCCCCCGCAACCTACATCAACACACATCCCGTATACCCTTTTCTTCTCCCGGGGGGAAGTACATACCGAGCTTGTTGACAATGTAACGCCCGAGGAATCCAGTAGCCCCAAAGACAGTTACGGTGTGACCTATATGCGTACTACAATTAGCGAGCCCAATCCCTCCGCCGCCATCATATATATCCAGGTACGAACCTCCAATTGAAGACCTATCCGCCCCCCACGCACACAGCATTAGCACCCACCCAAAGCAGCGACAGCGACAGCGCAAGCACACACTCACCTCCCACCGCCCGGCTGGCGAATGATCGGCTTTCCGGTTCTCGTGATTGCGATATCATGGATGGACCTCTTTGCCGGCTGGAGCACAGCACCCCGAACTGGGGCAGGGAACAGGCACCTCTGCATCATTGTTTTTAAAGAAATGAGTGGAGAGGGGGGAAGAAAAAGAGAGAGGAATTGAGTTTTTTTCTTTATCGGCGACGGCGGCGGGGAGGGAGAGGCCCTTTTTTTTTTTACTTTAAGCTGGAACGGCAGGCGGGATGTGGTCGCCGGGTGGAGGAGGTGCGGTGGTGCGGCTCCACCACGTGATCCATGTATTCCTGCTTATTCATCCAGGGTCAGGGCTCCCGGTTGCGTTGCTACGGGTTGGGTTGGGTTGGGTTGGGTTTGGTGGGATGTGTGAGAGAGGGACATTCATCCATACCTTTAATTGCTATCAATCTCAACACCACCCATCAACCCATCATCATCAATCCATCCGTCCCTACTGTCCATCCCTCCTCATCTCCAGCTCACCAAACAACCAACCAGCACAAAACACACCTAGCAGCAATGGAGATCGACCCCAAGCCAGTGCCAGAGTTCCTCACGCAGCAGCGGGACGAGGTGGCCCCGCCAAGTCTGCAGCCGCTCTTCCTCGACTTTGAGGATTTCTGGGAGCGCAAGCTGTGGCACCAGCTGACGGGCGTGCTGCTCCAGTTCTTTGAGCACTCAGAGAGCGCACCCATGCGCATCCCGCTCTATAAGAACTTTGTGCTGACCTTCTCGGACAAGATCAACCAGCTCAAGCTCGTGACACTGGGGCTGTCGGCCTCGCGCCAGTGCAAAGGTGTGTTCCATCTTTATACCGCCCCAGCACACACACGTAGATACGAGCAAAGACTGATGATGGTGATGGTTGGGTGGAGATAGATAACCAGGAGGCCCTCGAGTTCCTCACAGCACTGGCGGAGAAGGTTAACAAGGACGACTCGAAGGACGCATATGTGTATGCCACAGTCGAGGTTGCCAGGGTCAAGCTGCTTCTGCGGGATCTTGAGGGAGCACGGAAAGCTCTGGATGACGCCGAGAAGCACCTCGAGACCTTTGACTCCGTGGAGTCCGTCGTCCACGCATCCTTCTACCGTGTGAACGCCGACTACTACAACGTCTGCCCCTCCTCCCCTTCCAAACCCCCCCTACACATAAAAATAGCTAACCCCCCACTCGCACGCACAGGCCAAGCTCGAATTCGCCTCCTACTACAAAAACGCCCTCCTCTACCTCGCCTGTGTACACGTCCCTGACCTCAGCATCCCCGAGCAGCAAGAACGTGCCTACAACCTCTCCGTCGCGGCCCTCCTCGGCGAAACCATCTACAACTTCGGCGAGCTCCTCCTCCACCCCATCCTCGACTCCCTCAAAAACACAGAGCACGCCTGGCTCCGTGATCTCCTCTTCGCCTTCAACGCCGGCAACCTCGCAGGCTTCCACGGGCTCAGCGGCCACCTCTCCAAGCAGCCCCTCCTCGAGCAACAATCCAAGTTCCTGCGCGAGAAGATCTGCCTGTCGGCACTCACGGAGGCCGTGTTCCGCCGCCCGCCGCACGACCGCGCAATGAGCTTTGCGACAATCCTCGAGGAGACGAGAGTCTACCCAGAGGAGGTGGAGCACCTGCTGATGAAGGCGTTGAGTCTGGGACTCGTCAGGGGGAGCATCGATCAGGTGGCGGAGGTGGCGAGGATCTCGTGGGTGCAGCCAAAGGTGCTGGATAGAGACCAGATCCTGAGTATGAAGCAGAGGCTGCTGGACTGGGACGAGAACGTGAATAAGATGGGCGCCTGGATGGAGACTACGCTGGCACCGCCGGCGGAGGCGTAGAGCTAGGGCGGCGTGTGTGCGTGCGTGTGCGGTGTGTTTGTAGTGCTAGGGAAGGGAAGCTTAGGTAGAATAAAATAGCTTCCTTCTGATGATTTGAACTGTAGGCTGTAATTTGCTCTGGGGTGGGTTTTGATTTTGTAGTGGTGATGCCTTGAAGAGGGGGGGGGGGGAGATGATTGCAATTGGTAGCACACATATAAGCTCTTAGATACCTATCGCAAGGCTTGGAATAAAAGTGGTCCTGGTGATCATTGGTCGTAGTTTTGTTTCTTGTTTGTTACAAACATCCTATCGTCCTGTTCCACACTTTAGAAAGCTACCACCTGATCATTACCACCCCTCATCACAACCCATCACCAGCCACAACACAAGCTATCACCACCGCTCATAACCACACCATACCACTCACTACATGTAGGCTACTCATAATAAATCACCTGCAGCTTCTACAAGGATCCACATACCAAGCCCTTTCCATTCCCCCCCCCCCCCTCTTCTCTTTCAATCTATGTAATGATAATATACACTTCCCTCCCTCCCTTCCTTCCTCTACAACCTCACAAAGGCCCTAAAGTCCGAGTCCTGGAACTCCGTCTTCCCGTCCCGCCCCACAATGGCCACCTTCAGCCCGCCCGGCTGTCTACCCGTACCAACAGTCACCGGGCGCTCATCCGCCGCGCCGATCATGATCTTCTCCGTGGGGCCTTCAAGCGCCTTGGTGGCTGTGGGTGAAGGGGGCAGCCCCGGCTCGGTGGAGGCGAGCTCGCTGAAGTCTTCCTTGCGGAAGACCTCGGAGAGGCGGGCAGTGCGTGACTGGACAAGGATTGTGCTAGGCCCTTGGAAGCGGAGAAATAGCTACACCTGGAGTATTAGCACCACTGCATAGCGGAGGGTTCAATGAGAAGAAGGAGGGGGAGGGGGAGGGGGGCAATACCCTATCGCCCCAAATTGTCCTTCGCGACCATGTCTTGATGCCAAAGAGTGTTCTGGCGACGGCCTTGTACACCTCCGACTCCCTTATGGCCCGGATAAACTCCAACTCCGGCAGAAACTTGCGAATAGCACTGAAGCGGGGAACCTGTAGACGGAGCGATGTGCTCTTGAGGCGGTAAGGCAGCGGCCGCGACGGCCCGTTCATGGAGTATGCGAGCAGCGCGCTAGGGTGGACGGTATACTCCTCACCGGGCTTGAGTGTCACCTGGTAGATCTGGCCGCGGCCGATCAGAGCGACGAGGCCGCGGCCGGTCAGTCTGGAGTTGCCCCAGTGGGCCAGACTCTAGGATCGTTAGCCGGGATTGCCTGGGGGGTGGGATGAGGGGATGGGGGAGAGATGAGGAGAGGGTTTTACCATTTTGTGGCTGATTGTGGGCTTGGAGGAGATGGAGTGGCCGGTCCAGGCGAGGAGGGCGTCGTTCTGCGTGAGCATCCAGTCAACTTTGCCGTCGAGCTCTATGATGCCGAAGGTAGTGTTGGGGGTGTTGGTGGATATTAAGCATGTGAGAGGTGTTGTGGAGGATATCTATTAGGTGTTTGTATCAGCATTTTGTTTGTGCCGTAGTATAGTATCGATGTGCACTGAATGATAGATAATATAATATATATTCCCGTATTAATTGGAGCCTCAGCATACTTTCTGGTATAAGAACGGGATTCGCAGAGCTGCCCTCCTGAAGGGCTCGAGAATTGACAGTGTTGAGACCGCCTATAAGTCCATGATGTCAGATAATGAACTTTCTTTGGTAATCCGATGAACCCTCACGTTCTCGGTCTGCCCATTGATCCCCACCAGGGTTCCCCTCCTCGAGTAGAGCAATGACGATGCTGGTAGAGCTACCGAGAGCATCGAATATGGAGCTCCCAGGACCTCAAACCTCACATCTAAACCCACACCACATCGTGCAATTAGCTCCCAGAACCCCCACAAAAACCCCAGAGGAGGGATCAATCGCCAGAAAACCCACCAGCCGGAAAGGGTCCCGCCCCGCTCAACTTCGGGATCGCTTGTGTCTGCTCTGACAGGTCCAACAGGGCATCGATGGACGATGTTGATGGGGTTGCCCTAATATGCACATTTCTCCTCCTCCCAGCTGCTGTCGTACATTGGCGGAGGAGCGGTAGTGGAGGAGGGTGGGCGAGAAACAGGCGAGTGGAGTTACGAGCGGCGGCCATGGTGCGTGCGGTGGTATTAATTTCTGCGAGTGATGGGATGAAGCTCGCTTGTGAGCCTCATTCACACATGCGCGGGATTGTTTCTTTGAGGCAATGATTTTTTCCGGATACATCCTGGGCTATGGTGGGGGTTTGGGGGTGAGGGGCGTCATGGCAACGGCGGGAACCACGTCAAAATTATAGTCCGCTGGCCAATCATTGACGGGCTAGGCGAGGGAGTAATGATAGTTTGGCAATATTTCTGTTGAAGGCGCGAAAAAGTGGATTTCTCATGTAATTCTAGAGCTTGGGCTATGTAGCTACACAGTGCAATATATTTAACACAGTATATCACAGTAAGCTTGGTTAAATCTGCTCCAATCATGAGTCGGCGATGTTCATTACATACCGCAGATATAAGAAGTTGAAGGTTAGGGGGGAGATGCTTGTTTGATGATCAGTGATAGATTAGACGCTTCCGATCCCCCTAGAACACCGCTCTCACAAAACATATGTTAATTGGTTAATATTTAGTGAGGGGAATCAGCTCGGGAGGTAAAGGGGCCAGTTGCAGTGGCGGTATTCCTTTTGAGTTTAGTTCCACTGAGGGAGTGTTCCAATAGAGGGGAAGACGTCTAAGACCTACGTAGATTCTTAATGCGAGCGTAAGATCCCACACGCTGTTTGCGCCGTGGAAGTATAGTTCGACATTTGGTCGCGATCGTGCTCGGGGGACTCGCTAATATGACAAGGTTTCACCTAGTACATGCCGCGGGATTGTTTACTTAAATTGATTGATAATGAGTGTCCACGGGATATAACTCCATTTAAAGACACATTTACTCGTGTTGTAGGGTTGACACGAGGGGCCTGCTACCCCGAATGGCAAGATCGGGTATAAGTGATAGAAATGTAACTGACTTTGTAGGGATGACCGCAACCGCGCCCCTTTTTTTTTTTTTTTTTTTTTTTTTTTAAAAAGGGTATTTCTATTCATTTCTTTATAAAGAATACAAAACGAAACAAAGACAAAAAAACGCCATAAATTACATCACAAACCATCACTCGTGCTCTCCTCGGGCTTAGATTAAATCACCCATCATACCCTGATGGGTGGTTATTACTTCCCATCGGCTTCTCGACTGGCAGACAATACTTAAGAATGTCCTTGAACGACTGCCACGCAAAACCCCACGAAAACTCGAACTCGCCGGGCACATGCGGCGGGCCATTCTCCCACGATGCACGGTCCGCCTCCTCCTCGGGGGTGGGCTCGGGGGTCACGTACTTATAGTAGTTATACGCGGGACCCCCGAGGCTGTCAATATCAAACTCCGGTATGATTACTATGGTGAATCGGTTAGTATCTATGTATGGTTAAAGATCTGGTTTGGGGTGGGGTAATAAGGGAGCAATGTACTTGGTCGTGGAGAGTTCGGCGGGGGTGCGATGGTTGGGAGGGCTGTAGGGACCGCTGGCGGTGGCGGTGGTGGCGGCGGCGGAGGAGGTGGAGGAGGGGATGGGGGTGGAGGAGGGGGTGAGGGCGGGAGAGGTACAGTGGGGTCAGCCGAGTGAGCCGCTATGTTGGGTCAGTATTTAGAACTATAAGGGGATAGGGGAAGGAGGCGAACCCTTCCATTCTTCGTGGTTTAGTGGGGGTCCTAGGACTCCATAGTCGACTTTATGGATGATCTCCCTGGGCTGGATCCGACTAGCTATGTGCTTGGTCAGTGTTGAAAACCGTAAGAGATAGGGCATATATAGGGGAGAGGGGATGGCAAACCTTTCCAGTCTGCAGCAGATTGTGGGCGCCCGAGTACTCCAAAATCTACCTTGGGAATAAACTCCCTAGCATGGAGCCTCTTGTAAGACTCGGAGTTGAGGCCCGGGTTGATGGGGGCAGCATCGTTGATGATGTAGTCGTTCCCTAACGACCTCATTGACGGTGCAACATCGTTTCCGAGAGCGATGATATTGCCGCTTGGGCTTTGATGTTGGGTTGATGAGCTAGCTGCTGCGAGAGCGCCAGTAATGAAGAAAGGTAGGTTTTTCCACAACATTTTGATCTTTTTGTGTTTTGTATTGGATGGGGTGTTCTGAGAGAGAAGGGAGGAAAGGTGTGGGTTTATATAGACGTAGCCCCTCTGTTATAAACGTGGCCTCTCTCTTAGTCTTAATTGCGTGACTTCGTATCGATTCCCTCATTTCAAGAACTGTGTCATAATTCCGCTCAGCGGACTTTGTTAGGCTATCGTGAGGGGTCGAGTGATATACTGTGTTCGTATTGCACTAGCTAAACGTCCGCATCAGGCTTTGATACAACGAGCTACGCGCATATTGGGGCTAGTGTGATTGAAGCTTTCATTTAGACAACTACAAGTCAAGACCTCTGGAAGTATTTTAATCACGCCACCACATGTAGCTCCATTACTTAGCCAATAAAACCGTCGGAACAACTTTATCATAAAGCTAGTTCCATTTTGGAATTTCAGAGGACAGATTTCCCCTCTATAGACCAAGACTGATCATACCGGAAATGTGCATAATAATTCGTGATCTAATCTAGTAGAGCAGTAGGAGGGCTGGGTACGAGCCTATCTGTGATCTAGACCTATTCGAATTTTAAATGACCACCTTTACGCACACCAGTGATAAACGTACAGCTCATGGATAGAATCGATGAGCTGGCGGCCTGAAAAGTGCCATATTTTCTTAGGCTCGTACCCATCCCCTACGGGCAGCTTGCTTGCTGCTCACGGTAGGAGGGCTGGGTACGAGCCTAATATTTCCTTTACCTCCTCCTCCTTCTGCTACCCGGAGTACTCATGTACCATTGCTATTCCGTCATCTCATGAGAACGACTGTAAGTGTAGTTGTTTCTTGGTTAGCATTATACCGTAGATATTCGATTAGTCCCCTAGCGTTGTTACCTTTTATCACACCAAAAAAACAGCAGTTTGAGTCCTTTTTGGTGTAAGCGGCGCTAGCGAGTTTTTCGAGTGCATTCTACGGTAAGTGGTCAGAAGGCCTAAAATCGAGCTAGCGGGCCGGATCGTTTCGTATATGCAGCTAGAATTACTCCAGGGAGGTATCGAGGGCATAGTAATTCCTTTAGACCTTAGAACCGTAAGACTTATAGAGATATATCGATATCCCCGAACCCCAACCTAACAATGTCACAGCCAGAGCTTCCCCTCGTGAAAATTTGGACATTGGTTGTGCGAGTGATGCCATGTGATTCATCTGACTCAGAAGAGTGGCGGATGTGGGGTCCATTGAGGGTTTTTATGGTGGCTAGTGGAGCAAGGTACCAAGAAAGAGCTCTTGATGGCGGTACGCTGCTTTTGTTGATGGGTATAAACGGCATAAAAGATGTTTCAATGGAAATTTACCCCTCCAATTGGCCATGTTAGGTGCACGTGGATGAGTAAGTGGTGGGGGACAGGGTTGACGTCCTTCCACGGTACGATACGAAATAGATCCGACACCATGGGTCAGAGGAGAAGCTTCATGGAGGTTCGTGACGGAGTAGTATAATCAAGTTCAATTGTAATCAGATTCCTCGGTCCGCTACCAAGGCTGAAAATAAGCTCCGAATTTGTCAAGGGAGATTTTGTAAATGAATGACTGGACCCTCCCGGCCCCTTCGGAACTGGAACTTCGGAAGGATGGAATTTATCGTGGCGCTCCTGTATGGCCCCGCTGAGTAATTTGTTGGGGATTCCGTATTATTTCTGTGGTGGCACGCGGACACCGGCTATCGTATTTGCCAAGAGACCTTACCCGGTCTGCGGAGGTTCTGCCCCAAGAGGCCCCATTCGCTAAGTGAGAAACTTGAACTCTGGGCTCTTCACTCACACTTCAGTTTTAAACAAAAAGCCCTCTTCTTCCCTCCCAGGAAGATCGTTTTACCGTCCTACCCATACTTGTCCTCCACTGCATACTCATCACTTTCATCAATTTTTAGGAGATATCTTTTGGATTCAATCTCTCTAGGCAGTCATGTTGAAGTCGTTTATTCCCCGACAGTCCCGTTCATTACTCCGGCCCTTGAACTCAGGCGCCCCTTCCGCCTTCTACCTTGTCCCCCGTAGAGGATTCGCCTCTGAGACCCCCGAACATGATGTAATTGTCATTGGTATGTGAACCATACTCCCCGATAGGTGTTTGCAGGCAATGGCATTGTGGGATAGCTGAGCTGATGGGCGAGGTTTATATAGGTGGCGGTCCAGGAGGATACGTTGCAGCCATCAAGGCTGCTCAGGAGGGATTGAAGGTGAGAGTTACCAATTACAGATGATAAGAAGTTTGGCGGGGTCTAATGATGGGATGTATAGACTGCGTGCATTGAGAAGCGTGGTGCTCTTGGTGGAACATGTTTGAACGTTGGATGTATCCCTTCAAAGTCACTGCTCAACAACTCGCACATCTACCACCAGATCCGACACGATGTAAAGAACCGTGGTATCGATGGTTTGTACACCCATTGCGACATATTCTATTTCTTTTCCGAGCAGGGGCTGAAAGGCTGACCTTATGCAGTTGAGGGTGTTAAACTCAACCTTACACAAATGATGAAGGCGAAAGAGACCTCCGTCTCTGGTCTTACAAAGGGTATCGAATATCTTTTCAAGAAGAACGGCGTCGACTACATTAAGGGAACTGGTACCATCACCGGCGAGCACGAGATCAAAGTCAACCCTCTCGAGGGCGGAGAAGCTCAGACATACCGCGCAAAGAACATCATCATCGCCACTGGATCAGAGGCTACACCATTTCCAGGTCTTCATATCGACGAGAAAAGAGTTGTTACCAGCACCGGTGCGATTGCGCTCACCGAGGTACCTAAGAAGATGATTGTCATTGGAGGTGGCATCATTGGACTCGAGATGGTTTGTATCTAAGTCTTGGTAAAACTGAGGAATATAGCTGATAGTAGGGTTTAGGGCTCTGTATGGTCACGACTGGGTGCTGATGTCACCGTGGTTGAATACTTGGGTGCAATTGGTGGCCCAGGTATGGATGCTGATATGGCCAAGACCATGCAGAAGATTCTCGCAAAGCAGGGCATGAAGTTTAAGCTCAATACCAAGGTTCTTGGTGGCGATGTCAACACTAATGACATCAAGATCAAGATTGAGGCTGCCAAAGGTGGTAAGGAGGAGGAGGTAAGCTTAATTGTAGTAGTATATATATGCGGGCTTAAGCTAATCATCGGTTTATAGCTCGATGCCGACGTTGTCCTTGTCGCTATCGGCCGCAGACCATACACCTCCGGTCTCGGTCTCGAGAATATTGGTATCGAAACCGACGAGAGGGGCCGCATTGTCATTGACCAGGAATACCGCACCAAGATCCCCCACATCCGTGTAATCGGAGATGTCACTTTCGGGGCCATGTTGGCGCACAAGGCCGAGGAGGAAGGTATCGCAGCCGTTGAGTACATTAGCAAGGGCCACGGACATGTAAACTACGGCGCCATCCCCAGTGTCATGTATACACACCCCGAGGCTGCCTGGGTTGGGCAGACTGAGCAGGAGGTTAAGGCCACTGGAAAGCCCTACAACGTTGGAAGCTTCCCATTCAGCGCCAACTCCAGAGCTAAGACCAACTTGGACACTGAGGGAATGGTTAAGTGAGTATACACTGTGGCGTCGAGACCTATTTGAGATTCGGTGCTAATATTTTACTTCCTTCCACAGATTCATCACAGATAAGGAGACTGATAGGATCTTGGGAATCCACATCATTGGACCCAACGCTGGTGAGATGATTGCTGAGGGTGTTTTGGCTCTTGAATACGGTGCATCCTCAGAAGACATTGGCCGCACAAGTCACGCTCACCCTACCCTTTCTGAGGCCTTCAAGGAAGCTGCCATGGCTGCCTACTCGAAACCTATCCACGCATAAGCTATTTGATCTTTTTTTTTGCGTGAATAGAGGGACGTAGGTGATTCAAAAGGCTTGGGTGGGTGTTTTTCTTAGATTAGCGAAGCAACCTGTACGGGGGTTGGGTGATATGGGAGCGTCTCTGTATTTTTTTTTATATTTTCTTGTTTTCCTCTCTTGAAATATCACAAGCTTGTTCATACCATATCCTCTGTGTAGCACGTAAAGTAGGGTTTGAAGTTTTTATTTTTTTTTCTTCTCAAGTTGAATCGTGTTTTGAGGGCGTGCAGGGGGCATGAGGGGTAAGCGTGGGGTGTTCGGGTTCACCTAACAGGCTACAGCAAAAGTTAGCTAGTAGCGAAGCCGCAGTCTCGCATAAAGTGCATAAGAAGAGGGCTACGGCTCCTCAAGCTTTTGGTTGCAACCATCATCCTGCAGTCCCAGTTTGCGCTTCGGGTCTTGCCGATTAATAAACTTGTAATGTTCCGATCCGTCTTCAACACCCCCCCCCCCCCCCCCCCCCCCCCCCCCCCCCCCCCCCCCCCCCCCCCCCCCCCCCCCCCCCCCCCCCCCTCCCCCCCCCCCCCCCCCCCCCCCCCTCCCCCCCCCCACCCCCCCCCCCCCCCCGACCCCCCCCAAAGATTGCGACTGCACCCTGCAGTAGGATGCACGGGACCTCGACATCAGTGATGCAAACAGAGGGGTAACTCTCACCTCCCTGTCTTTCTCTCTCGTCCCTCCTCTTGGTCCGGTCCTAAACTTTGACTCCCCACCGCGATCACAACCACGTTCTCGGACATATATCGAGCGTTCTTACGTTAAAGATCCCGGAATCTCGGGTGCTTCAGTGCTATGTCTTCTCTTCGCCCTGCAGCATGAAATAGCGAGCCTATAATAATGCAAATGATATCACCCCCACAGCGGAAGTCCACACCTAGCTCTCGAGGCCCTCCGGTAAGAGTATATCCGGCGGAGAGAAACCATCGCGTCAAGTGTGTTTACCCTGTCTCTCCCTTGGATAGCCCGGGTTTGCTCCTTCAACCAAGCCATCACCTACGACTTCCACTCAGCAGACTCATATTTTTCACTATTCTTGATTGTTATAACCCCCCACCCCCCTTGGCCACAGGGGGGTCCGGACGTATCAGTAGTGAGAGCTTGATAATGCCCTATCAACGTCAATGATGGGACAAGTAGGCCCAATTAGCAGCCCCAGCCAGAAACAAACCAAAACCGTCCAAAAAAAATAAACACTTCCCCACACACCAGGCGAACTGATTGAGACTGCTCTGACTCGGAGTTGAACCGAGGATCTCAGCATTACTAGTGCTGCGCCTTACCAACTTGGCCACCAGAGCGTGCTGTGGGCGGAAATTAATGTGGATATAATTTTTACGTAAATCAGTTTGATAGCGAGTGATATCCTGTGTCAGGCTTGGCTCGCAAGTAGAATCCTGGCTTTACAAACCCCCGGATAGAGCATAATACAGAAGCCTTTTCTGTATATACGGAGGGGCAAGATACGAGTAGGGGTTCCATGAGTCTATATTGGGTTTTCAATAAATAATGCCCACCTCCCCGAGATAAGAAACGCGGCGGATAGAATTTTACGCTTTGAAGTAAGATTTGATCGATACTTCTGCACAACCGGGGATTCCATCCCGATCATGAGCCCAATGATCTCGACTAGTTCGCCCCGTGTTTAGCCCCCGTACCTACTGTATCGTACGGCCTCCATAATGTTTTGGTGCTGGGTTAGGTAGGGTAATAGAGATCGCAGTAGATGATCAGGAACAGTGTGCGTTTGTTATTATCGAGCTTGGAGGCTTAAGGGCGCCTCCTATACTCATGAAAAAAGCCCCGATCATAGTATATCACTCGACGTAGTTTTATTGTGTTTTGGACATTGATTGATACTTCATATATGCATGCAACCCGAAGGTTATGGATAGAAGGTCCAATGACAATATGCTGCCAAGAGCCTCCCCTCCCCCAGAGTCGCCTCTCGTTCTCATTCGCCGTGTTCGTGGGCTAAAGGTTGAGATAGAGATAGATACTTGGCCCTAATAATCAACAAAAGAACAAGAAGGTAGGATCAAAATAAGCAAGCCCTCGACGCCTATAGATAAGAAAATCAGGAAGGGATGGAAAAAGATGTGGTAAAAAGCCGGTCTTATGAACAAAAAAAAATCCCTGTAGAATTAAGAATAGAGTAATGGCCAAAAAAAAAATAAGGAAGATAAAAAAAAGAAGGAAAGGGAAGGAAAAACTCCATAGATTACGCCTGTTTCTCAGCAATGCCCATTTCCCATTATTACCCTTCACTATGTTTCCACCGGGCCTCAACTGAGGTTCCGGACAATATAAAATAACAGATACGCCTGCACGCCCAACACCTCTTTCTCTGTCGCTAATGTGACTACACTGTCGTTGAATTGGAACCACTATACTCCTTCATCAGCAACTTAAAACATAGGGTAGAAACGACTGTATATTATGCACTAACCTGACCATTCTCCCTGGAATAGCTCACATAATGTCCAGAGCTAATTTGTCCGTGGTGCTGTACTACGCTTAATAGGTCATACATGTACAGCCCACTCGCCTTGCCTTTGCCGGCGCCATCTGCCGAGGCCTTGGCATTTTTCCGGCGCGCGCGCGTGGTGTATGGTGTCATGTCAAGCTGCATCGGGAAACGTATTTTTGTGTCTATTTTCGAAGATCCAGTTGCCGAGTGCTCGAACCGCTACAGGTCTCGTAAGCTTACATTTGACAGCATTGTGGGTTTTGTTTTCCGGGAGGGTAGTTACCTTGAGTTGTATACACAACACCGGCGGGAGCTGCTTCACCGTCAATTGTTTCGTCGCCGTTTCCTGTGAGCTTTTGCAGTGTTCGCAGTTGTACCCATCGACGCCTAGTTTCTCACTACTCGTAAAGCGCTCCAGACACTCCTGCAGCGTCTGCATTGTCGGCTCTCCATCCGTCGTGATCGCCTTCTTTTTCGACTTAATCCTCAGATCCAGTGATAGATCCATGACCGGGTCATAGGCAGTTGTGATATTCGAGCATCCAGAACATGTAACATCGCTCTGGAGCTTTCCATAGAAGCTCTTATGAATGATACACTTGCATGGGTCTTCTTTAGTGTCGCTATTCCCCCCATTCGTCACGTGGAGCTGGTTGAGGAGAAATTGCAAATACTCGTGCGCATCCTGCTGCTGGTAGCCAGCAAGCGTCTGCTCGCACTTCCACGAGGTCGTGAGAAGGTTCACGGGACCAAATCCATCTACTTTATCCGTAGCAAAGAACTCAGAAAATACTTCGTCCATGGCGCAGGACATGCAATTTATCTGCGTGCACTCCTTTGGCTTATGTCCGTCCGAGAGGTAGAAGTTGCGCACGAGAGGGTTGTGTATAAGGGATTGGAGGACGACGCTCATAAAGCATGTAGATCCCATGTTAAGGAACCCGCGGAGGCCGGTTGCGCGGCAGGGGGCGGCATTCGTGTTGGCTTCGATGTATTTGACGTCCTCGGGGGCGGGCTTGTTCTCGTCTATTCGGCGGCGTTTGCGCGCTGTTCGCAGTATTAGAATATTATTGGGGGGGGGGGGGGGGAAGAGGGTAACTTGCAATGTCCTTCGATGGATGCTTCTCGTTCTATTCGGATCCCCTCTAGAGTCGGGTCATAAATAAAGTCCTCGCAAAGGAAACAGTAAACATGGCCACTCCTCGAATCAATACCTGCGCACCAAGTCCGCGATCAGTACCAATAGTTGCGCCTTCCCAGGCGCCGGCGCAGAAACAAGACTACTCACCCAACACGTGCTCCATATCTTTTGAGTGCTCCTTCGCGTCTTGCGGGCAGTGACTGAGCGGGCATTGCATACACATGAAGGTCCTCGTGACCAAGAACTTGCACTCGCATTTTACACACGTTTGCGCCGTAGTTCTGGAATCGAAAGCGACACGGGTAGCGCCCGAGTAATAATCCTTTGTCTCTTGTCTGTTTTGTAGGAGGCACTTGATGTGCTCTGTTTTGTTTTTTTCCATATGCACGCGTTAAAAATGTGTGTAGTGGGGGGGGGGGGGGAGAGAGAGAAAAAGGGAGAAAGGGAGAAGGGAGAGAAGGGAGCTCGGACCACAGCCATAGGATGTCGCGGCGACTACTGCAGCTGGCTTGTTGTTTTTAGCAGCCTTTGGAGAAGTTGTGGTAGTAGCGGGAGGCCGCTTGATAACTAGTGTAGGGCTCATGATTGACACGGTATTTCTATTTTATGCACCACAGCTACTGGAAGGGGAGAGAACCTTGGAATGGAAGGATAGAAGGAGGGGGGAGGGGAAGGGGGAAGAAGGGAAGAGGGGAGGGGGGGGAAGGGAAGGGGGCAGTGAGTGAATGAGGGGGGGGGAGTGGGAGTGGGAGTGGGAGTGGGAGTGGGAGTGGGAGTGTGGGAGGTAGAAGGATGAAGTAAGTTACGTGCAGGACGCGCGCAGTTCGAGTGTTTCAGACAAGTTATTTAGCGTCTATGAGGCTGAAATGATAGAAGAAGGCGAAGAAGGGCTAGTGCAGTGGACCAATCGGGTTGGACCGACCTACATGACACTCAAAACTTACATACATGTATCCAGAGAATCTACATACATGTACTGATACATGGCGCGCCTAAAAGGTAACAGCAAATTCCATCGCTAATAACTTATTTAACAAGACTAAGGATCTGCCTGATAGAAGTGTAGGTCTAGCGATGATGAACACTTTTACATATCAGGCAGATTTTTGATATTTTGCCCCCAAGAGTTGGTGGAACAGGAGTACATGTATGGTTGCTTATCTAGGAAGTCTTGATAATGCAGCAAACAGCTTACCCGGACATATGCCCAGCTATAGAATATAAGGCTCCTGTTGGTTTAAGAGTAGTATACATAAAGTATGAGTTGAATCAATCGTACCCAAGAAAATCCCAGGCTCCAGAGAGATAGAGGAAAATCAAGGTTATATACCTGTAGTTAGAGACTTTGTGCAAAGTCTCTATCCAATCAAGTCACTTAACAACCCTACTCCACTCTTTCAACAGCCAAGGAAATTCCGAACATGCGGTCTGTCGTTGATGGATCAACATGAAAGAGCAATAGCCACCCCGATTCATCCCCTCTAATTGACCAAAAAGCCCGAATGAAAGTGCTGCGCAGGTACAGGGTTGCTCGCTCTCTACCCCCTCTCCCGCCATAATATGATAGGTATCTAATAGAGACTTTGCGCAAATGGAGCCAGCCCCGTATTCTGACCATCTAATTGGCGGGCTTTGGATCGACACCAGTCTGGGCGCCGGAAACTGGAGCTGGCTCCATGCAGTCTTTCTATATATCGCCTACGTATTATACAATGAACTCTAGCTGCCCAAATTGTGACTACCCTCAGCAACCCTGCCCCCTATGTGGTTAGTTAGACAGTATTACTATTAACACCTTTACCACATTTAAGGGACTAGCCCTCACAATATTCTACTCGCGGAAGCGGGAGGAGGCCGGGCTAAAAGGGGGGGGGGGGGTGGGAGTGTTTTAGGAAGAGTTCTGGGGAAGGTCTTATCCAATAAATACATGTATGTATCTAAATTAAACCAGGTGCTATCCACATATCATATTCACTCTCTCATGATAGGTTGGCAAATTATCATTGGTCCAGGAAAGACATGTTGATCACGGTAGTGCACTGTATGGGTCATCGGAAATCACTCGTTTGAATTACGGGGCCTCTATGTGCTGCTATAGATACATGCATGAAAGAAAGAAACTAGACTGAGGAAGCACCAAAACATGAAGAAAACGGGATGAAAAAAAACATTATCAATAAACTCCCCCACCCTTTCATGGACTAAAGTAAGCCCTGCTTTTGTAAGTCCTCGTAAACCTTCCTAGGCATGACGTTCCCTTGCCCATCCTCCATTTCTTCTACTGTCTCGTTCGCCTGTTTCTTCTTCTTTTTGTCGCCTTCTAACTTTTCCCATAACCTTTGAGCCTCGTCAATCTTAGTAATTTCACGGAACAGTGTTGTATTCGTGATCCCCAAACATCGCAACCCATATGTGTGTCGGTGCTCGTTAAAATGTTTGTCGAACGCTCGTCGGCCCATGTATACAAAATTTCCGCAAATCTCGCAGGGAAATTCGACACCCAGTCCATGAAGCTTATATAGCCAGTATGGGATTGGTTTACCGTCCCAGGCCAAGGGCAGCTTGAGAGGGTTATAAATCTTCTCATCATCGTCATCATCATCTGAGACATCTCCGGCCTCGGCATTTGGATCGGCGGAATTCTCTTGATAGTGTGCTTCAAGCTCCATCTACGCCATATTATTAGAAACCATCATATAATTCATATAATGGCAGGAGGAAGGGAGGAGAAGAGCCCATACCCGTCGTTCCCTCTCAGTAAGCGATTGTTTTCGCTCTACATTGGTCATTGTGCCCTCTCGCTCAGTCTTCATCAACTCGGTAAGCGCCCTGACCCTCCACTCTCTCTCTGCTATTGCCTTGTCTTTCAACCTTGCAAGGCTCTCTTGACCAGGACCTCGAACCTCTAGTTCCACTCTAGTACCCGACTCCTGTTGCCTTGATACGGCCTTCTTGTGCTTTTTCGAGTCGAAGTGGTGGTCATAAACGTTTTTGTTCCCAAAGCCTTTCCCACAAGGTGCACACCAGAACTCTTCCTTCTTAGCCTCTTCTTGCTGAGGTCCGACCATCTCTGTCGATCCCTCAGCCGGCGCAAGCTTTCCCCACCCTGGAACATTGTCCTCTTTCCAAGCCTTTTCAAAGTCCTCCTCAATTTTTTTGACAACCCCCTCCGGATTTTCCAGGGGCTTCGTCCTTGCCAAAAAACCCTCTAGGTATTCCGCTAGCCCATTTACATGCGAGAAATACCGGTCATTCATCTTTTGCGCCCTGACGAAGCCATCAAACTTGTCAAACAGCCCGAGATACTGCAGATACGTCGTACGCTTCTTGACTCCTGGTAGGTTGAGGTACTCCTCGTGGCTACGTGTCAGGTCAAAAAACCGCCCGTTGCTCTCTTCGCCGGTGAACATGGTATCAATTTCGCTTGACGAGACGAACTCGCCATCAGCGACGGCGGGACGGCGCTTATAAGCACGCTCAAGGTTCTCGACGGGCTCGTTAGGATAGCGTCGGTGGAAGTCTTTAATCTGCGAGAGCTGTTTGTAGAATTCATCGAAGGGTTCCTTGGCGGAGAGGGTGTCTATTTCTTTTTGTCGCACACTATGGGCCCAGAGTTAGCAAAATGCTTCCTCTCGACGGAGGAGTATGACGAACCCATCTGCGTCGGCTTGGATATCTAATAGCCTAGAGCTCTGTTGCTGGAACCGGTCTACAAACTTTGCGATCTGATGATCACGCAGCAGTCGCTCTCTGATCTGCAATTTCAATCTGCGAGTTAGTAACTGCTCCTGCGGTAGTGGCGGCGGCGAGAAAGGACAACATACAGTTTTCGGTTCCTCCAGAATACGGTCAGCGCATGCTTGCTCAAGGCGCTCAAGATCTTCGCAGAGACTGCGCTGTTCGTCAATTATCCCCATGATGTAAATGCTGCTATGCTTCTGGAATGTTTGTAGAGGGAGGAAAAGGTTGGAGACGCGTAGGTAGGGTAATGATGGTTGACACAGGAGGGTGCTACACATGGTCATGCGACAGATGCTTACATGTAGTTACCCGGCAGAGTGCAGATATTTAAGTAACATGAGCGACGAAGTTTTTCACCGTGATCAGTTTCAATGTCAACGTCAGCAAAGAGGAAGGGACATGCAATTGGCTAACCATCATAATGATTTTTCACAAAGGTCAGTAACCCCTTTGACACTGCATTTCTTTGTATGCTCTTTCCCCACTCTGTCCTGATACCCCCACAAAGGTCGAGATGATGAGACATTAAAAAAATTCGATTAGTCTTTAAGACAAACACATGGTTACAAAATTTAGCATGCGAGCCTCTCTGATCACTCCTCCCTTCCTTTACTTTATACTATCTTTGCTTAAGCTCAAGAGCATAAACTAACATTCACGATCCTCAGGTTTAGAATTCCCATCAATTTATAGGAATCAAATAGCATCAATAAATACAACATATAATTCACAAAGTAAGACCTGCGCGTCGAATCTCAAATGTGAATCCATGAACCACATACATAGAAAACCAGCGATGCAGACTCTTTGGGAGACTGCAGGGACCCGCTGTATAATTATGGCGTGGGCCTTAACGGAGCGTTGGGAGATTGAGATTTGTCTCCTCTTTTATGGGCACTTCGGTGTTCATTAGAGGGGGATAATGCGGAGATAGAAGGCTCCCACTTCTTATGGTTTCTTCGGAGGCTGTGGGGTGGGAGCAAGAGAACCCTCCGAATACTTCAACACATGTAGTTTGTTTTCTTTTTTTCCATAGAAATAAATTTTCTTTTATCTAACCCTTTCCCACCCGATCTTGCTCGTTGTTTTGGGGACCAGGGTTCCGGAGGCCAAACTGCAAAGGGCGAGCGACCAACCCGGACGTGCATTTCTTCCCTCCTAGAAAAGATCAGACGAAAATGCCCTAACCCTAAGATCCTAAGATCCCACAACTAAAGTTCAGTGAAGCATGTGTAGCAACTGTCTGTAGCCGGTGCTGTAGACGTGAAACAAACCAAAACTTTCCCCCAAACCCAGGTTCACTTCCCTCAACCCACAAGAAATAGACGTACACCATGCTCACTCCTACGGCCAGACATCGGTTTTCTCCTCCTGCAGGCAGCCCAACCACAACCTCGGACTCGGTGCTACCTAAAAATAAAAAAAATAAAAAATGGCTTTGATCGAAGACGACGAAGAAATCCAGTCTGACTTTTCTCTTCCCCTCGAGCGCATACCCCCATCACAGACAAGCTAACCATTATATGCACAAATAAGGCTCTCGCTCGAGGCGCAGGAAGCCCTCCGCGCGTTCCTCACGGAGAAGGATGAGCGTCAGACTCGTTTTGAGGCGCTAAAGAAGAAGGCAGAGGAGGAGGATGTTGAGAGAAGGAAGATTGTCACAATCAATGACTTTGAGGAGGATTGGCAGCACTCTCAGGTTGGTGGACGCTTTCATTCATGGCGGGGTTCTGGGTGGTCGAGCTTACCTAAATACCTCGGTGAAGTTTTGGTATGATCACACTACGGCGCAACATTTTGCAGAGGAGCTACTGGACGGCGCAACAGACGAGACCGTCATTGGGATTGTCTCGGCTCCTAGCGTGTTTGTGAAGATCCAGGAAATGAAGGTATGCAGACACCGCCGGCGTAAATACGAGGTGCTAATGGATATTTGCGCTATTAGAACGCCGGGAAAGTGTCAAAGGGAATCCAAGTCTATCTCCTTGAATTTGACGACCGGTTCGACTTATTCGACGAGTTTGTACACTACGATTTCAAATACCCCCTTCGGCTCCCCGAGTCACTGAAGGGCAAGTTTGATCGCATCATCCTCGACCCACCTTTTCTGAGCAATGACTGCCAGACCAAATGTAAATATTTTGCATCTTCCTTATCACTATCACACATTACTACATCACTTGCGTTATCCTTGCATATAATTTATAGCTGACAAATACTCTCCGTCACTAGCGGCCCTAACTGTCCGATGGATGATGAAACCCTGGACTACTAATAATCGCCTAATTGTTTGCACGGGAGAGCGAATGCAGGGACTAGTGGAGAAGCTCTACAAGCATGCTGGAATCCGAACAACCACATATGAAGTTCGCCATATGAAGGGACTTAGTAACGAATTCCTTTGCTACTCATCCTATGAGAGTAAAGTTCTCACATGGGAGCATATTGACACTAAGAAGAGAGAAAGTGATTTCTAAGAATTAGTTTATTTCAGAAATTATTGAAAACCCCTGTTAGTAAAAAAAAAGAAAAAAAGAAAAAGGCAGAAGAAGTGCATAGACAGGCTTTGAATGCCTCATGACACACATGTATTCTATAACTCGGCCCCTGCGGAGTACGGGTGGGGTGTCGGTCGTATGAAAGGCATATGACTCTTGCGTTGCGGATTACAAACACGAACCCGCTCGAATGGTAGCGAATGCCACCGAATCTGAGCCTATATCAAAACGGTTCTAATAATCTTTAGCTTCTTAAACGAACTGCTGTTGATTTAGGGTTCCTTATCCGGGCGGGTATGATGCTATTGATTATCGAAGATTTTAATTCAAATCGGATTTTGGAGGTTCAATATTGCATATCCCTCCCCAATCAGCCCTTGCACTAGCAACATGGGAGGAGGAAAACAAAGCCCAAGACGGAAATTCGGATCTTTCGGATTTCCGGAATTCCTGACGCCGTGCAACCAATCTTCAGTCGCATGTTCGTGATATAACTCAGCGCTCCTTTCTTTTTAAAAATTTTACCCTGTATCCCCTGGACGAATGAGACAGTGGAAAATCTCTCTCATGCATAAACCTGCGAACTTCATGGCACATTCGGGGTATTATAGAGACTACTCTGCTTACCCGGACTTCTTTACACCCAGAATCTCGGCGTTAATGCATGAGAGAGATTCTCCAATGTCTCATACGTCCAAGGGATAAGAATTAGTAGAGATATGACCACAGGTTGGTTGCTGTTGAAAGCTTACCTCCGAGTGGAGTCACCTATAATAACAAGGTCTTGGCGGCACGCATGGCGGAGCTTTTATTCCGAAACGTGCTACCGGCGATGTACGGTGTGCGGAGTTATCTCTGTACTTGTCTGTATCATGTACTTACCTCCTCATGCAGCATTTTCGATACGTCATTAATTGAAAGATCGAGCTCCACTTCGTGTTCAGATACCCTCTAGGGCAAAGTACGTGCCATTAACGGTGTCGCTCGTCTCCGGTAAGGAAAAATGAGCAAGTAAATAAAGTTATGGACGCCCAACCTTTTCTTTGTAAACCTTTGTTTTTCAGAGGTCATCACCGCAACTTCCGTCAGAATGTCTGGTAAAAAGCTTACTGCTAGGCTTATAAGTCTAACTCTACTGCTTTGTCTGAGTACTGCAGTTTACGCAGACGGGCATGAACATGAATATAAACACGAACATGAACATGGCCACGAGGCGCACACAGCTACCTTTGTGGAGAACGAGGGGACCTACTATTTCTCATATCCAAAATATAAAGGGTTATTATATGCGCACATCTTGACGATATGTGCAGGATGGATATTTCTTATGCCTGTGTGTAAGTACTCATTAACCCAAATCAAACTGTTCATAAGTGATATTTTGGCTAAATTCGTCCACCAGCATGTGTATTGTCAATATCCAATTCGCGATACCACCTCCCCACAAAGATTCTATTCCTCGCAACACATAGTGTCAGCGTGTTCCTCGGGTTCATATATGACAAAGCCACCCCCGACCTTTACCCAGACAATTCCTACCGCAAACTCGAATGGGCAATCATTTGTATAATAGCAATCCAATCAGCCCTCGGGGTGTTGGGAGCAGTAGTCAGAACTGTGCTTCCAGAGAGTAGAAATCTCATGGGAAGTAAAGAAGGCTTCACACCGATTATAGAGGATGATCCAGAGTGCCGGCCATCTGGAGATAGCGGGCAGGGAACAGAGGATTATTATCCGTCGAGGGCCTCTGTTTACGGTGATCGTGATAACCAGCTCCAAGACTCCGATGGTGATGAGTCATATATAGTCCCAGCGCAGGCGGAAAAAGTTGGCTACTTCACCAAGACCACAGGCCATATCGAATCATTCCTTTCCCATCGTATGCCATCCGTGTTTAATGAGCGTGTTGCGCAGATATGTGGGTTTTGCTATGATGTTATAGAGAGGTCCCTCGTGATTATAGGGTATATGCAGATATGCTTAGGTATTGTAACCGGAAGCGGCATATTCGTAAGTAATGGGATTTGCCCTCCTCCAATCCTCTACTTCACTGACGAAGCTCTTTAATTTAGATAGGAAACAGAGTCTTCAACGGCCTCGCACATTTCATTAAGGGCAGCATTTTTTTTCTCTACGGTATAATCACCCTAGGAAGGTGGCTCGGCGCATTCAGTGAGCTTGGATGGGTAATTTACTCCTTCACCAAGCTACTAGAATATTGAGAATTGTATACTGATGTTAGAATAAATAGGCGTGGAATGTCAAGCCTCCTCTCCGAGAATTTGGTGGAGGTTGGGCCAGAAAATATATTCCATCAGCCGAAATGATCGAGTCGACGACAATATTTATGTATGGCTGTTCCAATATATTCCTTGAACGACTCGCCGGCGCAGGTGGTGCTTGGTCTCATGGTGATCTAGAGCATGTATCAATAGCCTTCATGTTTATTGGAGGTGGTCTGGTAAGTACCTAAGTATGGACCCTTTGATTTGCAAGTACTGATTCCAGCTGTGTAGTCTGGGATACTTTTCGAGTCTAAAAGGATTCGGGATCTGCTGAATTACTCGACAGTCACACGAGTGACAGCCCCATCAAGCTCTCCTGCAATATCGACTCCCGGGCACCAAATCCCCAGAAATTACAGCATGTCGCATAATCCGATTCCAGCCTTAGTCTTCTTCATTTTGGGGGTGATGATGAGCAAACACCACCAAGCACTGCCTTTATCGACCGTCTTACACACACAGGTACAAGCTCCGGTTTCAATAGAGGGATGTACCGAATCTTTTAACTAACATCAATTCCAGTGGGGAACACTTTTATCCGGGTTCTCTGTCTTTAGGCTTTTGACATATGTCTTGCTTTATCTCTCGCCTCCAACATCGTACCTCCCATCTAGGCCCCCAACGGAGATTGTAGGGTCGTTTTGTCTGATGGCTGGAGGTCTAGTTTTCATGGCTAGTGTAATTAGGGATTCCATCCTTTCGTACTTTTGTAGTAGCTGACTTTCCTGGTTGATTAGAATAAGGATACTGCTAGCTACCTGGACAGAGTTGCTGCAGACCCAATGTTCATCCTAACAGTAATCATTGGCATTGCGGCACTTATAATGTGCTGGGTAACTGGGGTCATGGCAATCAAGGGATGGGCTTTACGGCGAGAGCACCGTAACAGCTGAGCTTTCCCTTTTCGAAAAATATGCAGCGCAATCAATCGGAAAGCGCGGGTATGTAACGTCTTTTTTATTCTTTTCACGAGTCACGACAGACACATGTTTTTCACGTGGTTGGTAGGCGCTAGCCAGCTTTGTAACAACCATCTTATTTCAAGCGGGTAATTGGCGGTATCAACGGTCTTGCATTGGTTGAGTTCAGCCACTTCTTTCTCCTTCCTTTCCTATTTTGGCTGCGGGTATTTTTTTTATTATCGCCTGGCGTATTCGACTTGCTACTACTAGTATTGTAGATACATGTAGGCTGGTTAGACTATGTGCTCTCGCGTATCCAAATTCTCCTCTTGCTGGTAAATGTATATATTTGATGTAACATGGTTGGTTGACATTTTTGACATTTGAGATATACTACCTTCCGTCACACGAACTTTGATCCTATCGGCTCTTTTTGATCTTCGCACGTAAGTAATTCGGTAGATTCATGTAGGTATTCAGTACATACATGTACGTATGTAAACGGTAAACCTGTGTAGCAACGTCCTTAGTAGCTGATGTGGGCGCACGTACGATGTGTGCAGGAAGCCACTGTTGCCCTGCCAGGCTGAACCTGCAAGTTCTCTCCCCTACACGATTCTCATGTGGCCAAAGCTTAAACATCTCAGTGGTGGAATTCCGGAAAGAAGGAACGAAACTACATGTAAACCTTGTATTCCGCAACCGGCGTCTATTGATTGTTTTCGCTACAGTAGATCTCGAGTACCTATCATAGCCTAGCATTTATACTGCGAACCCACACCTAAACTCCTATTTGCACGATGTGCATCTCCCCCAATTATTCAACTTCAGCTTGAGATCTCTTGACAATCAAATATTATCCTCTTCAGCCACTAGGCGTCAACGCACCAGGAAAAGCGTAGCAGCCTTAAAATATCTGCAGGGCCCATAAGCCCCACATCATCTTAACCCAATACAATAACGGTTACGACTTCTTCCATACAGAACAGCCTTAAGCTCGAGGAATCTGTGGGGCCGAGCTAGCTTCATCTCATAGCATCTCCGCAGCTATTCGCCTCCACTAGAACCTGTAAAGTACTTATCCACCCAGCAGGTACCGAAGCCACCACCATCGCAGGGGTCAACTGGAGCAATAGCCCAAAGAGAGAAAGAAAGAAAAAGAAAAAAATATTAAACCGTTTTCTATCGGTAAACCGTGCGCCTCCTTGATTATCGCAGGGTACCTCGTGTGTAGCCGATGCACTCACCTTTCTACCCGCAGTCAGTCTTGTTCACTGACCTAGCTATATAAGTAAAGGATCCTCGTGGTCAGTCACTGTAATTCGTAGAGAAGCCGGGTCCGGATACAACACAGATATTGCAGCGCTGCGCAATCCCAGTATTATTAAGAAACTGCAACAGTGAAAAGGCCGATCTATCCCTTTAATTTCGCTGGAGCAGACGGCAATGAAATTTACTACCAACTCTTTGCCAACTTTTCGATAGAAGGAAATACGCAAATCCGAAGATGCGAAGCCTGCACAATCCGAAGACTCCTACAGCACCGCCGTCTACGAGGAAGGAGACCGAGAGGGAAACTAAACAGCTGCAGAATGGAACTGGGGAAGAGGACGCGGTCCTTCTTTGGGAAAACGATAAATGGGTGGTGCCCAGGCGGCCCCAGGATTCTAAAATACAGAATGGTATAGTTCCCTGTTATCTTGGGCAAACCAATAATGTGGAAGAAAGGCGTTGAAACCTTTGTACTCAATCGTCTTTCACGACACCTTAACTTACCTTGCGCCTCCGTATAGGGGAAGTTGAACTATTTGTCAATGAGATGTTAAGAAGGAAGGATGAATACACGGGGGCGAGTAGAAAGCGCAAGGCTTCAGTGAGTAGTTTATTTTGTTGGGTTTGATTCTGAGTACTACTTGCCTTCTAATATTATCCACGCAGATAAGCTCTGGAAACATTCAACTCATGATCAGTGATAGCCCAGAAACCCCCGCAAGACTAGGAGGGTACATCGTAACTCAAATGAGCGATGATAGTTCGGATTCAAGCGAGGGAGCGAGCTCACCCCCCGAAAGTATAATCAGTTTTGACTCAAATACAACGATCTCGTCACCAATATTTGGGAAAGGGCCCATGTCTCGGGACCAAGCAATTATAGATTCTTTACCAGAGTTTGTGACGAAGTTTTCCACAAAATTAATGGATGAAATATCATTACCAATGTCAGGGTAAGATCTTCAGCCCGCTAGTGGTTTAATTAACATAATTGCTTATTCTGAGTTAGCTGGAACCCTACAACCATGACCTTAGCCCCCCCGCGGCCGTCGACCTTGGATAACCCTACGAACCAGGAGCTCTTAGCGATTTACATGAAGCTCTCAGCAAAAAGATTAGCAGATACATCACCCTCATATATTGACCTGTTTCGGAAGTACATACCAGCCATGGCTCATGATTCCCCAGCCTTGATGGAAGGGATTCTGGCTTTAGCAGCTTTACAAACTGGATTAATGAAGAAGGATTTAAGAATGATAACCGTGGATGCTGCATCACATTATCAGAAATCTCTCAAGCAACACTTCAGAGCCGTTTCAGACCCTGATTTTCGGAATAAGGACACAGACTCATTGTTAGCAACAAGCATCATTCTAAGCCATTACGAAGTAACGTTCCCGTAGAATGCAGAATTCCCGCATAGTTTTTGAGGTGCATCTAAATTTGCTAATTCTTTTGGAGAAGATATGGAATGGAGAAAATGTAAAAATGGGCGTTCATATGTTAGGAGGCAGAGATATAATAGTGGCTAGAGGTACTTCTTCGTTCCAATTATATAACCAAGTATCATGTTCACCTTTTACAAGGCAAAGCAGCACATATGACTCCGGTGGGTAGAGCTCTTTATGCAGCTTTTAAAAGAGCAGATATTGCAACCTCAAGCGTTTCTGGAAACCCGACCTTCATGACAAGTGATTGGTGGACCGTAGACCCATTTACGCGCGTACCTATTACACACGACTCACCAATTCTTCTTGCTGCAGATGCCGCTCTATCCAAGCTCTGTGTGATTTGCTGCAGACTCACATATCTGAAAGCTTGGGCGCTAAAGCGGAGAAGAGATCTTTGGATAAGACACGGTGAAAATACTTCGACGGATCAGAAAGCGCGCTTGCAAAGTATCATTGAGTCTCGGGTATCTAAGATGGATCAAGAACTTGACGATTGGTATGCGGAACTCCCATATTGGTTCAAGGCGCTTGATAATGATCCGGTAACCGGTGAAGATGGCGAGGAGGAAGACATAAACAACACGGATATTGCTTCTATTAATCCCAGGAGATACCCACATATCTGTGTTGGGTTGGTGCTTGGTTGGGCAATCGGTGTCCGGGTTCAACTGTTTCGCATACGATATCCAGAAATGCCTGTTGTTCCGCCACACATTGGGTCTCTTTGCCATGCTGCGCTTAGAATATTTGCATTTTTGCCAAATTCTACTGATGCATCTATGTAAGAACCCTTGAAGATGGAAACCCCTTTGCGGTACTATCTAATATATATATGATTGCCAGAGTTGTGCCGGTATTTGTGGTCGGAATGGAACTTCGACAAAGGAGCCACCAGGAATGGTTATCGACAGCGCTAAAAGACCGGTTTGAGGAGACCGGGTTTCATGCTATGAGTTTTGTGCGCGATGGCTTACGATTCGCTTGGCTCAAATTACAAGGAATCAGTAACGGTCGATTCAACAGAATCAAAGAAGGCGCAGCTTCAAAGTAATAGACATTCCGCCGGGAAAAGATTCAGATCACACGCACTAACGGAAATAATATCTTTAGGATCGATGGCGTTTCTGAAAATCTTTGGGCGGCTGAAGGAATGCTAGCTTCTCTCGAAAAACTATCATTATATGATTCAGCAGAAGTCTCAGTAAAAATGAAGGTCTTCGAGGGAGATATCGACGTTAGTGGATTACCGGAAGACATAATCCCTTATGAAGCTGCACCCGAGCCCCCAGTCAGCTCATCTCACAGCCCTACAAATGGGAAACCGCCCTTTTCGGTCCTCCCAGCTCCTGCGCCCCCCGCTCCAAAACGTTTCAAATCTGAGTCACCCGAAGTATCTAGTAAAGTCTCAGTCAATCTTCGAGCAACCTCAATGTAGCTTAACTACGCTGCGGTTCCACACTTCGTACCAGTACTAAATGCCCCCGGTTTCTTGAAAATCCATTTATATAGTTAAGTTTTTCAGGATTTGGGGTTTGGTTATTATTCTCTTCTCTCGAATAGCTTCTTCGATCCAGGGTCAGGCGTTACTTAGGGTTTATTTTGGATGACAGGATACGTATACATATGGGATTAAAAATATCATCTTACAGGAATCATAAATCTTAGCCATGGCATATTCTTTGCTGTATAGTATACACTAGATGTGGTATCAACGCAAGAACAGCAGTGTATCTCATGATCAACTATAGGAGAATTACTTGATTTCGAGTGCCCCCCCGCCCCCCCCCCCCTCTTCTATTTTCTATTTCCTTTTATTATTATTTTTTGATCGAGTGATATTTTGTGTTGCCCCACGCGCCCTAAATTGTCAACACCTACTCCGTGGTATTCCATAAGCTGTTACTTAAGTACTGCCAACATGAGACATATAACACTAGCATTCCTCGCGCGTACTCCAAGAGACTTGGCAAAGCTAGCAACTTTAACAGTGTATGGGATAACTTTGTGAATTAGCTAACTCAAACAATAACCAACAAATAAATAGTAGAAAGATACAACAGGTATCTATTCTTATCATATCTAGTCCCGATCGCGATAAACTCCGACGCTGGGCGGATTCTCCATTAATTGGGGCAATCCTGCATATCTCGGCATGTACATTTTATTTTATAAAAGATACAAAGGGTGAACATGTAGCTGTCGGGATGTACATACATGTACTTAGAATGGCGACGGAAAGTGAAGACAGATCTATTATTACTACAAAAAGCAAAACTCCCGATAACAAATTGTAACCTGCCCACTTATCAATAGTGAAATGAGTGTAAACCTTCTCTAAGCAAAACTAACTAAAAAGGTACCAGATTCGCACAGGCAATGCGGGACTTGGAATCATGGATCACGATAGAACGGCCAGCACCAACGAAAGCAGCGTTTCCTGGAATAAGAGAGATCCAGGGGTCGGCTACAGTTGCAGCGAAATTGGCTAACATTACAGCATAATTAGCCTCATTCCAAGAGTAGGTTATCGGATGCGGTGTCAACTTACACTGACCGACGGGGATTGGATAGAGTTTCCCAGATAGATCACCAATCTCACACGACCAAGACTTTGCTTTGTCGCAAGCACCACGCTGTTCGTTAGGCTGGATCATTTGTTAGCTATCATTACTCCGATTGGAGTGCAAATTATGGTATCCTAGTGGCTAGTAGTTTACCTTGAATGGATCAAAATGCCCGCCAGTTCCAGCACAGTTTCCATCCGCCGGGACAGGCTTCTCGTGGATATGGTATGTGAAAGGGCCAGCGCTATTATTCTCTATACCGAGATTGTAGTCGATAGATACGCCCGCGCCTCCTGGGGTGGCTGTAAGCTTAACACTACCTTTGACGGTACCAGAGGCGAAGTTGGCAATATACCTAGATAACAGTCTCATAAGTAACTATACCCATGCCAATATTGTGGATAAATTAAACGGATATGCATACACTTTAACTAACTCATCCCTGGTAAAGAATGCTGGGGCAGCAGAGGCTGCGGTGAACAAAAAGAAGGCGAGAATGAATACAGGCAACATCGTGCACCCGAGTCTTGAGATTGTCGGAAATAGATTTGGGTGGTTTAAATGTTGATCAGTGGAGTTGCGTTATTAACGAGCGTTCTTTGTTTTGTGTTTTGTGTAGAGGAGAAATATAGAGTAGAGCGAGGGAGAGAGGATTGATATATAGTGCGGCTTTGGATGTAATGGGTATAGAATGGAAATTATATGAATTAGATCTATGGTTAATATGATTTAAGGGTTAAACCAATAGAAACCAGCGGAGAATTAACTCAGAAGAGCTAGCTAGTAGAGTAGGTCCATCTGATTGTTCTCAAGGGCCAGAGGTACTTGGTAGCGTGCATGTAGTATAATTATAATAGCTACAAGTATAGTATCAACTAATATTCTGAAGTTCGAATCCAAGCATCAACAAACTTGAAACAAACAGGAAATGCGATACCCGCAAGAGCCATTTTAGAATGTGAGATCCACCTACAAAATGATATTAGAATGGTTTCGGGTGACTACATGTCATGTAACATATTGACTCTTCTTTCCCTTTGATATATATATTTCTGTGTATTACATGTAGAAGCGGTACCACGGTATCTCCCAACTTGCACGACTAGCCCACGACTAAATTGAGATTGTATTACTCGCTAGAGAGTTTTACAACCACTCAGATTTCCCGGGACGCCGAGACCTTGTGGCAAGCGCCCAGACGAAGCGGAGGGGATAAGACCCGTTTCAGGAACCTACCCTAACCACCGAAAAAAAAAATAGGCAGGGGAAGAGATCCTATGCTCGATTGAATTAGTATCTCCTAGCCTGTAGCAACGGAGGTTCGCTCCAAATTTGGCGCGAATTTTTCAATAATTATTACCTTATGACAACCACATAACCACGCCATAATTTTAAGTAGTTATAATGATGTATTTACTATTGATCCACAATTCTTAAGTGTGTCAAAACTTAGACCCTCACATTTATGTATAAATAGAGGTTAGAAGAGAGTGTGTTTTTACTATACAAAACTCTCATTCAACAAATATATTTTCTACCAGTTCCAATAATGGCAGAGAGAGAACTAAGAAAACGGAGATATAATATTTCATATGCACCCAAGCCTTCTAAAGATTCAGCAACCCCTCCACCTATCTCTAAAAAGAATTCTAAGACACCAAAGTCCAAACCCGCTTCGATCATGAAATATCACTCGGCCTCGGCGAACGTTCAAGAAAGCCTTCCTACAGCACCTTTTTTCAATCCCTTACACCATTTAAAGCCTATAAAAGATGCGGAGAATACACTTCCATCCTCTGTAGCTTCAGCGGAATTTATAGAGCCTTCTACAATTGTCAATCTTTTTTTTACTAAAAGTTTGGTGGAGGAAATGACAATAAATACAAACCTTTATGCGGTGGAAAAGGAAGCGGGTATAGGAGGAAGAGATTGGATACCGGTAAAAGCTGCAGAATTACGCTGCTGGATAGGCATACTTATCTATATGGGTGTCGCCCGCATGCCTGCTATTGAGGATTATTGGAAACATGATGGACTTTACCCTGCTCACCATTTTTCTACCTATATGAGCCTTACAAGATTTCAACAAATTCGGAGATTTTTCCATATAGCACACCCTAAAGAGCCAAAACAAACCTCACAAGGTGTACGTTTATAGCATTCAAAAGTCGATCCTATTTTAAATCACCAGACTCCTCACAGTTCTATAGAGCAAATTTCTGGTGATAATATTGATGAAGTTTACGATATCAGACAAGTGACGCTCAAAGCGATACATACAAAACGCCAAATAAACCGACGATCAAGGTATAAATTTCATTGTTTCAAAGATATAATGGCTTATATACACGACTTTCTACCTACATCAAATTCTAACCTGGCCCCGATGATTTCTTCATGATATCCAGAGGTTGACAATACGATGAATAGTCAGTTTTTCAAATTGTTCAACGAATCGCAACCGGCGATCGAAAGATTTAACGATTCTCGATAATTTTACGTCTAACCTCCTCTTTTCCGCCATAACCGCCAGAGTGCATGTGGAACTGCAAGAATAAACTCTAAAGGTTCCTAAATAAATGTACCAAAAACGCTAAACCAGACCAGATTTCGGATCAGAATAAAGATGATCTGTTATTCTTTGGATGACAACGACTGTAAGTCAGAATGACTACTATTCATTACATTAGAAGGAAATCAAACAGATCCTAAGGAAAAGTGCCGCGACCAAAAAGATTAATCTTTTAATTAAAAAAATGAGAAACTATTTGGAAAGAGTGAATGGGCATCAATTACGTAAAATACCTACCGCTATTATTAATATAATTTCAATACGAATGGAGTGGATAGAAATTGATCGCTTAAGGTCTTACTATATGCTCATATCAAATCCTTTATAATACAGACTTATTTTCTTTTTAGCTTGATACCATATTAGGGAACTCATATATCATATATAAGAGTCACCCAAGATCACAAAAGAAATTTTAGAACATAAAGATTTCAGAACGAGAAATGCATGAATTTATTTTAGTGGAGACCTACGTGAAATAGCCAAAGCGAAAAATAATGCGGAAATATCACACAACGCCAAAGAACAAGAAGAACAGAAAGGTTATTTAACCAAGAATACTAAAATAAAACCTTATATAGAACAGCTTTACGACATCTCCTCGCATATTGACAATAGGTTGGAGTGTTCATCAGGTGGAAGCAAGATTAGAGGTAGAGAGGCAACGACCAAATTCTAACTCAATGGAAATGCCGTTATTATCCATTATGCCTTACAAGTGAAGAAATTGTTTTTCTGACTTTCATAAGTACTTGACTTAAACTCCTGTACCATATCTACAATTTTTTCCGATTTTTACTCATTTTTTAGTTGTGTCATGACTAAAAATCGTGACTCATAACCACTACAGCAGAGATACGCATACGATATTCGTAGATCCGATGAGGGTAATACCAATCCCCCGTACTTCACCAACAAGTGTACTACTAATTTTGAGATCTAGGAATACACAATACACAATTTAAGATTTAAAGTTATGCTTAATCCCAGGCCCGAAATAGAACTAAACCATCCCGGATATTAATGGCAAACTTGAAAAAAAGAGGCAAACAAGCCCTGAGTTTTGGCCGGGAGCACCCTAAGATCAACCTTTCTACACCTCACAATAAGTTGTAAATTCTTTGCCCATTACATGCACGAATATGTAGTGACCAAGGGTTGTTGTCAATTGTAAGGTCACGTGCCAACTAATAATACAACTTGCAAGTGCTTATATAAGCAGACCACCCTATCTTATCCATCATGATTGTAGAAGTACAACAAGCCGTCACAGAAACCCTAAATCCTAGCCCACGCACACTCAACATTTGCGCCCAGTCCGGAAATATCGCAATTGAACTAATCGACGCAGCAACAACAATACCAAACGACGACCCACGATAAATCCCGACAATATCAAATTCCACCCGCCAACCAATACTACGATGTCGAACAAGTCTGTGCCATATGGTTCCGGGACAAGGGAGGTTCCCGCTCAGAAGGCGAGCAAGTGGTACCCGGCCGAGGACGAGGCGCTCCCAAAAAAGGTACGGCTTTCGAAGATGGATTCGAGATATGGGCTATGAAAGAGCAGAAAGAGCTATGAAGGAAAAATAGTTCATGGAGTGATAATCTTATGATTATTGCTTTCTAGAGCTCTTTTTAGTCTCAGGACTAGCTCAATTCAGAAATTATGTACTGACCTTCCTCAGGTCCGCAAAACTCCCAGGCCTACTACTCTCCGCCCCTCCCTCCAGCCTGGCGCGATCCTCATCATCCTCGCTGGTCGATTCCGTGGAAAGCGTGTCGTCTACCTTAAGAACCTCGGAAACGGTGTTCTTCTTGTTACCGGACCCTTCAGGATTAACGGAGTTCCCCTCCGCCGCGTCAACGCCAGATTCGTTATTGCGACCTCAACCAAGGTCGACCTTGCCGGCGTCGATACAGACAAGTTTGACGAGAAGTACTTCGCCCGCGAGAAAGAGTCAAAGAAGTCTAACGAGGAGAAGTTCTACGAGGGTGGAAAGAAGGTCAAGGTTCGTACATTTTATTTCGGTATCAGGGAAATTGGGGAATGGCGATATTGATGTGGGGTTTTCTGCAAATAGGGAAAGTCCACTCCTGAGGCTCGTAAGGAGGACCAGAAGGGCGTCGACGCTGCCTTGATCAAGACCATCAAGGCCACTCCTCATCTTTCCTCTTACCTCGCCTCCACCTTTGCCCTCTCCAAGGGTGACAGGCCCCATTTGATGCAGTGGTAGGCATCGGTGTTGGCGGGGAAAAATGAATCAAGTTTTCTTTTAGTCCAGGAGGCATGTGCATTTTTTGTATTTGTGGAACGAAACAATCAAAAAATTCAGGCCTCCGATGCATCAAAAAAAATATAAAAAGGGCAAGGGGTTCTTTCTTTTCTTTTTCTTTCTCTCTCTTGGGAAATCTGGTTTTGCTACTCGAGAGGGATTTGTATCAAAAAATACCAGACATACCGAAACTATTGTTTGTTACGATTTCATGGAGTTAGGGAGGGCGTGTTTGTTTTTGCGTAATTGAAACCTTGAAGCTTAATTGTCGCCCTTCCCTCATTAACGGTCAAGAGAACATTTTTGATTACAGTTTGAAAGTATCTAGCTAGATTTAGTTGGGGTGATCTCTGGGCCTTCGACTGGATAATAACCCTATTTATTACCTACTCGAGCTCCCGTATATCCCGAATTCAGCTAGGAGGCTTCCCATATCTTTCTTCTTAGAGTTACGTAGTATCTTCGGCTTCTTTATCATAGAGTATGATCCCTCTATTGCCGTTTTTGAGGGCAATTCGGTACCCGAGATTTGCTTGCGTTTGATGTTTGTTTGGTTGATCTGCCTTCGAAACACCGCTTCGATTCTCGTACAAACTCTTCCATCATGCAGAGACAACAAGGGTTCAACCTTGACCTGCAGTACTAGCTTCTTTACTTCATCTCCACCCTCCCCCCTTATTATTTTCCATCTCACATCAGGATCATCAACCATGTTGCTGAGTGACGGATCAAGCTTCCAACAAGGATTCCGAGTTGTCGCCATATCATGTATACCACAATCGGTCAAGTCCAAGACTTCCAAACCCTTCATCCAACTCAAATATTCTAAGGACCTAGCGGTAATCTGGTTATGATTTCTCGCTATTATGACTCTCAACATCGTAAGCTTGCCTTGATTGACTGCAGCCATTGACCATGCCCTAATTATACCGTCGTCTATATCGAGACCTGGGTGATGTCGTGATATGTTAAGGGCCCCAAGATTCGGCAGTTGGGGAAGCTCAAGAAAGTCATAACGAGTGTAGCCGGATGAGCGCTGCAGGTCGAGATCCACAAGCCATGAGAAAGATGGAGATGAGATTGGGGCCATAAGAGAGTCTATAGAAACATAACGTCCCAAGACCACCCTTTTAACACGGTCACTTTTGTCTTTCTCGTTGGAGGAGGTATCAAAATCAGGCTCTTTCTATTACTTTGAGTTAGTCCTATCTCTATTAAGGGGATAGAGTTCATACCCCATAGACTGAAGCAAACAACGACCATGTTTGGACGTTTTCCTGTCCTCTACACATGTATCCTATCAACATAACGAACGGACAAGTATATAGCAAAATTTGAAGCGGGGGGTTTACGAGGATAGCACATCGTTCCAGACACATTTCATGATAGACCATGGAACACCCTCCAATGCTTCAACGCTCAAGTCTTTCAGATTTCGGTTCAAAAATCGCCTGACTACGTCAAGAAGTGAAGGAGGGCCGCCACCCTTGTTTCTAAGAGATTCCCCCCCGAGCCCAAGAACCCGACCACTCACAAGAGCCCAGTCCGGCCTTTGGTTGATTCTGAAGACAGTTTCTGAGAAAGGGTTTCCATTCTCATCGAGCCTGGAGCGTTCGAGGAAGGTATTGTATCCAGCAAGAACTGAGTCGTAAGGTTGCTGGTTATCTATCCTTCTAGGCGGCATTTTCGCGTTGCTAAAGATGAAATTGCTAACGCGTCGGGTTTTTCGCGTAGTTTACCGGTCACGTGCTAAGTTGTCGCCGTTTAGTCATATTATATCACTCGGAAGCTAGTAAGCATACATGTAACCAATATTCTATGTGTGGAGGACTTTTATTTTGTCTATGTCTTGGCATATTAACAACAGAATACATGTAGTGACAAAATAATCGTTAATACCATGGCGTGACGAGGACCACCTTCCAATAAACAGTGTTGATTGCATAGAATGTAGGGGTGTCTATGGTGCGGTAAACGTGTCAAAAGTGATTTTACCACCAGTGGTGAAAATAATACCAAATAGATAAAAGCACAGACCCTCTGGCCAAAAGGGGCTAATATATGAACACTGTCCACCGGTGGGGAATTTCACCACCAGTGGTAGGTCATTCCAGCACCAGTGGCAGCTATTGGTATTAATGATAATGCAGAATAAAGACTGAAAGTCAGCATTTATACTGGAATAAGGACTGAAATTCAGTGTTTATACCACCGTTGGTAAAATTATTTTTGACATACCCACCGCTCCATAGGTGTCAATGATAAAATGAAGAGACGTATAAATTGATAGATTGATTGATTAGTTGATTAGTTGATTGATAACTCACAAAGAGGATAAAATTTAGTCCCTTGGCTTGAGTATAGCTATATAGTATATTTTACGACGGGGTACTCTATATACGAGTCGACACTGCATTTTGATTAGATTCCGGTATATATACTAACAAAGTTGTGGTTACACACTCGACCCAGACTCAATTAAACTGATATCGGTGCTCTTCACTAGTGTTAGCCCAGCTAGTTGGAGTTCCGGTTATAGATGGGTGCCGGCTTCGTAAAAGCGTCCTTTGTGACGGCGCTGCGGGGCCTTAAGAGTTCACTACCCCACTCTACAGCCCGAAAAATTAATCCTAGACACCCACTAAGGCTATCTAAACTTTAGAGTGATTTGGAGTTTATCGGTTACGGGGTTCTTTGGAATAAGAATCTGGTTATGCGGACACAAATACTACGTGATCAGCTGCTGCTGCTGCTGCTTGAACTCCCAGATTATTGGAGCTCGATTAGCTACTGTTATCCCTAGACCCGATACGACTTACCAGCTATGGCAAATTTACTGAAATTTTTTAGCTGGTCTGTAAGATACTTAAGTAGTGAACAAGGTATATAGATCCATTTGGGTCACGATATATCACTCGTCCAAGATTGTTGTTGGTTCACCCACCGACCCGCCAAGCATACACAGCGGCCCCTACTTGTACTAGACGTTATATAAACCAGGTATCAAACTCGCGGCAGTCATTCCATAGTTACTCCTTTCCTAGCCGCGGGTTCGAAAGTTTAGGCGGCTGTAGCTAAGTTTAAGACCGAAAGCCACATGTACACCAACAAGTAACATTGAATTTATTAGCACTAGTCACTTGTTGGCATTTGGAAGTGGTGTCAGCATTGTCTCGATGGTTTATAGATATATTTAGGTCAGGTTTGGCAGTACAAAGTTCATCACTCTTTTGTGATGGAACTTTCACTTGTGAATGCGAAGGTCCCAGTTTCCATGTAATTAAAGACTGCTCTCTTTATAAGGGTAACACACCAAGAGATTAGGAGGGAGTGCTAGGGGTGTTCTTATAGTGGAGATATGCATTAGCATTTACTCCTAATCCTAGATACTAAAAATATACGTAGCCTGCGGACCGAGCTCCTTACAGGGTGAGTATTCTTGTAGAGGGTACCCTTATAAGGAGAGTCGGCCATATAGAGCTTAAGCATGGCGTCGGCCTAGCCTAAACGATGGATGAGGCATGCTCGAACTAGTTCGAACTAGTTAGGGCTTAGCTTTGACATTTTCGAGCATTTAGAGCCTAGACCCCAATTGCCATGCTAACCCGGCCCAGCTCTGAGCGAGCCCTTGCGAGTGATCCATGGTGACCGAAACATTCTATCCGCTTAAAGATCTCAGCCCCATTGAGCAGTTTACAAATTAACGGGGCAACAGATTTTAAATAATATAGCTTATTAATATGGATGATATATCATCGCTCAACCCGTTGGCAGACTTCCAAAACCTCACGCAGTTTAGTTACGTGTACCACAGTCGATGTCCCTTGTGGAACATATACATATAGTGTCCAAAGCGCTAAGTGGATTTCAATTGGCGGCCTATCAAGTGATGGAAAGTATTTTTTTTTCTATCTCCTTCCACGAAGATTGGAAATTAGACCCTTTAGCTAGTATGGTGGAAGAACCAGGTTTCCCCAGTGACGTTGCAACCCGCGACTTTTGCCGCTTTTAAGATTAAAACAACGCCGACATTCAGGACATTTAACAAACCTCTACCACTTGACATTCAATACACCCCTCAATTATATCGTGGCCCCCTCAAAAGATTCCCTTCGCCTCATTTTCCGTTCTCGTAAAACTGTCGATTTCATCAGGCATTTCCGCAAATAACTAGAATTATGCGCATCAAGATCCGCTCACCGACAGGAACGCAGGTCCTTAATCTTTCATCAGAAGCAACCATCTCTTCTCTCCTATCAGAAATTAGATCGAAATGCTCCGTCTCGGGGGACTTAGAGATAAAATATGGTTATCCACCTAAGACTCTTCAACTGAGCGAATACCCCTCATCTTCCCTACTGGAAGAACTACCAGTGAAACTTGAAGGAGAGCAACTAATTATCTCGGAGACCGGTGGGGGAGGTCTTCGCGGGAGTGGGTCAGGAGTAGTGAAGAAGAGCGAGGCTACCATAGTTGAAACAGATAAGGCTGGGGTCTACGTTCCACCATCAACAGTACCAAAACCAGGTGCTTTATTCTCCTTCGCAGGGCAGGGCTCTGCAGCGCTGAACTCTTCTACAAACTCAAAGCGCCTTACCATATCGCGCTCTTTGAAGCCTAAGATCAACAAGGATGATCCACCGGATGTACCACTCCAGAATGGGCGCGGAACCGTTATGCTCAGAGTAATGGAAGATGATAACTCTTGTCTCTTTAGAGCGATAAGTGTAGTCCCCCCTTTCCCCAAACTAGGAAAGAGGAACGCAAGTACTGATATGGATTATAGTATGTTATGACAAACTCTATTTACTCTGTCGAAGAGCTGCGACGGCTTGTAGCAAGCACGATTCAGGAAGATCCCGAAACATACTCCGAAGCAGTTCTTGAACAGAAGAGAGATGGTTATTGCGAATGGATTACTATGGATAGCTCCTGGGGAGGTGGGATCGAGTTAGGAATATTCGCAAACTTTTTTGACATGGAAGTATGTGAAGACTTTGTTGAATATCCTCGTTTCTGGATGCTGATCAGGGCAGATATGCACAATCGATGTTTCTACAAATGACATGATTCGATTCAATGAGGGAAAGTCACAAAGAGCATTCGTGGTTTATTCCGGGATTCATTACGACGCTATAGCGCTTTCACCAGCTGGATCGTCGAAGCATGACCCGAGCAACGATATAAGAATATTTGACTCGAATGATGACGAGATGATTGAGGGTGCACGGGAGTTGTGTAGGGAACTTAAAAAGAGAAAATACTTCACCGACACCAAGAGTTTCGCACTCAAATGTAATATCTGCGGTACTGGGTTGAAGGGAGAGAAGGCAGCTGCGGAGCATGCAACCAAAACCGGACATTCAGATTTTGGGGAATTTTAGTCACTAGTCACCATAACTACTTCACACAACTGTAAATATTATGGTTTCACTACGGAAGAGGATCGGTTGCATGGAGAGTGGGCTGGAGTTGAGGCTTAAGCGTTTGATTTCATAGGTGCATTCAATTTTGCGGAGGGGGTCGGTAGCTTATACGGAATGGTTTATAGATCATTTGAGGGACCCGCTTGCCCGAGAGCTATCTGCAAGCGCGATTTGAGAGCTTACAGAGCATATTACCCAATATGGTCTTAAAAAAAAGCATTTGATACCCTTACACCCGTGGAGCTAAACTACCACTCTATTCCTGTGTTGCATACTCTATGTGTAAATCCGTAACAAAAGCACTTTTATTTTAGAACGCCGTGTAAACAAATGACGCAGAGTTAAAATCTAGAAAGGAAAGCCTCAGCTCGAAGGTTTATTCGACATCCTCCATAGGCTTTACAGACTCTTTGGCAATTCTCTCTGCCTCCTTCCTTGCCTCAAGTGCCTCGTAAAACGAGGAAGTTCCCAATCCTGCTGCAGCATCGGCTTCTTTCTGTGAATATGGCTCTTCAAGCAGCATGCGCACTCTGAAGTTTCCCCAGCATTTTTTAGTCCCATTTTCATTTAGACTAAAATTATTCTTCTAGTGGCATACCTTCGTTTGTGATTCTTGCCCCGTGTGTGTTGGGTCATGTTCCACTCGCTCTCGAAATACTTTGCGCATTCGACACAGTGAAATTGACCGAGACCAGGTTTGTCTTCATCTGGGACAAGTGCCCTCAGTTGGGCGAGCCGCTTGGAACTGCGGAGGTCTGCATGAATTTGATCGAGGCCGCTGTTGGGTTTAAAACATGTTGGTATTAGCCACTGGATTGTGAAAGAGAGTGATCGGGCGGTGCGAAGATTGGTCTGTTGGGGGGGAGGGGGGTAGAGGGGAGGTTGAGTTTTTAATACCGAGTCATTCGCTTGGTCTTTGAACGACGAATTGAACCCATTTTGTAAGATATGCAAAAGGAACCTGGGGATTTGGTACAAGCTTCACAGTGGAGCTTTGAGGACTGAAGTTCCGGAAAGTTTTCTTCACACCTTGGGGCTCTGTGGCGTGTGGGTGTGGGGGTCTTGCCTACGCTAGGACCATGGTTTATCGGAGGTTGTTGCTGGCGGGACACGGTAGGGTGCGGAGGAAGGGTTTCGTCGGGCCGAGGGTCGGCGAAGAGGAGACAAAAGGCTTCACAAATCAAAACAATGTGATTGGTCGAGGATGGCCGTAAACACCCTTTTTTTTTTTTTTTTTCGGGCTGACCCCCGCCTCACTACCCTGGTATTCGATTCTCTCAGCGGGGTGTGCAGTTAAACGCACGCCCGTGACGCTGAGTTGCATTTCCTGCCTTAACAAGGTCTTGGCGGACTCTCCAAGCCTGCTTCTTCTAATCCCTCGTTCCTCTTTCTCCCCCTCCTCTCTCTTTCACTTTATTCTCCCATCCTCTCCCGTTATATTCACCGGGGGTTCCCTTTTAAGAGGTGCATCTTCTCTTCTCTTCTATAGTGAAGAGATTTTAGCTTGCTGCTCTCTGAATCAATATTATAATTCATCATGCTTTCCAGGCACCTTTCCAGGGCCACCAAGCTGCCTCTGGTATGATAATTTTCTATCAGCGCTAGTCTATAAAATTTGAAACAGGTGGCTGACAATTCTACATTTCCAGAGCGCTGGCGTTAGAGCTGTAAGTTCTTAAAATAATATCACTCAGCAGTGGAGTTTGGGCTCGTAGAAAAAGGAAAATCATATTGACAAATGACTAAAAACGTAGGGCCAGAGGTATCGTGGATTGGCCTCTGTCAGTGATGATCCACTCAGTAGGAAGGTCGAGATGTCCAACTGGGAGAAGGTTTGTGAACATTTCCTCCTGCAAATTTTTGCTACTTCTCATATTTTTCGGAAACGCCCGGATATCCGGGTGGCACATGGGTTCTTTCGGGGCAGTTCGCTGACATTTCCAACCATAGGGTAATTTTATCAACTACAAGTATGTTTCTCTCTAACAGGCGTGTGGAATTTTTTTTTTTTGCTTTTTGTCGTTATCTCTTGCACCACCCTGAGCGATCAAGAGGTTGTTGCGATAAAGCAAGAATGATGTGCAGGTGTCGTCACATGCCAGTGGTCCGTGTGCTAAGACAAGGATCGCTGTTACAGGAAAATGAGCGAGAACCTCGCCATTGTCCGTGCCCGTTTAAACCGTCCTCTTACATATGCCGAGAAGATCCTCTACTCGCATTTGGACGACCCTCATGGCCAGGACATCGAGCGCGGCAAATCCTACCTCAAGCTCCGACCGGATCGTGTTGCTTGCCAGGATGCCACTGCTCAGATGGCTATCTTGCAATTCATGAGTGCGGGTATGCCAAAGGTTGCAACTCCATCAACCGTGCACTGTGATCACTTGATCGAGGCGCAGGTTGGTGGGGCTAAGGATTTGGCCAGAGCTGAGGAGATCAACAAGGAGGTCTACGAGTTCTTGTCCTCTGCTTGTGCTAAGTATAACATTGGATTCTGGAAACCCGGTTCTGGTATCATCCACCAGATCCTTCTCGAGAACTATGCTTTCCCTGGAGGTCTTCTTATTGGTACCGACTCGCACACTCCCAATGCTGGTGGTTTGGGAATGTGCGCAATCGGTGTCGGTGGTGCTGATGCTGTCGATGTTATGGCAAGCCTTCCTTGGGAATTGAAGGCTCCTAAGATCATTGGTGTTAAGCTCACCGGTCAAATGAGCGGATGGACCTCTCCTAAAGGTATAGTATTTATGTAAGTCTCGACTCAATCACTTTCATACTAATGGTTTTATTAGACATTATCTTGAAGGTTGCCGGTATCCTTACTGTAAAGGGAGGAACTGGTGCTATCGTCGAGTACCACGGTCCCGGTGTTGATTCCCTCTCATCTACTGGTATGGGAACTATTTGTAACATGGGTGCTGAGATTGGTGCCACCACATCCGTCTTTCCCTTCAACGATCGCATGTACGACTACTTGGCTGCTACCAAGCGTAAAGATATTGGAGACTTTGCCCGCGCTTACGCCAAGGAGCTCCGTGAGGATCAGGGCGCAGAGTACGATGAGCTTATCGAGCTCGACTTAAGCACCCTCGAGCCCCACATTAACGGGCCCTTCACCCCCGATCTTGCTACCCCCATTTCCAAATTCAAGGAGGCCGTTGAGAAGAACGGCTGGCCTGCTGAGCTCAAGGTTGGTTTGATCGGTTCTTGCACCAACTCCTCCTACGAGGACATGTCTCGTTCTGCCTCCATTGCCCGTGATGCTTTGAACCACGGAATCAAGGCCAAGTCGGTATACACTGTCACCCCCGGTTCCGAGCAGATCCGAGCTACCATCGAGCGTGATGGCCAGCTCCAGACCTTTGAGGAGTTCGGTGGTATTGTTCTCGCCAATGCTTGTGGACCTTGCATTGGCCAATGGGACCGCCGTGATGTCAAGAAGGGTGAGGCTAACTCCATCATCTCTTCATACAACCGTAACTTTACCGGGCGTAACGATGCCAACCCTGCCACTCACGCTTTCGTCACCTCCCCCGACCTTGTCACTGCCTTGACCATTGCTGGTGACCTCCGTTTCAACCCCCTCACCGATAAGTTGAAGGATAAGGATGGAAACGAGTTCATGCTCTCCCCTCCCACTGGTGCCGGCCTCCCCGAGCGTGGTTACGACCCAGGAAGGGACACCTACCAGGCGCCCCCCCAGGACCGCGCATCCGTCCAGGTCCAGGTTTCTCCTGCATCTGACCGTCTCCAGGTTCTCTCTCCCTTCAAGGCTTGGGACGGGAAGGACGCTGTGGGTATTCCGATCTTGATCAAGTGCAAGGGCAAGACCACCACCGACCACATCTCTATGGCCGGTCCTTGGCTGAAGTACCGTGGTCACTTGGACAACATCTCCAACAACATGTTGATCGGTGCCACCAATGCTGAGAACGACCAGGCCAACAGCGTCAAAAACTTCATCACTGGAGAGTACGGCCCTGTCCCTGCCACTGCTCGTGACTACAAGTCCAGGAACATTCCTTGGGTTGTTATTGGAGACTGGAACTACGGAGAAGGATCTTCCCGTGAGCACGCCGCTCTTGAGCCCAGACACTTGGGTGGTCTTGCCATTATCACCAGGTCTTTCGCTCGTATCCACGAGACCAACTTGAAGAAGCAGGGAATGCTTCCTCTCGTTTTCGAAAACCCTGCCGACTACGACAAGATCAACCCTGATGACAAAGTTGACTGTAAGTTCAATCGATTTTGACCGCGATTGTTGAGGATGGTTGATTAACTAAATAATGTAGTGCTTATCACCGATCTCGCTGTCGGCAAGCCCATGAGAATCAAATTCCACCCCAAGAACGGAAGCCCATGGGAGACCAACCTTCTTCACACCTTCAACGAGGGCCAGATCCAGTGGTTCAAGGATGGTTCAGCTCTCAACACTATGGCTAAGAAGTCCTAGTGTGCACGTTTTTGGTGTGGTAGATTTTAAAAGAGCGTTATGTACAAACTTTTCCTATTTCTCTGGGTGTTATTGTTCTGAAGGATATTTGTGAAAAAATGAGAGGGAGACGAATGAGGATTGCTTCTGTTAGTAGTTAGTCTCATTTGGTTAGCATTATTCAGCGCTTTGTTTTCTTATATTTTTCCTTCAAAATTCAAGGTTCTGGGCACATTTTTACTTTTGCCGGGTATTCATTTGCATATATCAATCTTCCTTCTCACCCTACCTAGTCCTCAGCTCTTCAACTTGTTCTAGTTTGCGGTTTGTCGATTGGATGTTAATCTTCCAAATATTAAATTCTCACACTTCATGGATTCTCACTCGTTGGCTTCTGTAGAATATGTATGTAGATATAAACCTAGGAGGCGGTGCCAAGTGCTGCAATAAACAAACTCACTTAAACCACTCTTGTCAGCACTCAAACCATACCCGCATACTCTGGGCAAAAACTTTTGGTATTCCGCATATCTACATGCGTTATCCTTAAACCCAAATCCCAAGATGTCTAAAGCCCCCGATATCTATGGTATATGTACACCAGCCCTATTTTTTCTTTGAGCTCCCCAGCCCAGCGGCCATGTTTGTGGCCTCCTGGATCGCCCTAGCGATGGTGCTCCGCACGCCACCGTCTTCAAGCATGAGAAGGCCGCCAATGGTGCAGCCAGCCGGCGTCGATACTTGCTCGCGGATGATTGCTGGGTGCTGCCCGGACAGGACGAGGTGGCCGGCGCCCTGCATTGCTGTTTACGTCATCTCGATTAGCACATATTCACCCAATAATATGCGAAGGAGGGGGGGAGCGCACTCTGAGCAGCCATCATCTGTGCCTCGGCTCGCGGCAGCCCCATCATGACACCGCCGTCGGCCATGGCCTCGATGAAGAGGGCGCAGAAGGCGGGCCCGGACCCGCACAGCGCCGTGCAGGCGTCCATGTGCTTCTCGCTGAGGATGAGGGATTTTCCGATCTGGCTGAAGATCCAGGAGACGAGGGTCTTTTCTTCGTTGGGGAGATCGTCGGAGGTGGAGATTACGGTCATTGACTCCCGGAGCTACCCATGCGCCGCAGCGTTAGCTCCTGCGGACTCATTACAGGTTAAGTAGTTAGGTATGTAGGGTATATATATATATAAATACCTTTGACGCCGTATTCGGCATTGCCCTAACGACCCTCGTGCTCTCCGGCACCACAGCCTTCAACTGCTCAATCTTGACTCCCGCCAGAATTGACACGAAGAGCTTCCCCTCCAGCGCCGTTGCCATCCCCTCCTCGCCAAGTATCTCCTGGTACATCTGCGGCTTACACCCGAGTAGGATGACATCGGCGGCAGCCACGCCCTCAACATTGCTCTTGGTGAGGACCTTGACGGCGTCGCCGTAGTGCGTGAACGCCTTCTTGACACGCTGCGCGGACTCGGGCCGCTTGACGCAGCAGATGAAGCGAGAGGGGAGGACGGGGGGCACGGCGTCGTCGGCGGTGCCGTGGAAGCGGGTGGGGAGGAGGCCGTTGGGTGTGGAGGTTCCCGAGGTGGGGGAGGTGAGAGAATCGAGGATTCCCGAGAGGATGGCGACACCCATTGTACCGCAGCCAAGGACGGTGATGGTCAGTGTAGGGGAGTCCATGTTCTGCTGCTGGTCGAGAGGGGTGGTAGACATTTTTACTGTAATTTTTTTGGGTGGTAGGTTGGGTGTCAATGACCGCAAGAAGGTTTTTTTTTCTGGTGGTTGAGGTGGATAGATCGGATGAATGCTACGATAAGGATAAGATTAGGGTTAGGGTCAGACGATTATGTTAAGGGTCCACCCGTTGCCGTTATATAAGCTTATCGGGGATATAAGGCTGGACCATAGAAAAGAATAGGGCGTAGGATAGGATAGGGGTTCGGTTTGAAGTTTTGTGTACTCGCTCGGGGGTCTCGGGTGCTTGCATTCCGGCAGTAGAACTTACTTCCTCCAGGAAGGGGAGAGCAGTAATCCACAATATAAATAATTGCGCTCTCGTGCCCGGTTTATGTACAAATACTCTTTCAACGTGGAATCTCGTGTCAAGGCTCCCCCTGTCGGCAGTTAGCTCTACAGAAAAGTGAAAAAACGAGAAGGAGAGAACAAGAGAGAGAGAGGGAGAGAGAAGAGAGAAAACCGTCCAACGGATAAAGGTTTAGCTTCTCCACGGTGGCCGTTGCATATCTGTCTCTACTGCTCCCTGGCTGACTGACCCGAACAAAAAGACATCCATCCCTCCCCTCTTCAGTTCCGGAACAACCACCTACACAACCTATTAACTAATCCACCACTATACCCTATAATATATCTATTATCTACATCTACCTAATACGAATTCACGAACCAAGCATCAATTCCCCGCCATCTTCAATGTCATCGCCGTCGCTTAACCCGCGAGGCTCCGTGCAGGTCTCCCCTCACGCGCTGTGGAAAAAGCTCGAAGACTACCTCATGGGGCTGCCGGTGCTCACTCGCATCGTCATGCTACTGATTGCAGTGTTCCACTTCGCAGCTGTGTTTGGCCTCCCAATGGCCGAGTACTTTGCGTTGGACCCGTCAAAGATGGACTTGGGGCAGAGTACGTAGAACCATTATATCTTGTGTTGAGGGCTATGATTATGATGAGTGGACTGGGGGTTGATTTATGAGAACGTTACAAATGATAGTGCATCGACTGAATACATACCCGCTCGTCCACCTCGGCCTCCTGCATGCTGTCTTAAACCTCATCGCCCTCACGCCCCTCCTTGAGCGCTTCGAGCGCGAGTGCGGTACCCTCAAGACGCTTTTGCTTGTCCTCGGGCGTACGTCCCCCCCTCCCTAATACCCCTACAAATCTAACACTATACATACAGCCCTCGTAACTTTTCCCGGCTTCTTGTATCTTGGGATCGAGATGTTCCTGCTCAACGGTAGGACCGTCGTCGCCGGAGCCAGCGCCCTCGTATTCACGTTCATGGCCATCGAGTCTATCAAGACCTTCGCCTTCCAGCCCTACTATCTCATCGCCGGGCACGAGATCCCGTCCTACTTCACGCCCATCTTCTGGATGGTTGTCACCGCCTTCCTCATGCCGGGGACCTCGCTCCTCGGTCACTTCTCGGGTCTGGTCATCGGTTATGCTTGTGAGTTTTTCTTTCCCTTACACACCCATACCCCCGACTTCCCACCAGCTGATATAAGGGTGATTATGATATAGACGCGTGTCGCTACCTCCGCCTCCTCGAGCCATCAGAGTGGCTCATGACAAAGATCGAGCAGAAGCTGTCATTCATCTTCAGCAGGGTCCCCTTCTATGTTGGACTCGACCGACGCGTGGAGCTAAGCTATCTGGAGTTTATGCCGATGGCTGGGAGCGTAAGGAGCTCCAGGGGGGCGGTACCCACGGCGGCGGCAGTACAGAGCGATATGGAGGATGGGTTTGCGGGGCCGGGGATTAGGTTGGGGAGTTAGTTTGGTGCTTTGGTGAGGGGGGGTAGATGTTCCTTTGTTGTTGCTGTGATGCCCATAGACTGGATAGGTTAGGTAGGACGTGATATGATGGGATGGGGCTTGTTGGGAATAATGGGAAATATCTTTAATGTGTAGTATCTAGCTGAGCGTGTGTTGTGGGAAAGAAAAAGTTCAATTGGCTGTTTTTTAATATACCTAACTTTCCGGTAGCTAACAGGCGCCTGCAACGCCTGCAACATAAGTTGTGAGATTGTTGTAGAGCGAGTGATTGGGCGTGATGCAACGCCGTTCTGGCCACTCAGTGGTCGTGCCATTGGCTGGGTGACTGCCGACTAAGCCTAGCTATAGACTGGGAATCTTCACAAACACCTTGCGACATATTCCCCACGACACAAACCAAGGAGATCCAGGTCTCGCTAGCTATGAATAAATCCCCAGCATATGGTCGATTACGATTACTCTACGTCCCCAGCCGGCCGGCGATGTCTGCCGAACCCAAGCACCAAACCAGTCACAACTCATCACTCGCACTCGCACTCGCACGAACTCACATAGCCGTCCCGAGCCGCGCCACAAGACAGCACCGCGAGCCCTGGAGTACCACTGGCTGGCCACGCCCTACCCCAGCAGCCGTGGGACCAGACGCCTTGGAGCACAGTCCCTTCCCCGACAAGGCAAGGCTGGTAGTGCCGGAAAGATACTAACTAGTGTAGTAGCAGGCAGAGAAATGGTGGACAATATGTGCTGGAGGACGGTGGTGGTATTGCACCTCCTGGGCAGTACCAAGTGGGTATTAACACCGCCCCTCTGTATTCAGGTGTTCAGGTTGAACATAGCTACCCTGTGTTGGGGTGGGGTATGTACTACCTATTACAGCGGAACCTCGGTACGTATTATACATAGTAGCAAACCCCGATAGCAGCCAGCACGTCGGCCAACAACGAACCACCACAGGCAAGTTGAGATTTCCTCTCGATACAAGTAATATATGCCACTATCGGGGGTACTTGGACTGTAATACTATGGTCCCCCCCCCCCCTTTTTACAAAATTTCGTGGCGGGTTTACACGAGGCGCCTTAATACCAACACCGTGCGTAGTGTCTCGGCTTCAATACCACTGTACGTACCCGAGCAGGTCCTTAGGTGTCCACAACGTACACAAACCCTCCCAGGACCGGAAAACACTCTCGAGTGATACCCTATGACTCGGCGGGGGGCCCCGTGCATCCCAAACCCGTTCCGTGGCTCTAGGAACAACATGTAGTCTCATGCCAAACAGTTAGGTCCTCTTAGCCACGGTACTGGGTTGGATGCTGGTACTGGTGATTCGTGTACATAACTTTTAGATACACAGGCGGTCTGGTGCGGAGCGCGGGTTGTGAATGCTAGAGTAACCTATCACGTGTGTTGACTATATATGTAAATGTATAGCTTTTACTACAGGCGTTTTGGGTTTAGTATAATTGGGGCTGAATTTAGGTTGTTTCTTGATTTGCTAATGAGACCCGGGTTGGGGAATTTAAATACAAGTGGGGTGAACTAATAAGAAAAACTAAGCCCTAATCCGGCAGCATTGGCCTGAATGTTTACATGTATGTTAAAGGGCCTACGGTGAGCAGCAAGCAAGCTGCACGTAGGGGATGGGTACGAGACTACATGTAGTTAAAGGTACAGTACCAAAAAGAGGCGTGGGATCACTACGGTATTCCCGTTGATACGCTATCAATGCGGTAAGAATACGGTACTCTTGCTCTAATGCCGGTTTGATTCGGTATTTGTCATTAAATTCCGTAGTGATTTCGCCCCACTTTTTACTGTAGTTTAGCTAATATCCCGCGTGTGGTCTATGGTTCAAGCCATAGCGAAGACTTTAACTACATGTAAGTACAATTTAACCAATGTTTGTTTTCCGTACCCGCTCCCACCAACTATTACTTTATGCCAAACATCTCTTTTCTTGCCCCCCTATAGTATAATCACGAGAAACAAAACGCCTACGAAAAGAAAAAGAGATGGATGGAAAGGGGCAGAAAAAGCAAACAGACTGTATAAGCATAATGCAGGAAGGGGGGAAATTTAGAGAGAGAAGCCTAGGGATTACGCAAGGTGCGAAACAAAAAAACAAAAAGGAAAATGAAAAATGAAAAAGGAAAAAATCAACATAATAATACCAAGAAAGAAAATCAGAACCGGTCGATTGAGCAACCCTCCGCAAGCAACCAAGGATTAAAAACAAGAATTACACCGAACCTCTTTGCTCCTCATAACCCGGGAAAAAGATAAAACAATCCACAATAGCACTATAACACCATACAAAAGAAAAAACTTACAGAGATCAAGCCTCTCCTGCGATCTCAACCCCATTTGTATCACCGTTCATTCCTCTATTCCTTGATGGAGTATATACCCCTGGTTTTTCCGACTGTGATGCCACCTCCAGCACTGACACAGAGCTTTGCGCTTGACGCCCCAAGGACATTCCTAATATCTTATGAGCCGGATTCTCTGGATGTACAGCTTCTCCCGGCAGTGCTTTAATCCACTGGACATTTGCGCAACGTGACGCGAGTCGTACTGTAGTTTGATCGACAGGCTGGAAATGATTGCTCCGAACGCCACTAAGGCATTCGAGAAGATTAAGGATTTCATTGCGTTTATAATGGACTTGGCGGAGTTGGGTGTGTTCCAGAAGAGGGTAAAGAACACGGAGATAGGTGTGACGGAGGGATTCGGACTCTTCAGGGAGGTCCAACAGATTGCGAATCATTATATCGACTAATACCCGTAAGTCGTTAGTGTAGAAATACTCGTATGTTGCACTGGTTGTGAAGAGTAGATACAGGAGCTTGAGTATCAGAAGTTGCAGACATGTTTCACCTATGGGATATTGTTAGTTATCTAGTATAATCCTACTTTAGGGCTGGTAAGGGAGAATCTAACTTTCTCTATTAAGGCAAAGAATTATATTCTCGCCAAAAGTCTTGAAAGTGGGTCCATAGAAGCAGAGGATCTTGATGACTTTGTTGGTAGGCGCATTGCTGTCCCCGGGCGCACCATCCCTTGGCGGTGCGTGAGCTGAGACCATATATTGTTCGTTTAGAACAAGCTAAAACAAAATTAGTATATAGGTGCATCACTTCTTTTCAGCCATGCGAGAAGAGCTACCCACCAACATCCGGATTACTGGGTAGTGATATGGATCATTGGGATCATCAGGATCTTCCTCTACCAGCTGGAAAAGATAGCTAATAAACCCATCACCAATTGAATCCAAGTCTTCACGCCTCAAACGTTGTATCCTTGACATTTCATAGAGCAAGTCTAGTACAGAACTCCATAATATTCGGTCCTCTCCCTTCTTCTGCGCTACCATATCCATCAATCTCGAGAAAAGCCCCTCTCCCTGCATGAGTTCAAAAGTTTTTTGATGTTGCCGTCCATCATATAATAGAACGTTTGTGATCAATCGTAGTTTTGTATTGGATGCTTCTTTGCGTAGCCGCCCCACCATCCGCCGTCGGACATGATGCTTATTCTCCAAGAATAAGGTGGATTCGAGTAACTTAAATGCGCACTTTGCCCAGTCGTATTCCGTCTTGAGATATTCCTCTGCAATCCCAGTATTAGTGGGGATAACGGTCATCAACAGCCACAACCGCCAAAAAGGTATATACCAGTAAACGAAGATGTAAACATCAAATAGGTCTTCAGCGCGTTATCAACGGAGCCTTGAGTTTCGCAATGAGCGCTGACGATCTCATCGAGCTCTGCCTTTCCAGATTAGTCCAACACATTAAGCAGTCAAGGGAAAATCTCAGGGCAGAGTACAGGTGGTCATTACCGTCCCAGAATTGTTGCTCGTTCTCAAGGCTATAGGAGACATCGAAATCCATAACGAGTGTTGGGCGTCCCAGTTGAGAAGCAGAGTACAAGAACGACTGAAAACCAACCTTACTAAAGAAAGAAGGTACGGAGCGAGAGGACAGATTTTCGTAAAGATCGGATTTTTTTTTTTAGACTACTCCTTATAGCATCACGAGGAAAGAGGGAATGATTGCAGGTTAGTGGGGGGCAGGGCGGGAGGCAAGCTTGTTCGGTCAGAATATGTAGGCCGTTAGGTTATGGAGGGAGTGGAGATCCCAGCTGTCAGGGGGTCGGATGGTCACTCAGGCTATTGTAGGTAACACCCGTCGATTCAGCGAGGAACTGTTCAGGGCAGGGATGAGGGGAAGAGATTCCATGTGGCTCCTGAGACATTCAAGGAGCCTCACCATCACTACCACCACATCGTCACTTGGAGCACGGCGATCACTTTGTCACGCCCCGTACGCATGGAGATTTACACAACTTCGCCTTGAAACTTAATGCCATAAGCTCTTTGTAAATCTCAAAGCTCTTGATCAGTATAAACTTAGCTCCAGCACAGTTTCCGAAGGCCAAGGCAAAATACTTGGGGCTCAAGCTTACACAAGAGAAATACTGTAATAAGTCATCGGACGGAACTCCACCAGAACGCGCGTTTGCAGGCAAAATTCTGGTTAGGTCATCCGATGACTTATTACCCACGCTGTACTTACTAAAAAAATATTGATACTTTGCGCCTGACAGTATTTTTTGCGTTCGAGTGCACAAGTCATTCATGATTTGGGCGTCATGCAGATCTGTGCCTATTATTCACGTGACCCAACCCGGGCGTGCTAAAAGCCTTGAAGGAAATACAAAACACCCGCATAGAAACCTCGGCGGTTTCAATCCGGAAGCGTGTGCACATAAAGTGCTACCAGTTGCTTTGTATATATAAACACCGCAATTACACGCATTATCTCCTGTGTCTATTACTTTGTTTGTAGGTGTATCCTGTACAGTATCTACAATAACCCTTGTCTGACCAGTATGGAAGCCATACATCCTCCCGCCCAATCTAGTGAATTAGAAATGCAATATAGCCTATAAGAGGCATTTGCAAAGAATAAATGAAGATAAAGTGGTCGTTACCAAGATTCAAAGCCTTAAAGTGGCGAAAGGAGACACCAATAAAGGTTTACATGGACGTGAGGAAAAAGCGAATAACATTTAGGAAAAAATTGAAAATGATCCAAGATCAAACCTTCCCCAGTTACGCTCTACCCAACTCCCTCCCTTTGTAGTTCAAACCTCATGCCCATTTTTGCCGGCTAGCGCTGCAACCGATATTCAAACAAAACGAGGCAAAGCATTAACTCAAAACATAAAAGTCGAAAGTGTGGAAATACAAGATGCCCTAGGTTAACTCTTCCTCTTCTCAGGCCCCAGAAACTTTGGAGGCTTTCAGGATGTAGTCTCCGGAGTGCAATCCCTTCAGCACTAGTTCTCCATCCTTACTCAATGATGGTTGCCCAGCTGTCAACGAAGGGGCTTCGAAGAACCTTGGTTTCCAATCTATATTCTCCGCCGTCCTGGCCGCAGCCTTTTCTCGTTGTCGATCCTCAATCTCACATTTAAGTTGAGTGGCACGGGTGTAGTCTTTAGCGTGAATTGCTTCGGAGACGGCCTGCCACATCTTACGAGACTCATTAGGAAGCATGACTTCTAGGGGCGGGCAAATCTTGTTTGCTGGTAATAGAGGGTCTAGGTCTATGAGGAGTATTTTTTCCTTGAACAGGAATTAGTTAGTCCGTCGATGAGATATGCAGAAAGACATACAGTAGATCCTGATAGTATATAGTAGAGTTGGCTCATCCAAGAACCTTCAATTTTAGCACGTATAGCCTTACTGGGAACGTCTTTGAGTCTTGTTATGCCGTCCTCTTCACCGCTATACTTATAAACAACCCCCTCAACTCGATGTTTTGCTTTACCGAGCCAAGAATCGCCCAGATACTGCAAAATAACTTTCAGTTTCGTCTTTGGACATGTCACATAGCATACGTCCTCGACATACAAATGGAGGGATCCTGATGGCCTGCAAGTGAGCATGAACTCGAACAGTGTTGTTTTGGATGAAAAATATACCTCTTAGAATCCCACCCAAGCTGGCAGCGGGATGAGTCAGGCGATAGCATTCATTGCCTCTATTATGCAAATTTATAAATATTCCCAAATTGTGTTCACCGGGCGTAACCCTGACTTCAAGCAGTTAGTAGAATTCCTTATTGGAAAACTGAAATACTCATACTTGAAGTTCCGGTAAACTTAGCACTAATCTATAGACGGGAATTGTAAGTATATCTCAGTGCGAAAGCGGGATTTTTGCTTACTTGGTCATAGCCCCTTGCGGAAATGCCTTTCTCGGGACAGTCAATGTAAAATGCAGAGACGGGGGGGTGATGGGACGTTTGCTCGGTCAAAAATGACACCCGAATAGGCGCGGATGTTGGCGTTGGCGTAGTGGCGGTTGAGGTAGCTTTGCTTTTCGCAGAGCTTCGTGACACGGGGCGGGAGGCTGAAACCGGTGGCAATGACGCTTCAACATCCCAACTACACTATTCAATCCACCCGCGGGGCCTCCATCAGCCGATCGATTCCACGGTCCTTTCGGTCTTGGGTTAACATACTCTGAAAAATTCGCCGAGTGTCGAGTTATATGGCTGTTAAATTTGATTAGTATTGTAGCTAAAGTGTGGTTATGGGAGTAAATAAACACCTTACAGGGCTTTCCCTTGACAAACTTCTATTTTGTAATTGTTAGTACTTATTCCGCGGCAGACTCTCGGCGGTTTAGAGGACGAACAAGATCTTTTGTGAACCAAAACCTCAAAACGCCCAAAAAGCGCTCAAGTTCATCATCCGAGTCGCCGATGCTACACATTTATTAGAAAATCCTATGACCTCAAAACAATGAATCAGCTCACCTGATGAAAGTTTCTGGTCGGTCCAAATAATTCCAATATTCTAGCACAGAAAGACCAGTCAGTCGATGCAAGCCAATATCCTTATTGAAAGCTTATTTGATAGCTTCACAAGGGCTGCGGAAACTGAGATGGTACATGTCCCTTACCTAGGTTAGGGACAGGCTCTAGAAGCTGACTAGGAAGCGAGAATCGCACAGAGGCAATATCAGACACTCCAACAAACCGCTTGAGAATCCCGAGAAGTATCCTATTTTTTTTTTAAAAAAAAAACAATAAAAAATAACGTTACTATTGGAGTTCCCAGATAGCATAAAATTAAGAATGTAGAGACAAACTTTAGCTTTGATTGATCACCAGCATCTGAAATTGTTCCCGAAGGAGGGGTTGTTGAAGGGGTTGCTAAAGTAGAGGCGTGTGCCGAGGAGGCGTTAGGTGAGGGCTCCATGTCTTCTAACGTATGAAGAGAAGAAATCGAAGGACAGATGCGTAGAAAACGAAATTGACAGGAAAGCGGGTAGAAAGCGTGGCGTGGTAGTGGAGGTTAAGGAAGTATTTGTCCTTAGGAGGTAAGGGATAGGGTTTGGCCAGAGCTCTGATATCGCAACGTTCCGGCAACACAGTACCTAACTAGTCTGGTGCTTGCCAGTCACTGTTAGCATACATGTATGTACCTACACACGTACACATGTTTGAGGCAACCAAAGGATCATCGCATATGGTACCCGAGATGCCCAAAAGATACTACGTACGTATCGATTCGTCCCCTCAAGCTCCAAGCTCCTTGTGACACCAAAACACACGGTTTCTGCTTTTTTTCAACAAAACTTGTGGTCTATCATGTACCTAGTGGACGCGACCTTCCAATATAGAATCAGGAACACTACCTACGCTATCATATGCTAAACCCTTCTAAGCTGTGCAACACACCTATCTTGCATAAATGGTGGCATGGGGCATTCTGCGTTTGATAGGCGACGATCAGGATTAAGCCGGGTAACAGTCGAAAATAGTTCCAAGTGTTTGGAATTAAGAGTTACCTAATTAAATACTGCCAGGGTTAAAAGTATACTTCTAAAATTTTTTAGAGAGAATAGATAATTCTCTGTCTCACTGTCTCCCAGTCCACAAGCCCTGGTGCTCCCGGTTACGTATGTTCCTGCGTGTTGGCTTGTGGTTCGTAGACTCAGTCTGAACCGGACCATATTAAGATAATTGAACTATTATTATGCACGTTCGCGTGCCAAGATCTTATTCAACGCGTCTCCAAGCTCTTGGGACCTGAAAATGGTTACATGTACTTATACGTGTATGGTTTTTTTGTTCAATTATCCCTACCAACCCAAACTTAAAAATACCGGTCATCATGGGGTCCAGGCCAGAGCTTAAGGTACGAACCCAGTATCACCAGCTTGTCCGGGATGTCAGTACTAAACGCTCCCTTAGGTTGAGGATGAGAGTGGCTTCATCACCTTCTTCCAAAGACTTCCGGAAGTAGACGCTATCCGTCTCTTTGAACGCAATGAATTCTACACCGTCCATGGAAAGGATGCTTTATATGTTGCCAAAACAGTATGCCATTGATTTATCTTTGCGGGGAGGTTGCTTGACATGGCTCAATTGACGGAGGCAAATAGGTCTACAAAACCACGTCGGTTATCCGACAACTAGGTAGTTCAAGGAATACCCTTGAATCATGCACGCTTTCCGTTACTGCTTTCCGTAATTTTTTACGGGAGGTCCTTTTCAAAGAGGGCAAACGGATCGAAGTTTGGTCATCCACAGGGAAAAACAAATGGGAGCTCTCGAAGCAGGCTTCCCCGGGAAATCTTCAAGATGTAGAAGAGGATTTTGCTGGACAGATAGAATCATCGCCAATAATTCTTGCAGTCAAGATATCTTCAAAGGGTGAAGAGCGAAATGTGGGTGTCTGCTTTGCGGATGCTAGTGTCCGTGAATTGGGTGTAAGCGAATTCATTGATAATGACCTCTACTGTAACTTTGAGGTATGTTGGTGAATCCTTTTACCCTGGTTAGACTGTTTTGACCTTCGTTATAGTCTCTCTTGATTCAATTGGGAGTGAAGGAATGCATTGTACAAATGGACGAGAAAAACAAAGATTACGAACTGGGCAAGCTTCGAGCCCTCATCGAGCGCTGTGGGGTTGTCATGACATTTAGGAAAGCTGCCGACTTCTCTATCAAAGATATTGATCAAGACTTTTCTCGCCTACTCACGAGTGAGGTCGCAGTTGGGGTACTTCCACAAACCGAAAGTAAACTTGCTATGGGTGCAGCTTCGGCGCTGATAAAGTATCTAAACCTTATGTCCGATGATCATAACTTTGGACAATACCGCCTTTACCAACATGATCTAGCTCAGTACATGAAGCTCGATGCATCTGCTGTGAGGGCCTTGAATCTTCTACCAGGGCCCAGAGATGGTGCTAAAAACATGTCTCTTTACGGCCTTCTCAACAAATGCAAGACTGCGATCGGGACCCGGTTGCTTTCTCAATGGCTAAAACAGCCGTTGATGAGCCATGAAGAGATTGAGAAGCGTCACATTCTTGTCGAAGCATTTGTAGAGGACACAGAATTAAGACAGACGATGCAAGAGGAGCATCTTAAGAGCATTCCGGACCTTTATAGACTAGCAAAAAGGTTCCAGAGGGAGTTGGCCAACTTGGAAGATGTCGTGAGAGCCTATCAGGTCGTTATTAGGATACCTGGGTTTATTGGTACATTAGAAGGTGTCATGGACGAAAAATACAAAGACCCACTAGACATTAATTATACAGCAAAACTAACGGAGATTTCTGGAAAACTGGAGATGTTGCAGGAGCTGGTTGAGACAACCGTTGATCTCGATGCGCTCGAGAACCATGAATTCATCATCAAACCCGAGTTTAGTGATGATCTTATTATCATTAAGAAAAGGATTGATAAGTTGAAAACTGATATGGAAGCGGAGCACCGGAGAGCTGGGAGTGACCTCCACCAGGAGGTTGACAAAAAGCTTTTCCTCGAGAACCATAAAGTTCACGGGTGGTGTTTTCGATTGACTCGGACGGAAGCAGGGTCTATCAGGAATAAAAGAGAGTATCAGGAAATTTCAACGCAAAAGAGTGGTGTTTACTTTACTACTACTAGACTGCGAGATCTAAACCGAGAAGTTGATCAATCGACACAGACTTACAACAAGACTCAAAGTGGACTTGTGCAGGAAGTTGTAAATGTAGCAGGTAAGTTCTCCTAAACTTTTACCTAAAATATTTTGCACGACTTCTTACACATTTAGCATCCTACTGCCCTGTTCTTGAGGAACTAGCTGATGTAATCGCCCACATGGACGTAATTGTCAGCTTTGCCCATGTTTCGGTGCACGCTCCATCACCGTATGTCCGGCCTAAGATGCACCCGCGAGGAGAAGGGAACACCATTTTAAAAGAGGCTCGGCATCCATGTATGGAGATGCAAGACGATATTCAGTTCATCACAAACGATGTGAGCTTATGTCGAGGGAGCTCAGAGTTTTTAATCATTACTGGTCCTAATATGGGCGGTAAATCGACATATATTCGGCAGATCGGAGTAATTGCCCTCATGGCCCAGGCAGGTTGTTTTGTCCCTTGCTCCGAGGCAGAGTTGACCATTTTCGATTGTATCCTGGCTCGAGTCGGAGCGAGTGACTCGCAATTAAAAGGTGTCTCTACGTTTATGGCGGAGATGTTAGAGACTGCAACGATTCTCAAGTCAGCCACTTCTGAGTCCTTGATTATTATCGACGAGCTTGGCCGAGGGACAAGCACGTATGACGGATTTGGGTTAGCATGGGCTATCTCTGAGCATATTGTTAGAGAAATCCGTTGTTTCTCTATGTTTGCTACCCATTTTCATGAGTTGACAGCTCTGGTGGATGAGTATCCCTCAGTCAAGAACCTTCACGTTGTCGCCCATGTTGGAGATAGTCATGACGAAAAGAGAGAGGTTACGCTACTGTACAAAGTTGAAGATGGTACATCCCTATCATTCTAGTACCTTTGAATTTTGAGCTAAAAAAAATCTTTCTTTAATAGGCGTTTGTGATCAAAGTTTTGGTATCCACGTCGCTGAACTAGTCCGCTTCCCGCAGAAGGTCATTAACATGGCCAAACGTAAAGCTGATGAACTTGAGGATTTCACTGCCAAGTTAGAACAGCAACATACGCAATGTAGCAAAGAGCAGATTGCAGAGGGGTCAATGCTTCTCAAAAAAATGCTGTTGGAATGGAAGGACAAAGTTGATTGTGGAAGCATGTCATCTGAAGAAATGAGGGGAGAGCTCATGAAGTTGATATCAGGGCCATACAAGGAATCGTTTGAAAATGATCCTTTTTTCCAAGCTGTCAAAGCTTTGTAAACAACACTTCATTATATGATATGTACTCGGGGTAGAGGCGCCAACGGGGGTATGGATTTTCGGCGGCGAATATGAACGGCTATGGTTAATTACATTGTGACTTACTTCCGCCTCTCACGTACATAGAAAAATGCCCGGGAGTAAGCGTATGTAAGCATTTATACGATGCCATATCGCAATAAAACCATTTTTAAGACCATTAAACCAATCATTTTATACAACTCTGCGTCTAACGCGAATAGAATACATTTATAACTCAAGAAAGGGGAAGGGTATTCTAAACAGGGGTGATAAGGGAGCGCTGGTAAATCAACGATTAAACAGACTGGTGAAATGCCGAATTGAACAACTCCAATACACCAAAATTCAAATAACGTGTTTGTAAAAGGAAAAAATACCGAATCAAACGGATAAGGACTCCCAAGAATTCAATATGCTAGGATACCAAACTATTTCTCATATTCTCCACCATCCCCTGCCCAATCCCTCTAATCATACCCAGCTCTTCCAAATCTTTGAAGCCAAAGTCTTCGTCGTCATCAGCGGCGGCTTCTCTTCTCTCTCTAACATGTTGCGCGAGGGACTCTGCTCTTTTCTTGCCAACACCCTATACAGCGTAACCCCCGATTAGAAAAGCGCTTCATGCAATGTCACTCGAGTCTTGAAAATGCTTACCTTAAGCTTCATTATCTGTACTACATCCTCACTATTGATGATCTTTAACAGGGTCTGTGTCCGCGGGGTCTGTTGAACATCGGAAGAAGGTATATAGTCGGTATCCATAAGGTCATCGTTATGCGCATGCTCGTGCTCATCGTGCTCATCGTGCTCATCGTGCTCATCGTGCCCATCGTGCCCATCGTGCCCATCGTGCCCATCGTGCCCATCGTGCCCATCGTGCTCATCGTGCTCACCATGCTCATCGTGCTCACCCTCCCAGTTTGCAACAGCATCAACACGATCATTATCTGTAAAGACTGCGAAAGCTTTCTTCGCTGGCATTGAAGGCGGCGGAGCGTGCGTCTCCTTTGTGTATAGTTCTTCTTTAACACCACTCGTCTTAATCTCTACACCATCTGTATCCATGATTGACACCCCTTCCTCCTTTCTCAGTGGTATATCTATGGCACTTGGCTTGCCCGGGTTCTTTTTACCCCGCAATGCCGCGATCTTTTTCATTATTTTAATGTTGTCAGGAAAGTATGTCTGTGCTAGCTCATACATTTTCAATGCGGAGAAGTTTTCACCACGGGCAGTGTGTTGTTTTGCAAGGAGGATATAAGTAAGACCTTCCGCGCGAGCATCTGCTTTCTTTTCGAGTTTTTTCTCAAGGAGCTCGAGGCGTCTGCTAAGATCAAAGGATATATCCGCTGATACTGATGGCGGAGATTTGGCAGATTCGAGCGCGCGTGCTGCGAGAATTTCCTCTACTTTCTTTTCGACAATGTCCGCTATATTGGCAGATGATAGGTGTGTTGACATACGACTATCGGTTTGGCGGCTTTTCGTAATTCCAGAGGAAGTCGGTTTATGTAACGGTTTAACAGGCTTAGCAGCAAGTGGTGCGCGTGTTGCCTTGAGTGATTTTTCAGCAAGTGAAGGTCTCGGGATCTGCTGCGTAGTGTTTGTCTTTGCGGTTCCAAAGGCACGAGTTGGCTCTTTGCTTAACAAAGCCGGTAACGGCTGGCGATTAGAATATGTGGCAGCAGGAGCATAGTCTGTTTCGGCCTGCTTCAACTCAATCTTTTTGGCGCGATTGGCAAAGTTAAGCGCGCTAAGGGTATCCATGTGGAATGCTTTCGTGGGAGCAAGATTCAAAATCATGACCGTGAGTCCATTGTTTTGACCGAGTGAGAGGATGCGTGTCATTTTGCTCTCGCGGTAAGGTATGCGATTTTGTTTTTTTGTCATAGCTTCGACACACTGTGCAAGGACAAAAAGAGACTTGTTGATGCTTGCGGATTCGATCATCCGTTCTTTATCATTACAAGTTCGGCGGTTGTCTTCGCTACCTGCTAAATCGATACAGGAGACTGTGCCCGTGCGGGTCTCACCCGTATTGCGGTTCGAAATAGCAACCCTAACACAGATAATAGCATGGCTTCTGCTAGAATGCGCATTGAGCTTTGTGGCAGAAGTGGAACGGTTGTTGTTGGCTTTATCGTACAATGTCTCGAATTCCTTGAGCGATGAAATCTCCTTCTCCGTCAATCCGACAACTACCGTCTTCCCTGCATTATCCCGTAGTGATAGGCCTGAGGGCGTGCGCTTCTCGGGCGGCATAAAAAGATCAAAGACTTTATCATTATAGATCTCGTAGTAACTCATGGTTGCCGTCATTGCTATTTCCCCCTCTGACTTTCGTTCCAGCTCCTTTCCGCGACGGTAAATGGCGTTAAGAAGACGTGGAATGATGCCTCTTTCCGTAGCTGATTTTTGACCGCGCATAGTGTAGGTTTTGCCACTGCCAGTAGCACCATAGGCGAAAATTGTCACATCGTTACCTTTAAAGAGATGTTTTATTGTTGGCGACACTTATTGCGACGCAACGTTAGCTTGGTGAGGAGATGAAGGAATCGATTTAATGTACCCTCAGAAAATAACTGCGATTGATCAGACTCGCTGTCATGTACCGCGTTAAAAGGGAATGTGAAATTCTCATTCTCGTTTTTCGGGTTTGGCATAGAAATAGCTGTCCCCTCCGCGCGAACAACAATATCTTTCTCTATTTCGTTTTTCAGGAGAGGGCGTACACGGGCTATTATCCGTACATTATTGCTGGTGGACATATTTGGATTGGCTATTTGAAAGGTTAGTAGACCTCGTGTTCTATATCGAAGAGCTTGAGGGTAGTGACTAGGCCCTCTGGTTTATGGTGTCGAGTGTTGGAGTTATCCAGGCTTTGGGGGAAAGGTTAGGCCATACAGTAAGGAGTTGAGGATACGGAATTGCGGCTCAAATGGGATAAACATGGGGCGTCTCACAACAACAAACGCCCAGGTAAGGCACGCTTTGCCACTTTTGTGATAGATGAGACTTTGCGCAGATGGGGCCAGCTCTATATTTCGATTATCTGATTGGCAAGCTTTGGGATCGGCACCAATCAAGTTACCGAAAAATGGAGCTGGCAAAGTCTCTATTGGAGGACTTCCCGTAGGCTGTTCTATTCCTATTTTTTCTTCTATTCAATAGGATAGAAGCAATCAAAGACAAAGGTACCAAGTCTGTAGGTAAAGAAAGATCTCTCTGTTCTATTTGATCGCTAGTCCAGAATCCACCCCCGAACAGAACCTATTACCTACGGGAAGTCCCCCACTAAATTTTTGTATAACGCTGAAGTAAGACGATAGGCTGAATACAATCTTTCGGTATTAATGTTCTTAATAGGAGAGAGGGAGCCCAAGCTCGACTAAGTACCACTAATAGACTAATGACATTTACCACTGTGGCCTACACACCGTGGTTGGTTACTTACATGATGCCTAACCCTTAGTGATTGTGATACAGGTTACCGCAGACGCTGCTATATCAGGCTGTCTACAAAACATGGACCCGGTGTTTTCCAGCTTGGAAAGTGCAGCTCGCCTTACACCCATGAGTGGGCTAGGGATATCCCATAATTTGACGTTTGAGGGTTAGGGGACATTTCCTTCTACCACCCAAACACACCATGCGTGCTACAGCTACAACTCCCAGTAGCACGCAGTTAACCTTCTTGACAGGTTACAAAAAAATTTGTTACGTCTTTTATTCAGATCCCTAATCTACTTTACTGACCTAATGAATTGAAAAAAATACGAACATAGAAGAAAAAACCCTTTCAAGATTTTGAAACTGCGGCACTAAAAGATAGGTCAGCATAGAATTATACATATTTGGTGGGAGGCGTACGAGATAACTTGTGTCCTAAAGAAACCACCTTTCGTCCGCTCAATTACCTGTTGGTATACAGATTGTGGAGGATGATTCATGATAACAGTTCCCTAAGACAAATATTAGTATCAACCGCTTGAAAGCGCACAATAAACCAAGCCCATCGACTTACATCCTTGTAGTCGATCTTCGCGTCGACCCTAGTGTCGCGGATCAAATTGACAATCCACTTTTCACCCTCATCTTGACTCAAATTCAGCCTCTGCGCCAAGTCCTTGATATCAATGCGCTGGTGGATCTTGCAATAGCTCTCAGAGATCAGGTGTCTTGCTGAATCCACAAACTCCTCAGCAGTAGCAACCAGGAAGAAATCGCTCTTGAGAACCTCCTCTGCCTCTCCTAGCTTGCGCTGCGCCTCCTCGAAGTCAAAGTCAATGTACAGGGCAGCAACGAAATCGATGATAGGGTCGCGGTACTCGTAAATCTCCTGCTTCACTATTCGGACGAGATCCTTGAGCTGCTTCTGGTATTGTACAGTATTTCTGTTCCTATTGCGATTGGTGATGACAGCGGCAGCAATATATCTAAGGATCCATGGGCAGGATGTTTGGACCGTATTGATGTAGGCAGGTGAAAAAAACATCTCAAGAAGCGTATCCTTAGAGGGCTCGTGGTTGAAGAAGGGGAATAGGCACCAGTGAAGCAACCATGTCCTGTGTTGAAGCTGTTCGAGAGGATTGTTGTATAGCTTTTGTTCAATCAGGTCCTTGACCTTTGTAACCTCCTCCATTGCACCTTCCCAATTGGTCATCAAAATTTCACAGGCAAGCTTCCCCCAGGTAGCCTGGCTGGTCTTGTCTGAATCCGTAGACTATTAAACAGAAACATAAGTACTAGGAGGTGCGGCCAATTAAAGGCTGAACATACCAAAACACGGAACTGATAAAGGATATCGGCGGCAGCAGCATAGTCTCCACACCTAAATCGTTGCCTTCCATACTCAAAAAGTACATTGACACTTTCGACTGTAACCTTTATGAAAATAATCCTAGATTAGCTCTCAGCTTTTACTTTCAAGTCATGCTTCTCCCCCATTGTTCAGAGCAACTATACCCCATGATTATCTTTCAAGTACTGCATATTCTGCATCTTATCACTTCGTAAATTCCCCACAACATCTGGATCCTCAAGCAGCTGCATAACCTTCTCACTTTGTTCCCCAAGGTCCTTTAACCTCTGTAAGACTACCTCCCTCTTCCCAACTAGCTCTTCGGGAGGCTCGTCGGTGTTGTGAATTTTTGTGTACAGTGAGCTGACAAAATCCACCATGTCCGAGCCCTTCATCAGATCGTACTTCGCCTGGGTGATTTCTTCATCGGTGAATATTCCACGCTGCTGTACAAATTCGAGTAGTGGGAATACAAGGTGTCGGTCAAGATGGGGCATCAGCTTAGGGATGAGATCATATGAGACAGCAACATCGTTGCTGCCAGCTTCCACACTGTCGGCCATGTTCGAGGATATTTGACGTCAGCTCCAGAAAACTCCAGTTAGAGCTGTTGTTGTTTAATCTGATTTTGGGTGTTTTGGCTCGTAGCGTTGTTGATGGTTGCAGGAGACAGATGTGGGGTTGCAAAGGACTGTCTTTTTTTTTCCTCCCTCCCCGCCAAACGAGACCTCGAACGCCAAGACATCTAGTCGGTCCCGCCATCTAATATGGCGCGCGGTTTTCCCAGACCACAGTTCCTACAGTATCGCGAATCCCACACCCAGAAAAACAAAAACCAATTGGCATTGAGCATCATGCTATATCCATACTCCCTTTCAACTGCCCTCAGGGCTCTGCGTTCTCAAGTCCTCTACCGGACCCGCAGTGCTCGGTTCACCACCACCACAACCCGACGGGCAGAAGAGAGTGAGCTCTCCTCCTCCTCATGCTACTCAATTGACGACTTAACTAACCTCCTTCAGTCACCCCTGAACGCCAATCCCAAATTCCCTATTTCATCCACCGCAGCAAGACCAACAACCTCCCCGTGTACGAAGAACTCCGCGGGAGCAATAGGGAAGAGACACGGATACGCAAGATTGACGGAGATCTTAATGCGCTGAGGAACCATATAGTCAACCATTTAGGCATCAACAAGGAACTGGTCTCAATCAATGGGCGTACGAGACATATCATAATTAAGGGACGGTTTAAGAAGGATCTATCCTCGTGGTTTCAGGGACTGGGATTTTGATGTCTTATCTGACATCACAAGGTGCCAAAGCATTTCGCGGGTTCAGGATACCTTAATATAAACTCTGCATGTTCATTTTATTATCCGGCGTTTCCCTTTCCTATTGTAAAAAAAAAAAAGAAAAGAAAACTCATATAAGTGTACAAAGTTAACAGAGGCATAAATTACCCTCCAAAATATCGTTCCACCGTTTAGTTAGATGCAAGGGGCGCCGATAATCCCCCATAGTAAAGTACAGAACAAAAAAAGAAATAGCAAAGTGATATAGTAATTTCCACAAAGAAACAGACTTGATCCCAGCATTTTATACAACGAACTATCCTAACCCCACCTCTGCGCCCCGCAGTACAGACCATTACAAAAAGATACCTATTCCCTTCAATCATTCAGCCCCGCATAAGTACAAAGCTGCTTAACAATAGCACCGTCTATCTGAACTGTCAACAACGCCCCCAAAAGACTCTCTTTCTTCGGCAATACCCCCAGCGGAACTCTCGATGCCTCATCTTTTCCAAGTTCCGACTTTTCTGCCAACCTTTGTAGAACTGCCATTCCCCGGTGTGTGATCCGTGCGAATGGTTGTGAATCATCCGGATTTGGCATCTTACCGCCTTGTCGAGGATGCATTGGGCCAACCTGGGGACTCAATAAACATACCAGCCGCAGTAGGCTGAGGGCGAACCCATCCTCGGATGAGAGCCATGATCGTGCAACCCCTTGGTCAGGGCCAGGAGCAATTCCAGCAAGAATCTCTGCGGCGAGCATGCCCTGTTCCAAGAAAGGCTTCCGTGCCTCCACAACCTGAGGCAACGTTACTTTTGTGTTATCGGGGATTGGCGATATGGCGAGAGCGAAGGAGCGCGTAAGAAGGTCATACGGGGGTGTCGTCGATGATTCGGAAAGAAATATCGTCCGATAAAATGCTCGATTTGGTTCATCTCGTGCCAGCAGCTTCGCCAAACTATCTACTGCAGGCGGAAGATAGCGATGAATTGAAGGGGAATATGATGTAAACATCAGGTTTTCTCGCCCTGTAACCGCTGGGAGAGGTTGAGGGGCAAATGCCAGTATTAGATGCAACAAATTAAGTGCCTCATCCTCACTAGGTAGTGTAATTGAATGCGAAAGGTTGGATAAATAGATAATGATATCCTTCATAAAATCCAGGGTGTTGGTATATGTGCGAAGTAATAGCCTGCTAGTGCCAAGCCTTTCGATCACGACTGACAAAAACCTAACCACATTAGGATCTGCCAAAGCCTTATGATTAGATTCAAAGAACGACAGATTGCGGAAGATTGTTGTGATGCAAATCAGCTTATCGGCTGCTTTGTCTAGCTCGTATTCGATGGATCCAAATTGTGGGATGTCGGTAAGCCTATCTACCTCTGCTTTGCAAGCTCTCATCACTTCTTCATAGGCAGGCACAGCAATGCTTTCAGAGCTTTCTTCTGAGTGTTCCGTAAGTAATCCCACCTGAGACTCAGCCACATCCACTAATGTCTCGATCAAATCCTCGCAGCTCTCTAGGGCAATTGACCAGCGCGATTCCACAGAAACGGTTGCCAGTGTATCCAATGCATGCCTAACCTCAGCGGCCAATCCTGACTTGAGCATCATCGTCAAAGCATGAATATCGATCACACCAAGCTCTTGAAACATAGGTATCGTTGGTTTGTGGAATATAATCTCCGCCCCGATTTGTCCCAATACAGCAGCAGGTAATCCACCATGTGTATCCAAAACTCTTACTTTTGGTTTGAAATCAGCCGGGATTTCTTTAATAGGCGTTACGGGGTGTTGGGGAGCTGAAAATACGGCAGCTTCCTTCTGTGGTAAAGGCGTTGGTGGCATCGAGAAGCTAGGGGATGGTACGGGGCCATGTGGGGAAACTAAGTCCATGGATATCCGACTTGGTGTGCCCGCCTGCTGATATTGAGTCTGTGGTCTTACAGGTGTTGCTGGTTGAGCAGCATACCCATTTTGCATGTTGGGTCGCGTCGGATTGTTAGACACCGGTGTTGATTGTTTTGGGACCCCTTGAGATCGTTGCGGCATTTGCTGGGAGTTTTGTGTGCTTGAAATCTGCTTTACTGGCTGAGATTGTTGCATAGCGGGCTGCTGTTGTTGCTGCTGTAGCCTCACATCTGGAGCTTGTTGTGGGTTTTGCCTTGCCATTTGCGCTCGTTTTATGTTGTCCTGCTGATTCTTCAGCCAAGCCATCTCATAAGACCCCAGATATTGTCTATAGATGTTCATCATTTCTTCGGCGACCGACGGATGTTGCTCGGCGCTAAACCCTAAGCTCATCGCAACATGAGCCCATTTATTTTCTGCTGATACCTTTCGTGATCCACCCATCTTCAACACATTCCCATAAAGAGTTACCAGGTTCACAGCCTTTCCTGCAATACTGGGGATGCCTGTAATAGGAGTCCCTTGCTTTTGCATAAAGTCATAGAGAATCTTCATAAATTGGTTCGGATCAGTCTGCTGTCTCTGCCCAGAACCAGGAGCTATTGGCCCCTGGCCCTGGCCTGGAGGTCGCGACACCTGGGAATTCATGGGATTGGGAATCATCACGTTCGAATTCGCTAGCGCGGTAGTTCCCATACGTTGCGCTTGTTGCTGTTGCTGCTGAATCTGTTGTTGATGTTGATGTTGCTGCTGCTGCTGGTGGTGTTGTTGCTGTTGCTGTTGTTGTTGTTGCTGCTGCTGCTGTTGTTGTTGTTGCTGCTGCTGCTGCTGAATCATTCTCTGCTGCTGTTGCTGCTGCTGCTGCTGCTGCTGTTGCCTCGCTTGCATCTGATACATCATCTGCATTTGATTTTGCATCGGCTGTTGCATATGTTGTGCGGGCATGGGAGCAGGGGACGAAGATGCAGTACTAGGAGGTGGTGAGAACCCCTGACTGAAATTCTGGGTATAGGCGTGTTGTGAAGGCATGGCTAAGTTAATGTTATTTTGCGGAGTGCTAACGCGTGAAATATGGCCAGGCGGTGGTGGAGAACTTTGCGCCATAAACGACTGCTGGGAAGGCGCTGGTGAAAAGGGTGATGGGGACTGCGTTGCAACACGTTTCGGTGGGGGAACCTGAGAGACGCCCTGTTGACTAAACGTCTGATTCTGCATGACAGGCGATGGACTTGCAGTAGCAGAACCAACATGCTGAAGATGTGAATGAGGATATCCAACAGGTGTGTATTGTCGCTGCTGTTGCTGCGCATTCTGATTGTTTTGATATATCTGGTACGCGAGTTGTTGTTGCGGGTTCTGTGCCATGGGCGTGTGGGAACGCGACGTCGGGAGATTACTGGATGACTGACGCGGGGACAAAGTGGTAGACTCTTCACGGGGACGTGGTCTCTTGAGAGGGACTACGGCGTTCACGTTATACGCCGGTTGCGAGAAACCGGGAGATGACGTCCGGGACGTGCCATTCTGGAGCTGAGCGCGTTGATGTGCTGCCTGCTGGAACTGATGAGGATCTATGGCGGAGGAAGGAATCACGCCGGCTGCTGAATCGTAGGAGTGCATGCCCGTTGCGGAAGTGACCTCAGGGCTAACGAACGCTGAGTTCTGGACAGCCGAAGGGTCTTGCAACCAACCAGGCAATGACATGGACTCGGGGTGACCTCTACAGAGTAGTACACACACGTTAGCTAATATGATCGTCGTTTTTAACCACTAAACGATTGTTATCTCTAAATCAACAATCCCGACCACCTCATTAGAACCGCTGCCACTTCCGCCTCCACTCCACCCCACACCCCACTGTCACTTTAGCTGTCATTGCCAATGCCACTGCCATTATAACGCCCTCGTTCACTGGCAGTAGCACCAACTATCTTAACGATATGGACCGCATGCCAAGGAGGAGGGCAGGCACGCAAGAACATCACTGCAAGATGAATGACGGGGTGCACAATGTGGAAATGCAAGAAGCAAGCGGAGGTCATGGGATTTAGGTTCGGGCCGCGCCAGCCAAAGACGTGCGAGCACACAAGGCAAGCAGTCAAAAAGGGGGGCACGAAGCATACAGGCCTGCTGGTGAGGAGGGGGGGTGGGAGGGGAAGCACAGGCACGGGGTAAGAGGGGTAGAACAGACAGTATAAGAAGCAGCAAAAGGACGGGGGAGTAGATTCACTGACCAAAAGCAAGCAGGATCCGGCAAGTGCGTGCGTGCTTGCTTGCTCAACAGCGGACGAGTGAATGGTGGTGTGTGTCAGATCGACCAGAGTGTCTCTGCCGCCGCTTGCCAAACGAGTAGTAACAAGGGGGAAGGTAAATGACTATAATAAAATATCTCAGGGTAGGGTTGTAGAAGGCAAAAGGCAAAGGCAAGTGTAAAAATAAAAAATAAAAAATAAAAAAGATTCAATGGTCGACGTTAACGTTATTGACGTTGGGTATGTTGAGAGATTCTCCTTGCTACGGCTAATGCTACTATTCAATGACAGCTACTACAGCTACTAGCTGTCAATTCTGCTGGCGCTGTTTTCTTCTTCTTCTTTTCGCAAGGGAGTGGTACCAAAGCTTGTAGGGAACGAAAGCCTCAAAAGTTAGCCACAGGTAACGGCTTGTACATAGGTAGGTAACAGCATGTTTAGGCAACTAGGGGGGGGGGGGGCGGAGGAGGATAGTCAAGGGAACCGGATGGGTGGCATAATGAGGGTGTATGTAAATTCAATAATGTCATGTACATACATGTGTGATGGGGGATGGGGATGGGATGGGGTGGGGAAGCGCAAAGGTAAAGGAAGGTAAAGTAAAATGGGAAGGGGGGTAGGGGGGGATCGGAGCTTGTGAGAATAAGAAGCGATTCGATGTATGTATGGGATGGGATGGGGATGGGGACAAGCGCAGGAAAATAAAGTGCGTACCTTTTTTTTTTTGCTTTCGCGAGTGGAGAGATAGAAACGTAGAGCCAAAAAATCGCTGGTGGGAGGGCGCGCGAGGATGGAGAGGTTGAAGGGGAGAGCGTGGCAAGGGCGACAGCACCCAGCCTACCGTTACCGAAAAAACGCTCCAACAAAGACGCGTTAAGTGTAGGGAGAGGGAGAAAAAGACTATTTCTCAAAAGAAAAAAAAATAGAGGAATTCGTTTCTCAGAATCTGGCTCTAGGGGCCTCGTGTATACTTCATCGGCCGGCTAACAATCTCACGATACAGAATTCTACCCGCCAGAGCTGGAATAACTCGACGTTGCGTGTTCTCTGACCAAATGTTGAAAGGATCGGAAAGAGGCGGGTATCAGGTTTGGCGACAAAGAAAAGCAACGTATGGTATCAAAAAAAAAATATATGATGTATATAGGAGTACCCATGACAACAAACCAAAATCCTCATATGTAATAGACATTCTCAAAACTCTCAACACAACTCAAGAAGTTTGACTTGAAATACTGAAAAACTCAAGGAAAGCAAAGAGAGAGCATTTGAACCAGCAATAGGTGGGTCTGAGCATATTGGTGGTATGTATGTAGGCTACACTATCGAGCAGGGGGCTGAGGATTTGATGGACCGGCTACGCACCCAGCTTGGCTATCGTTTTCTCCATGGAACACGGCCATGCATGTGCTTCGTCACCAGTTCGTCTGTTGCTAATTCGGTTTGGGTTTATCGATAGGAAGAAGTGGGGAAGGTAAGAATGAAATTCAACATTCCCTTGGTTACGTTGGCGCAAAAGCTGTGAAACACTTGGAGGTTTGAAGCAAAGGTCTTGTCTCGACCAGCACGTATTCTATAAATGAGGTAGCAAGGACCAGAGATTCAGATAAATAAATAGAGGGGATGGAGAGAAGTCAGAAACTAGGGGTAGCGGGGCAGAACAAGAAAGGTGATAGAAGAATCGGGTCTTCTGGGCTCTAGCTCTTTAGATGTAGTAATGCACGTATCCAGGGACTTCTTTGGCCCTCTTAAAAGAAATATATAAAGAACGGGCTACACCACGTTCCGCTCATCTTCTGCACGAGCGCGCTGAGCTCGGCAGATATTGAATGAGAGACATCAAAGTGTCGTGGTTTCTTCATATTCCAGGGCTACATGTATTGTAAACATGTAATTATAATATATGGGGTATCACGATAACCCCAACCCCACATAAGACCCAATTACCTCCCCCCCACTCCTCCCCGTTTCAGGTGAGAACTACGGCATCACACCCACAATTACCAGTACCTTTATTATTACCATCCCCGTCTCCGCCCCCGAAAACCTTGCACCTTGGCTCAATCATAAGTGATGTGCTCATAGATTCCCGACTCGTACCCGTTGCCGAAGGGATCGCTATTTTCCGAACTACGCCCAGCGCTCGGGCAAAATCTCGGAGGTTGCTGCTCTATCTCCTCTTGGGGATAAACGCCACCACGGCAGATTTTCACACTGCTAAAGGCCTATGGTTTCTTGTAGCCTGAAGGCTTTGGTGTTTGTGGGCTTGATCTATTTGACGTATGTACCACTACACGTTATGTTGGTAAATTATTTCAAGGCGTACTTTCCAGGCGTGGTCACCAACAGAGCCGAAGCAATATTTTTTGCTTGCGAACTCCGTCATGAGTAGGGAAAATACTACGGAAACACGCTCACTATATACACTATGGGCCCAGCCCTAGGCAGGCAAAACGTTGGTTACCGCGGCGAATACCGGCAATCTTATCAGACAGAGTACCTTAATCCCTCGCCATCGATGCCGGCTCTTTTCCTTACAATTCAATTAGAACTTGGGTCGCATCAGTGAAATATGCCCCGCCTGTTATCAATTATTACTGGATCCTTTAGGCCTCTTATCCTCCCAGGTATTGGTCTTGGGACTCCTGGTTTCATTAAAATTTAGAACTTTATTATCCTCTTGGTTCAGGCTTTGCAGCACCACAAGCTTACTTTGCTTGTGCATTTCCGTTGTCATCTGTGCTAAGGTGGTGACTACATACTTATGTATGCAGCGTTATTTTGGCAGCACATGCATCATCCCGATAGAGCTTGGAGCATCCGAAAAAAAGACCGCAGAAACTTTGGTTGAGCTCTCACCTCACCTCACCTAGAGCACTACTTACCTAAAGATAACTTGCTGTTGTGAAAATTTGTATGGTAAAAACCCTGGAATTTCTTTAGTCAAGGATAGGTGAACAAGCTTTAGACCGCAAAAATGCCAAGCCACGGTAAGAAGCGAATTCGAGTGATAGACTCCTGTGATCGACGAGCTTCCTGTAGAAAGCTATTGCGTAGAGCGCGGCAGAGCATCAGGTATGTAGAGAACTGCATATGCTACTCTATTCCGCACATGCAAGAACATTTCGTGTAGGGAGTAATATTCCAGGAGCCTTATCTCCTCTCTCTAAATATTTCTCCGGATCGGGAGAGTTGCGATGAATCCGTCAAATTCGATGACCTGGAATTACCCGGCAACCCGGGCATCTCAATTGAAATGTCGGTATGCACGCAATTTTTTTTGGAGACTTTTCCGATGGGCTCGTCATCTTCAACCAAAACAACGCAGAATTCGTACATGAGGTGGTTTTGCCCTACATTGTAGCCGCCAGGCCCGGAGTCCTGTCCGGCAAGGAAGGTGGTGAAGTTGTATCGGAAACAGCGAAGAATGTTCTCGACAGTAATCGCTTCAGTGTGTGTGATGGTGAAAGATATTGAGGTCAGCGTATATTTATTACCTACATGTAGGTATCACAGACTCCAGAGAGGGTGGGACAGGACCCTGACAGCCTCTCATCTGTGTTTAAAGTTGGGTTGAACTACATAGAGTACATGTAGGTATGTCAAGTACATGTATATTTATGTACCACTAGGTAGAATCCTCCACCGCCACACCTGCAGACCGTTTTAAGCGGCCATTGCCACTATTCCTGCACGGGCCTCCATCCAACCACGATCAAACATCCGGCTGTCGGAAAAACAAAAAGCAAGAAAGCAGCTACTCTAGAGGCAGGGCCTTGCAGCTCAAAAAAGCATCCACTCTTGGGTAAAATACATCGCAGCATGCATGCACATAGAAAAAGTAAAATGCGTAAACTAAACATGGGATGGACCCGTCGAGAGCAATGAGAGCTTTCCAACTTAGGCTGCGGACCCCTCATCTCCCCGGCATGACGTTGCACTGTGGTTTCCAGTTTGTGCTTGGGAGAGAGCAACAAGTACCAGAAGTTATTTGGAGGGGTTGGCGACGACTGTGCGATCTTCGATGGCTTTCACATACACTTACAACTTGCAAAATCTCCCTCATGTACTATCGAAACATATACCCCTCACACCTTTTAAGGCAGTTTCCATAGCCGTCTTGCCCACATATAATCCTTCCATCCTACTTAGTACTTAAACCAAGTGTTGACCCTCTTCCATCCTCAACTCCTCTCGTTATTCCTACACAGACTCTCTCACGCCTACCGTATCAGTTTGCATCTATCATGTCTCTCAAAACTATCAAGTACGAAGGAAAAGAGGTTCCCGCTGATGGAACTGGTGTTATTGAGCTAGACCCTTGGCTAGGTCCTTTCAAAGATGATCTCCGTCGCCGCTTTGCCAAAGCAGATGAATGGATCGCAAAGTTGAACAACCACGAAGGTGGTTTGGAGAAATTCTCTAGGGTATGTAGTATCATCAAGTTCTCCCCTCATTATATACTAATACCTCCTTGATTGGTTAGGGATATGAAACTTTTGGAATCAATGTCCTTCCTAACGGAGATATTACTTATCGCGAATGGGCCCCAAACGCTATCAATGCATCCTTCGTCGGAGAGTTTAGTATGTCTTGTAGAAATCTGCTCCTCTTAGACATTTGCTTACCATTTTTATTAGACAACTGGGACAGAAATGCGAATAGAATGACCAAGAATGACTTTGGTGTCTGGGAAACTGTCGTCCCTGCCGCGAACGGACAGCCTGCTATTCCCCATAACTCCAAAATCAAGGTTAGTCCAGCCATTTGTCCCCATTATCGCTCTTCTTTTTTTGAGACCACATTCTTATATTCTCAATTTCTAGATTGCATTGGAAATACCTGGCGGTGAAGTTCTCTATCGCATTCCCGCCTGGATCAAGCGTGTTACTCAAGACCTTTCTATAAGTCCCATCTATGATGCGGTTTTCTGGCACCCCAAGGAGAAATACGTCTTCAAGAACCCCCGTCCGGAAAAGCCTAAGTCAGCTCGTGTTTACGAGGCCCATGTCGGTATTAGTACTACCGAGTACAGAGTAGGAACCTATAAGGAGTTTACCGCAAATATTCTTCCAAGAATCAAGGGGCTTGGATACAACGTCATTCAATTGATGGCTATCCAGGAGCATGCATATTACGCCTCATTTGGCTACCAGGTTACCTCGTTCTTTGCTGCCTCTAGTAGATATGGGACTCCCGAGGAGCTGATGGAGCTGATCGACACTGCTCACGGGATGGGAATTGTTGTCCTCCTCGATATTGTCCACTCTCATGCTTGTAAAAACACAGAGGACGGATTAAACATGTTCGATGGCAGTGATCACCTATACTTTCACGAGGGTGGAAAGGGGAGACACGAACTGTGGGACTCACGATTGTTCAATTATGGGCACCACGAGGTGTTAAGATTCCTCTTGTCAAATCTTAGGTTCTTTATGGAGGAGTATATGTTTGATGGATTCCGTTTCGATGGTGTCACTAGCATTCTTTACACTCATCATGGTATTGGAACGTAAGTTTTGATCCCCAATCATTGCTCCCGGTGGTAAATTAACAAGATTTTAGCGGTTTCTCCGGTGGCTACCACGAATACTTCGGATCTAATGTCGATGAAGAGGGAGTCGTTTATCTCATGCTGGTATGCCGCCTCATTTGGACCCTGTAACTAAAAGTAGTTACTAATTCTCCCCAAAGGCCAACGAGATGCTTCACAATGTTTACCCCAAGTCGATCACAATTGCCGAGGATGTTTCAGGAATGCCTGCTTTATGTCTCCCACTAGCTTTAGGGGGCGTCGGTTTCGACTACCGTCTTGCGATGGCCATCCCGGACATGTGGATTAAGCTCTTGAAGGAGAAGAAAGACGATGACTGGGACATGGCAAATATTTGCTGGATTCTGATCAATAGACGCCACCAGGAGAAGACAATTGCTTATGCAGAGAGTCACGATCAAGCGTATGTTTTCAAATTACCCAGCTTCATCTTCTAAATCACTAACGTCACTAGACTTGTCGGAGATAAAACTCTCATGTTCTGGCTTTGTGATAAGGAGATGTATACGCACATGTCTACACTCACAGACTTTACCCCGATCATTGAGCGTGGTCTTGCGCTACACAAAATGATCCGCCTGCTCACTCATGCACTGGGTGGTGAGGGCTACCTCAACTTTGAGGGAAATGAGTTCGGACATCCGGAGTGGCTTGATTTCCCGCGTGCTGGTAATAATAACTCCTTCCACTACGCGAGAAGACAGTTCAACCTCACCGATGATGAACTCCTGAGATACAAATTCCTCAATCACTTTGATGCGGCTATGCAGGGTAGCGAGGAGAAATACGGATGGTTGCACTCACCACAAGCTTACATCAGCTTGAAGAACGAGAGCGACAAGGTGATCGCATTTGAGCGTGCTGGTTTGCTCTGGATCTTCAATTTCCACCCTACGGTAAGCTAAGTCGGTTACTAATTGTTGGGTTATTACTGACTGGTCTGGTGGAACAATAGGAAAGTTTTGCGGACTACAGGGTTGGCGTTGAGAGGGCAGGCACCTACAGGATTGTCCTCAACACCGATAGAACAGAATTTGGTGGATTGAACAGAATCGATGAGAGCACCAGATTTCACACAACTGACTTCCCTTGGAACAACAGGGCAAACTTTACCCAAGTTTACGGTTTGTGAAATCCCTCCTTTTGGTTATTATATCACTATACTGATTAAATTATTCAAATCAGTTCCAACAAGGACCGCAATTGTTCTCGCTTTAGAACAGGAGTGTAGGAATTAGGGTTGACGAGATTTTTCGGGGTAGTGGTTTTCTTTTTCGAGGGTAAAAACAGAGATTTTCTATACTCATGATTTCCTAGAGTTCGTATCGATTTCCTTTTATTTATATAATGATGACCATGATTGCTTGAGACTGGGTTTCTGCATTTTGCGCACGCGTGCGTGATGGGCGATAAATCCTCATTGCTGAAGGGTACATACATGTACGTTGCATGCAGAGTTGGTAGTTACAAATTTATTCTTTCTCAAGTATAGAGTACAGTAAAAGGATCTACGTGCATCTAGACCAAAAAAGTGCTATTTTACCAGATTGATACCAACATGTCAGGGCGGGCTAGGGTTTTCTATAATTACGATGAAAGCATCTCTATAATTAATTTATTACTAACCAGAGTCGATTGTCGTTATGTGGTATTGGGTTCACAAGTGACCTGGAATTGGTCGTTTAGGACTTTTTTGTGGAACACGTGGGTACGATCGAGAAACAAGATGGCGATTAATACAGCAACCAAGGCTCAGAACGCCGCATAAACGCCCTTTCCGTACCGATCTTAAATACTCTCAAGATCGAAGCTTTTCTCATTATGAGATTCGGACCGCCGGAATTAGTATAGCCCCACTCGCCCTGTTCTATCCTCATAGACATGGATGTTTTATAGTTGTCAAAAGCTCCAGGGATTTACTATGCTGTTACTGTGTGCGTAATGCCTCGCATACCCGGGAAAATGATGTATTTAGACCCCTGTTGATCGGAGAGCCTGCACGAGTGATCCGTGGTGACGCAGCTAGGTTACTGTTGCACCACAGGGCTGCAGGGCCGACTACCAGCCACCAGCCAGGATCCACCGTCACCACCTAGAAGGGCTTCCAAAGTCCCTTCTATAATCTATTATTCACATATTGAGGAAGTAAAGAATAGCAATTTAGAAATAAAATCGCGCTCTATATCCACACAGCCCGGCCAAATCGAAATCAAGTCAATGATACAAAAGACATAATTATGGGCGTTTAAGTACATTCTCGATTGAGTGCATATCGTTTCGAACATTTGATAGCGTCACCACCATCACCGAGTCCCCCCGCCCCCCAACTGTCGACCTTCCTTTCACACCGTTCACATCGCAGTGTTTCTTCTGACAGGTTCTTTCGGAACCGACAACTGCGATTCCTCTCCCTTGGAGCGTGAACCAGCCACCTTCTTCTTGTATATTGACCGTTCGATTTCCCATCCTCCCGCAGCTGCCTTGATAGCATCTTTATCTCTCTTTGCCAAAGCTTCGGTTTCGTGGTTACTTTCAGGGTCAACTGGAGCTTCCCTGAGTTTTGGGCGAACTGCTGGGGCCTCGGCAAAGCTAACCCGTCTTTTGGTAAAGTGCGGGGGTTGCGGGAGTGGTTGTGTACTAGCGGTACCTGGCTCCATGGGTGACTCTGAACTTTAGAAGGCTCTTCTATCCTCTCTTGACAGAATCGAAACCTGCGAGACTTTAGAAAAGAGTTTCGAGCAAAGAAGCGATCATATTCATGAAAATGTCTTACGAGATTATTGAGCCAGAGTCGATCCTTGGGTAGTGGGCTTTAGGAGAGGAGAGGAGGAAGAGGAGGGGGGGGGGGAGTGGGGGAGATTTGGAGAACGTGGGTAGCAAGGGTATCTATCGTAGGAGGGATAAGCGCCGAGGGTGTGAAGCAATCTGACTTTTCTTCGTCGGGGGCGGGCTAAAGGGCTGTAAAGAAGATACTATCGATCAAAGTTCTGAAGCTCCGGGGAGGGGGGCTGTAGAAATTCATGCGAAAAAAACTCGTAACAGTCGACAGTAAAAAATTTGTTTGCTATGATGCTCAGTGAATTGTCAACTGCCAGAGTAGTTTTTGTTGTGCATGTGTGTTTGTGCAGCAGTGTGACTGCGTGAATTGAGGTGAGTGCCAGTGCGACCTCGTACTTGAACCAGACCAGCCAGACGTGCAGAGCTGTAGCTATACCACTCATGCAAGTATTGTAAGCTTAAACATTTCTCTGGGCAGGGGTATTAGTACGTAACTCTTCTCTCAGTAGATCATACATGTACCTCAGGACAAGGGTCATTAGCCGCCTCGATTAGATAGGCAATTAATTCTTACTCATAGGATGTCAACCCTCGTGCCTCGATATCTCCCACCAACCCAGCACCCACACGTACGCCACACAACCCGTAGAGCTGGGTTTTGAATCCATCTGTCAAGCTCGTGGTCAAGATATCCGTCGGGCGATCGAGGAGCTTATTTTCTAGAATGATCATTGTGTGATGCAGGGTAAGTTTCACGAATTATCACTCGAAATTAAATTGCATTTGGCTTTTTCTGAACCAGGGCCTAGCTAGGCCAATAAGAAAAGAAAGAGGGGAGGAAACATCCTGGTGCGGTCCTTGGGCCTTGTGGGGCGCGCACACAAATAAATTACTTAGGTGAAAATCACTTCTCACCGCTCCCCCGAATCTTCTCCGTCATTAGGGGTTCTTTGAACACGCAATAGATGACTCGTTTGATAAGGGTAGATCTTGGTCACCTCCTGACCTGGGAATATAATTTTAGTGTCTGAAATATGCCATCCATGGTACATGTATTTGATGCATGTATGTATCTGTTAACTACATATGGAACGTCCTAGTACCCGAAACTGGGGATAATTAATCAACTGTATAGCGAAGTTTCTTCCATATTAGAGACTTCGCGCAAATAGAGCTGGCTGGTTATCTGATTTGCGGAAGGTGAGACCGGCACCAATCAGGTTACTTAAAAATGGAGCTGGCTCAGTCGGTACTCAAGACTTGGAGTCAACGTTAGATACACTACTACTATTAGCAAGGCCTGGGTAGATAGCCTTAAGACGACTCGGGGCTAACTTATTCGCCTCGGTCTAACGCACCGCGGAGGATCTCGTGATAGAAGTGAGGAACTTTGCCAAAGCTGAGAAAGAGATAAGTTACAAAACGGAGGTCTTTACCCTCTGAGAGTATTTGTTTTTTTCTATAGATTGTTTACCCTGCATGCAGATGAGAAGCTGCGACAACCTGTAATCCTTTAAACGTGCATTATGCTAATATCTGATATCATATCGACCCTGCATGGACAGCTAAGAGGTCCTACCAACACGATAATTGGTATGGGACTGTTACACAAACCACAGGAAGGTGTTATGCGCATTCATAACTCCTTTGACATTTTGTTTCTTCGTCAGTAGAATCGCGTTTCTCCTGCAGATCTAACCATACAGAATATGGCGATGCTTATACCAAAAACGCTGAGTTTGATATCGCTGGTTTAAAAAGTTAGTTTTATTGTCAGTCGCCATAAGTTTCTTATTGGAGCCACATCACGAGTATTATGTCCGATGTATCATGCGGATATGGTATGGCGCCGGTACATCAACTACTGAATAATGCGATATATAACTATGGGGACTGATTGATTGATAATACGATGAATGATCTTTTGATCCGCTGGAGAAGTATATATGTGCTAAATTTAATTGCCTCCATTAACTACATGTATGCTGCTTTCTGGTAGTATGTTCATGGGGGGAGGTTGCAGTTGTGTTACAAGTGAAGTCTATCTACTGAGGCTCAGCTGAGCCTCCATCACGTTTTAAGACTAAGTCCTAATTACACTCTGAACCCCGCGCCGCACGGGTCCCCAACTATATCACAACCTCAACCATGACAATTCCAATAACCTCCCTCCAGCTAGAACATATCCCCCGGCCGCATACTGTGTACATATCACTTTTTAAGGATGTGAAAAATGCAGGTTTCCTTCGTGACCAGCTCCTGGCTGGAAATACCGAATTTGAATACGCATTTATTGATGCGAATACTGTAGGAGGCTGGCTCACTGGTAGTTTTGGGGTTATGACTAACGGGAAGCCCCGCCAGATAATATCGAAAGTCCACGCCCTTGCAGCTGCACATCAGGCTATCCACAATCTCCTCGTGGTAGGGAAGCTGCGCACAAGAAATGTGCATTCGGAGGCCGTATTCTGTCTCAGCCCTAACAATAATGTAGGCTGTACCCTTAACATACCAACTACTATAAGATTTGTCTGACGGACGTCACATACCTCAGATTACGGATGCCTTTAAGCGGTTTGGTATACTATCTACTACAACCTCTCTCTTGTGCATCAAGTTTTCCACACCCTCTGCACCCATTACTCTGGAATCCGTACAATCACACCTAGAAGGGTCCGTGGAAGGAACAGCCGTGGAATTCACAGACGAGAATTTACTGCATGAAACAACTGTGGATTGGACCAAGGTGGGAAACAACTACAAAATCAAGTCTGATAGGCTCAACACGCAAAGCATATCAAACGAAAAAGTTGTCGGAGGACTTAAAAGCCTTGAAGTAGAAGTGTTGGGGAAATTTGTAGTAAGAGCTGCCGGATGAGCGATCATTTTGTATATATAATATATGAAGGAAGGGCCTCGGCCCCACACAATTCCACTTATCACACCTTTAGACCTAGAAACTGATTGAAAAAGTATAGAATTCCCAGACCAAGGGTTTGGATCGCATTATAGGTAAGTCGATCATCGCTACTATGGCTACTTGGGCTGGTCTTCATCTGATTCAAACGTACTGGTTGCTTATTGGCTCTTATATTTTATATTCAGGGAAGAAAAAGGATCCCTTAAGGAAACCAAAGCCTTAAGTATAATAAATAAATAAAATAAACAGCACTTCGCTCTTATATACAATCAATCAACATAATAAGCCCGAAACATGAGGAGAAAGAAATAAAGACAAGTGTTAAATCTCCGATGAAGGTCGTGGACGTCTCAGGGGATGTGCTTCAGTATTCCTACGAATTCTAGAATAAGTATCATATAAAGAGTTATATTAGCAGGAGGTTTGGGACGTACAGGACATAATCATCCAGAGATACCAAATCAGGTTCGCTAAATAAAAGATAGTAATATCTTTGGAGGGCAGTCAGCATCGTTCATTAGGGAAAGACGGAATGATACGTACTTGAGTGTCTCAGCGGGAAAGAACGATTCCATCGAGTCTACCTGGGAAAACATGGGGTGTGATGGGCTTTTAGTTACGTCTGAAAGCCATTATCATTAGAAGGTTTCTTTCAAGTGTATGTTCAATCCACTACTTGCCACTTATTGCCGAGAAGGCGAAATCCGTCCGTGTTGCCTTTTCAAGTGCCTTCCACATTCTCCATCCTTTATCTTGCCACGTTGTATCTGCTGTAAGTCGGTACCTAAATTATGGCGTGAGCAGGGACCTATTTATAAATTGAGAGCAATCTATACATTATGAAGACGGATTCAATGGCTTCTGGTCGTAAAATATACCTAGGGAGTGTCAGTAATTATACGGAATGCGAGAGCATTAGAAGCTAAATACCTCCTATCTCCAATCTTGGTGAACCCACTTGGCAGTGATTCCTCCTCGATCATCTGCTTTGCAACCCCTTCAAGGGTTGTTGGGTACCCCTTTGGAACTGCATTAGGATCAATGGCCTGAAGTCGTTGTTTTTCCACAGGAGTTGGCCCGTCCCTCTTGGCCTTTGTTTCGCCTACTTTCTTAGGCTGTCTGTATTTTGGCACTAGCTGCTCATAATACTGTGTCGGATTGAATTTGCAGTTTTCTGGATTTTGGCAGTATGCAGTCTGAAAGCCTTCTGGCATAATGCCGCTTTCCATGGAGAAGTATGCCCAGACACACCCATCAGTAAGCTTGGAGCCAATTTCAAGATCAGCCTCGAGTCCAAGGGCTCTTGCACCAAGAGCCAGCATTCCCCCAGTGAAACAAGTCTATTGAGTTGGTCAGGAATGCATTTCTACCAATGGGATACGTATATTCTTACCAGATGGCCAGTGTTAGTATCAAAGCTGACATCCCCGGCGCCGTTCACGTAAACGTTTCCGGAAAGTAAGACATCCGGGTCCCCCTCCGCAAGTGGCCTGAAGAATAGATATTTCTTGGCTATGTCCATTGAGCTCTCATACATCTTTTTATATTGATTAGATGCACCACCGAGGAGTATATATTCCTATGGACCAAGCTGTGAGAATATGGGGGCCGTAATGGGAGTAATCAGGATATACCTTAATTAAATACTCGTATAAAGAATCCGACATTCCACCTAACGTAAATTTTTGTTCTCTCTGGTATCCCGCATTTTTTAAGCCTTGAGGTAGACAAGATGGGGATGTTTTTGGGACGGCAACAGTGCTAGTAGCACTCAACTGGGCCCCAATAGCGTTGGACCTTCCAGGCTCAACCTCCCCTTCATGGTGGATCTTTCCACTCTGAGCTTCAACTGTCAATCCAGGCGGTGGTCCGGCTGCCTCCAGAGCTGCTGCCGCCGCCTTTTCTCTAGCTTCTTTTTCACTTTCGGTCAAGATTTTCCCGCCCTGCATCTCTCCTAACCAGTCCACTTCTTGATCTTGAGGTAGTTGTCTTTTCTCAGGGTTATGAACAGGTGGAGACACTTTTTTTCTCTCGCTTGTATCCTCGGCGAATATGCCATTCGGAGGTGGGGGAGCCGATAATGGCGTCGGGGTTTTCTGCTCTTCGATAGGAACTTTGACTACTTGACACCCAGATGCATCCATGGTCAATGGCCACATCCCGGGAAGACCTGTCTTAGGCTGAAATTCCTCCAATGCATCTGTGATGCGCTGAACCGCATCGTAATATCTATCATCCCCCGTAATCTGTGCTAAACGCGTGAACTCGACAGTAAGAGATCCAAGCTCCGCTGAAACAACTCGGATATCCGCACGGCCCTGTTTGGCAACTTGCGCTCTACTTTAATTTAGCCACTCATCACATTGCATTGCCGGGTTTATTTTAGGAAAAACATACGGTTTCCATCCAAAATATAAAATCGGCATGCGGTTCGGAGTGTCAAAGATACCATATAACATATCAGCCAGCTCGATTGCTTTATCAAGCAAGATTTGATGCTTCCCGCCAGAAACATCATACGCCCCGATCAGACCTCCAAGGTATCTGATAACTGTCTCAAAAACAGGAATTTTTGTCATGGGAGTAGTTGTGAAATCAATCTTTCCTGTCGCCTTAATAGCCTCTAAAAACTCATGCTCTAGCCCCATGATAAACAAAGTATCAAGTGAATCAACCAAGGTTGCTCCCCACCCACCGAAAGGATCCTTGTAAGATGCGCTCACAGGCATTATCTCGTCATGACCCCAAGCATGCGTCTTGTAGCCTTTCCACGCATGTTTCATTGCATCCCTAACAGCGTCCTGCCTTTCCACACGCACCTTGCGCTTCGTCTCGCTTTCTTGTGCAAATGAAGCTTGAATCTGGGGAAGTTTTATATATTTTTTAGGCAATGGAATGACTGATTCTTCAGGCAAGGGATAATGCTCTGGTGACTTCTCCCAGTGTACCCGCAACGGTACCACAGGGGCAGCATTAACAGTACTTTGTTCTTTGTGGGGCACATCCTCGAGCTCTGGCGTAGGTGTTTTTACAGTACTTGCAGGTTTTGATGAAGAAGAGGCCACCGTATCCACTATTTTAGGTAAGGATTCTTCATCTGCGGTTGGAGGCTTCTTCTTCTCAGACTCCGAGGGTCTGGGGGTTGGTTTATCTATGGGTGGAATCTCCGGCGGTGGAATAGGATTTTCGACCTCAGCTACGGGCCATTGCACATCCTGCGGATTTTGTTTCGATGCGGTTGATGTATATTCTCTTAACTTATCGACAGAAAACGAACTGGCAGAATCACCGAAAGAGTAGAAATGGGTAAACACGATGATCGCGATAACAGCAAAGAGGAGCAGAGATCTATAGCGTCTGAGACGCACAACTCCTAACATATTGTCCCACTGTCGTCGACAGCGATGGCAGTGATGCCAATTTGGTGTAAGCAGGGGCGGACCGCAGTTGTTTTCGTTCTTATTGCTGATGTAGTAGCTCGAAGGTGTCGTCGACAATAGTCAGGAGTAAAGCGGGTAAGGGGGCACAGACAACACCTTATGATGATCTTCTTGGCATCTTGCTACTTTAATTTATCACGTGGTCGAGTCGGGATAGTCGAATCAAGTAGTGATGACCGATTCGCTCTACGTCTACTACTGGGCCGAAGATAACCGGTTTTAATAGAGGCTTTGCGCAAATCTCCATTTTTCGGTAACTTAATTGCTACCGATCCCAAAGCCTACCAATCAGATAATCGAAACATAGAGCTAGCTCCATCTACGTGCAGGTATCGAAATAAGCCAAAACGGGGTTCCCAAGGATCAAGGTCTAACAAAAAAGATCTCCGTTTTGGCCTATGGGCCCTAAGTGAACACGAGAGAGTACATACAAGTATTTATTATATACTTAGGTACAAAACCCTCATCATCTACACAGCATGAAAAAATGGGGTGCAATCACTACCATATATGACTACGGAATTTAGTGACAAATACCGAATTAAATCGGCATTAGAGGAAGAGTAAGTGAGAAGACACCATTCACGCAAACTTGGCAGAGTGGTGTCTTCTCACTCACCCCTACACCCGAAGTACTACGGGTGTAGGGGTAAGTCTCCAGAACTATGGCCTGTTGCAACCATGGCCGTAGTTCTGAAGACTTACCCCTACCCCCGTAGTACAAATACCGTATTCTTACCGCAATGCTAGCGTACCAATAGTGATCTCACCCCTCTTTTTGGTACTGCAGCCCCAGTGGCCCTCTTATAAAGCACATGTGGATACATACATGTAGCTTATTGGTTATTTTAGCAACAACTGTGTATGCTAGGTAACATGCATTGCTAAATACATGTATATCTTAGAGCCCTTTAGCTACCGTTCCAGACGAGGGGCTGTTGCAGATAATTGTAACTTTACAAAGCTAGACCTCCCGTCAGAGCTGCGAGAGCTTCTGTTAAACAAGGACTCTATTGTAGGGAAGTAGTTGAAAGTAAGGTTACATGTATGATGGCCCTGCCCGGAACATGATCATGATTCATGATAGATCACTCAGTGTCCCGAATCACTGTCATCATTACGATAGTGAGTAGTAAGAAATAATAGGAGACATGTTTAGAGATATACTTATGACTTATAAGTATATGTATGTGGTTTAAAGCGTTCTGAGAAACGATGATTATTACATGTATATGTAGGTACATACATGTAGCAATAAGAACCAGAACATGCAAGTGAACAGACAGGGATTGTTTGTATGGAGTGGCGCCGCTCTGCCATAAATGCATGTTCTGGTTCTAACCCTCGTACCCTCGTACCCACTAGGGCCGCCGGGAAGTGATTTCCCACTCACAAATTTCAACCGCATGCGACCCAATTGTAGCCTTAATGAAGCAACAATATATGGTATACAGAGTAAACAGATCAGTATAAAGAATTCATCAATCAAATTCAAATAAAAGAAATCCATGTGGTTGTGAATTTACTAAGGCCTCACCTAATAGTGCAGTAGGCGTTGCGTCACCTTTAGGGACCCTGGGTACAGGAGCTTTAGCACGTGATCCTGGCCATGAAGATTACAAAGTGTAATACCCGCACGTTGATAAAAAACATCCGGCCACTTAAGGCAGGTCTCAAAATACTACAACTTGACTCATGAGTAGTTGTTTCAACACCGAAAGGTGAGGTGGGCTGCTAGGTAGTTTTAGGAATAGTGTAATATAGGTTTTCCTTTCAGCTGTCGCCCCTCACGAACTGCTTATGTAAACTACATGTACTACGGGGGTATGGGTAATGGTCGTGGTTGCAACAGCAGTAGGTGTCTACAGACTTACCCCTACACCCGTAGTACTGGGTGTTCAGCATAAGTTCTGATCAGACTTTAGGTGAACCCCCGGTACATACATGTACTTAAGTGTGGACCACTCAGGACACCAAGACTTTATGGCGAGCGCCTAGGACTAAGTACCTACATGTACCTTGAAAATAACGGAGAGGTCTATTGGGCAAATTAACCCTGTAGCCTGAACAGCCAGCGCCATTTTTGATAGCCTAATGAGGCTATCTAGACGCCCTCACAGGGTATGGCGACCGAAAGGTATGTAGGTACTTCGGGTGTAGGGGTAAGTGAGAAAACACAACCTTGGCAGAGTGGTGTTTTTCACGAATGAGAAATAGCCAGGCTGCGAGATCTCCAGTCACTCTAACTTCTATTGGCCCAGAGACTGTACTATACATTCATTGAGATCCTTGGTTCTTTGCACTTACGCTTTCCGCAATTGTAATTTGTGGTTAAATACGCCCGAAACTCCAGGATCTAGATATGGAGCTACTCCTCTGGCCGTACTACAGAGCAGAGTAGGTACCCAGACTCCAAAGTACATGTAGACGGGTGAGTGTACCTACATGTATCAAGCAGGCTGCAAGGCCAATGTATTCTATGTTAAACAATGTATGACGAGGACTTGTTTTGGTTGTTGGATGTGAAGACGTCAGCACGTATACTAATCCACGTGACAAGACCTTGGCACCTCCCAGCCACTCCATCTCTTGCCTCAAGAAGCTGTTGCCGTCCTCATCTTCTCTCCTTTCCTGTTCTCATCACCACTTTGACTGGGCGATACTCGGTCTTTTGTGCTCACCTTTTACTCCCACTCATATCTCTACATTTTTTTCCCATTATCATCGTGCAATCAGCGAATCTGTTCACCATGAAGTCGTCTATTCTCTTCGTTGCTGGTTCGTTGTTAGGTTCGGCTATGGCCGGTATCCACAGGATGCCTTTGAAAAAGATCCCTCTAACTGAACAACTGGTGAGTATATTCACGCAATAACTTTGTTCCTCTTGATCAGGAGTTGCTAATTTTGATCCCCTCAGTCACATCACGATATCGACACCCAGATGAGGGCTTTGGGCCAGAAATACATGGGCATTCGCCCCGAAAAACATACCGAGGAGATGTTCAAGGCCGCTTCCGAGGACATGACCGCGGACGGAGGCCATGCTATTCCTGTTAATGTGAGAAGCCTTCTTTTAAAGTCCTTAAAAAGTTTGTTATTAATACTTAATTACAGAACTTTCTCAACGCTCAATGTAAGCCTAATAATCCAAATCCGGGTAGATGAGCCTCTCCGATACTGATGGAATATAGACTTCTCTGAAATTAGTCTTGGCACACCGCCACAGTCTTTTAAAGTTGTCCTTGATACTGGAAGCTCTAACCGTAAGCTAAACCTCAGACCGTAGCTTGTAATTTTAGCTAAATGTTTCCAGTTTGGGTCCCCTCTACCCAGTGTGGCTCGATCGCTTGCTATCTCCACACTAAGTACGACTCGTCAGCGTCTAAGACTTATAAGTCCAACGGTACCTCGTTTGAGATCCGCTACGGCTCTGGTAGCTTGAGTGGTTTTGTGTCTGAGGACGTCCTCCAAATCGGTGATCTCAAAGTCAAAGATCAGGTATTTGCTGAGGCCACCTCTGAGCCTGGCTTGGCCTTTGCTTTTGGCAAGTTCGACGGTATTCTTGGGCTTGGCTATGATACTATCTCTGTCAACCGCATTACCCCTCCCTTCTACAATATGATTGACCAAGGTCTTTTGGACAAGCCTGTGTTTGCTTTCTACCTTGGAAGCACTGACCAAGAAAGTGAGGCCATTTTCGGTGGTATCGATGAGAGTCATTTTTCAGGGAAGCTCATCAAGCTTCCTGTCCGTAGAAAGGCTTATTGGGAGGTCGAGTTTGAGGCCATCACCTTTGGAGAGGCTAGTGCCCAACTTGAAAATACTGGTGCTATTGTTGATACTGGTACTTCTCTGTAAGTTCTCTTGCCTGTTGAAGCCCTCCTTCCCGAACTATACTAACCACTGTAGAATCGCTCTCCCATCTACCTTGGCCGAGCTCCTCAACAAAGAAATCGGCGCTAAGAAGGGGTGGAACGGACAGTACTCTGTTGAGTGTTCTAAGCGGGATTCACTCCCTGATCTCACGTTTACTCTCACTGGTCATGATTTCACCATCGGTCCTTGTGACTACATTCTTGAAGTTCAGGGCTCTTGTATCAGCGCTTTCATGGGAATGGACTTCCCTGAGCCTGTAGGGCCCCTTGCTATTCTAGGTGATGCTTTCTTGCGAAGATGGTACTCTGTATATGATCTGGGTGACAACACGGTTGGTCTTGCTAAGGCCAAATAACTCGATTGGCAAGGTCGGGTTTATGACTAGGGGTTAACGTACACACGGTTGTTTGTAATGGAATTTGGTTTGGTTTGGGTTTCGGTTCTTGATGGCAGGAACAGAATTAACTGTCTATTCTCTTTATTTTATAAACGCGCAAGCGGCATATCTTTTAGGAGTAGCTAGCTGCATAGTTTTATTAGCGTATGAAATCGATACTGTTATAAGTTTCTGTGGACAGTTTACGTTCATGCCATCAATTACTGCAATCTACAAACATAAATCCTTTCGAGTTTGCCGCAGTAGTCCCTGAGGCCGGCATAAACGTAAGGCCGTCAAGGTTTTAAGGAAGAATATCCTGGTACAGGTATATGCATACATGTTGGTACTGGCACTGCCGCCTAGGGTAGGGTAAGTAGTATTAATCAGTGCAGCTCTAATCCAGCTATCATATCAGGTATTCCTCATAAGCTCGTAATTCCACAAGTTCGTATCGTGTAATCAACCCCAATTCAAATAGAGACTTCGAAGATGTCAGATCACTAACATCAGGCATCATTGGACAGGAACCTAACCAGCCCTGGCAGAAAGAGCATAGCTATAATTCTAGGCGTCGTAGCAATACGGAAGACCCACAACTAAACTCTATGATATGAGCTAAAAATTTCAACCCCTCCAGATCTACGCTGCTCATTGGGAATGACTGGGATCAGTTATATAAGAGTAATAGGTAGCATCGTTTTATAGAAAGGGCTTTGAGATCCATGTGGAGGTTTGAGGACTTGCCATAATTTTCGGGTACTATGGATGTATCAGTCAATTGGGGTTCATGGGTACAATTAATGAACTAAAAAAAAATCGGGGCCGGCGAGAATCCCCTACACCCGAGTGATATTTCATGTTTGATTATATTAAGACAAACTTAATCTCATTAAGGGATAAACCAAGGTAAAATAATCGATTTCGGAAATAAACAATGTTTGGTTCGGATGCCCTTAGTATACGTATCTACTAAGAGCTGGAGTTCAGCCTCCGGATATCTTCCCTGATCATATATAACTTAATTATAAGCCTCTCTCTAATTGTAATTGTTGGTACTGTTATGAGCTCTGTTAATCGAGGGTAGGCTAGCTCTATCTAGTAGCAAGTCTTTTCACTGGCTTATTACTTGTGGTCATGGAATAACCTACATGTACATATATAGGTCGAATGACGACTAAAATCCTTTCGAAGTCTCACTTATTTATATAATCTTAATATATATAACTGTATAATTTTATTGGTAGGGGTGGGGATTAGATTAATCACACATTGGCTGAAGGGTGTAGCTACGTAGATAAATTCGATCATTGAGGATCACTCGTTAAATCGATTAGCGCCAAGCGTGGGAGATCCGCCCATTCCAGACAAGATCTCAAGCCTTAGTTGGGTCCCCCAGGGTTTGAGGGGCTACAACTGTCCTAAAAGAGGCGGCGCCCCCTCCCCCTCTTTTTGCAGCACTGGGCCTGAAAGGTCTCCAACTGAGAGCCAAGGGCCGTAATAAGTGATGCTTCGACACAAAAACGGCATTTAGTGGCTGAATATTAAGAGACCCAATTAAAATACAATACTTTCAAGATCTGTAACTAAAGAGAAAGGTAACTTATTAATGGGACGAGCGGAAAAGGCGTACTAACAAACCTGGACCCTCCCCGCGGGTTGTATGGATGGCAGCGTGGACAACGTTATTCACGGCTAGCACCGATTTCACATGTTGTTAAAAGCATACACCCAGCCTACTTCTCCCCCCCCCCCCTTAGACACACATACCTATAGCTAAATATGCTCTCCACCTTTGTTAGGCGGCCTAGGGACAAGTAATCAATTGATTGGGCAGAACTAGATCCTGCCGTTAACGTTGGTGACACCCTATTGACAACAGAAGGTCTCACGAGAGATTAGTAAAGATTCTCTCCTGTATAAATGTGCTCCTAACCCTACTATAGTCTAGGTTATGGTAAAACCAGAGGTGGTCCTAGGTCCACTAAATATAACATACGTACCAGCAAAGCCAGATACGGTGCAATATCCTATTCTTGGTTTTTATATATATAGCCCCCCAACCTAATCGACCCCATCAAATCCATACACCAAAGTAAATTACTCCTACACCCCTACTCTACTAACCTCTGATATGATCTAACCATTAAAAATATAAAGATTGCGCCCTCCTTTTGGAGGGGTTGTTGACGTGAGGAACTAGATTGATGATGGGCACTTGATCTAATCATGATATATATATGCTAGTCTCGATCTCCCCTTGGCATAAAGACGGTATTGAATCGTAGAGCGTCTACGAACTAAATTTATAAAAAAAAATCCCTCTACAATCGTATCACGATAAAATATTGGTGCGATTATTATAGGGTAATGCAGATGGCTTTGTAATATTTTTATATAGCACTGAGCTGAAAGAACCTTAAACTCCATCAACGAGATTTTATTGCTTTTTTCTGATGGCACTTTGGATAAGTTATTTCGGAGCCATAATATCGGCCAAATTCGTTGAAAGGAGCCATGAGAGAACATTTGACGAACCCACAAACCTATCCTCTACCGCGCGCTTGAGTATTTGATCTTTCTAATGTTCGACTTTTTTTTTCTTATAACCTTCGAAGCCAATTCTCGCAAGATGTTTAAATTGACTGGCATATTACATGAAGACGAATTGCCTTCCCTTTCGGACCGATTATCAAATCATGTAGGTGCGTATGCACCCCCCAAACCCTGTTACGGGTGATAGGCGACCGGCTGGTAAGTCACCGTTGATTTGGGGGGGTGATCGACGGTTTAAACACCTTTCCCGAAGCCTTGGCTTCCTTCCCCCACTCTAGTGGTGATGATCCTCCTGCATTTGTTCCCTCCCGGCATAAAGCTTACTCGTATGCTCCAGCTACGGAGAAAAGTTTTGAACTAGAAGGGGGGGATGACCCTGCAGCAATCATCCATCAAATATTAAGCTCCCAGATCGGATCTACAGTGTTTTTTTGTACAGAGACGATCGCGTCTGTCTGACCGAGTTAAACGACTACCTGTCGCATGGTAGATCCGATACCACGGCCATGTTCACCCATGGTTTTATTGTTCTGGTACCGAGATGTTACTGGCTTTTCGGGTCATATTCGTGACTACCATGTAACTTAAGAGCCTTCAATTGATGGCGGTGCTTCTTTATACAGGCTGTGGCTGTTCTGCGTTTATGTTCGGTCATTACTTATCACTCGATGTTCACAAAGTATCATATCACTAGGGTTGTGGCGAAATTTCATTTATGGAATCGGCAAGTGATAAGATCTCTACTAATCAATAAATGTTTACATCATCTAAATAATGGGATTATTATGGGCATCCAATTACTCGGGATGTTATCGTCTAGACCAAAAAATGTCTATCTATTAATTGACTGTTCGTCACGCGTATTATTTAGTCACTCGTCACTTATCAATTAGGGATACATGATTTGACTCAGAGAAAACAAAACCCAATTGATTAGCACAATCATATCAGTGTGATAAATCCAGTGCCAAATCATTTGACCCCCGAATACTCATTCCCTCGAATATGGCCCAATCAACAAATTTGCGGCGGCATCCTCCGTTCGTGGGGTTCACAGAAAAACGCAAAAACGTTCAAAACGTCACTAGTAATGACTTCATAATTTCGCAGTGTATATATGATCGGCACATTATAGGTACTTTGTCTCAGAAATGGCCGGGATGACCGCTTTGCTCTGCGTATTTTTCATGCGCCACAGCCCTGGGATAAATTATAGAGTTTTGTGTCTTTTTTTTTCCGAAGCCTTCGGCCTACTAAAACTGGTTTGCAACCTTGCGCTTGGCTCGCTGACACAACCTCGCTTGGCAAATTGCTGTCGAACGTGTAAGAGCCTTGGAGGGTTTCAAACAACGATCTACGGCGGCACCGACGTCATTTCAAGGGGAGAAGGGTTTTGACATGTCCGCTCCCTTCTGCCCCTTTCCCTTCGTTCCCTACCGAGTGAGGTTATACTTTATGCGGGTTTATTACATGCTGCCCCATATCCATGACGTACGACAAGCCAGTTACCCAACCACACCGTTACCGAGTGACACTCCATGAAAGTATGATCGCGAGATGGTGGTCAGCACCCGTATGTCACCATGCCTTCGGTTTTCTTGGGCAAGATCCCACGCCCATTTCTACAATATCTATCGGTATTACATACTTAGCATAAAAAACATGTGTTTATGATGATGGAATGTATTTCCAGAGCTCCTGTCGTTCCACAGCAATAACTCTGATGTCGTCATTGTTATTGTTAATGGGCATGGGGATTGGTGGTTTAGCCGCAAAAGGTCGTAGCGCGCAGGAGTCGACAGGGCCCCTTCATGCTTCTGTCTTGCCGAACCATACCTCGCCTCCCGAACAGCCCTTCACCGCTTCTCTGGTACCGTGCAGCATGAGGCTTGCATCGACTCTGCATCAACCCGCAGAAAAGAAATACAAAATAATGCCACCCCTCCAACAGGGGTATTTGGAAAGCTTAGGAGCATATGGTACCGAAGCGCACACATTTTCGATTGCACGATCCAATTGGGGTTATTCCTTTACGGATGAAAGCACACCGACCTTTTCTCTTTGCTTCCTATCGCTTCTTGCATCGCGGATATGTGCTCTTTAGAATCCTCAATGTCTCACCCAAGACGCATGAATTCAGTGGTGGGCCGCTGGTGCGAGGGTTGCACTTCGATTGCATCCGCGCGGCTTGGCAGTAGGCGGAATATTGGCGCTTTCAAAATTGGCAGCGGTACGGTAGAGGCTTTTTTGGGGCAAGGTGAGGGTCGATCCCTGTCACGCGTTCCACTCCCGCATAAAGGTGGAAAAGTGAAAGCAGGTCCGAATAAAAAAAAAAGCCTTCGCAATTTATGGGGAATTCGGGCCGACTCATTAGGCCCAAATCGTTGCCCGGTGCGCATGCATCCATCGTGCACAGCATCCGGGTGGTGTTTGGAATAACGTGATCTCACTCTCGGGGGTCTCAAATCTGAGTTCTCGGGATAATGACGTCATATAATGGCATTGATATTCAGCAATCGGGATCTTTGGTGTATCGGTTTCGGGCAAAATGATGGCTCTTCGATAAACGAGTCAGACATTAGGTGAGACATCAGTAAGACATGTAATTATAGCAGCCGTTCTGATATGTCTTCCTAAGGGACAATGTTGTGGGGGCAGGGGGGAATCACATATCACTTTTTGACCCGAATTAGCTCACTCGATAGCTTCTGCGGCGCCAGGCCAGTTCATGGCGTATTCCTCAGCCTGCAGTCGGTTTCTGGCCTGCAGCCCATGCATGCCACCTATTCCTCTCAAGAATAGCGGGCGGATTCTGAACTTTGGAGGGGGCGGCACAAATGACGGAGGTGCACTGGAGACGATATGATCCATTTGCCAGCGGAGACGGACGGCCCTTTACATCACATCACGTCGCTGCAGGTCCTTTCGCATTGGATGGTGATTATTAGGGAAAGCGGACGCAGTCTCTCGGGAATCGAGATATCTCTCGTCGATTAGAGTGCGAGTTCTATGGCCACAACAAATATCCTCAATTCGCAGACAGAACTGAAGAGGAAAAAGTAATGGTAGATGGGGAGGGGGACTGGAAAACCTTAGCTGGCAGGCGAGACTTGAATCAAACCCTCAATATGATTTGATTCAGTAGTTCTTATTTATTCCCCGCATCGCATTCCGGGTCCCAGGTGTCAACGGTCTGCAGCTGGTGATCCGCTGCCGCGAGCGCAGGAGGTTGTCAATACTGTAGTTAAGTCTCCTGCTGGCCTGTGCTTGGTTATTCGTGAATTTTGAGTTCCCGTAGAAAGTAATTTTTGCCCTCCTTCTTATCATTTCCATATCTCGGGTAAGTCGCCCTTTTTGGCGCTCGAGGACCATCCGTAGACAACACCGCAGATCCTCACCTTCTCTATGACGTAGTCTTTCACGTGCATGAGTACGGAGGGTGCGCCACATGTGGTACGGGTGTGGCAAAACCAATCAGGAGCTGTAACGATGCCGAGCATGAAGTTTTTCCTGTGGCTCACTGGCGATCGATGCCACCGTGGTGATCGAATTTGCGGTTAGAGGTGGACCCAACGGCAGGATCGGACGTGACAAGGCTTCTTGGCTCGTCTCCGCACCGTGGCTTTACTCCACACACCCTCTTTCCTCTGCTGGAGGGCCCCGAGTCTTGGGTCCATCTCTTCTGAAGAAATGGGGAAAAAATAAAATAAAAATAAAAATAAAAAAGGATCAACACGAGTGAGGTCAACTTGCAGATGATGCGCGTCGACTAGACACGCGTTCGCCAAAATGAAGGTCTCCAATCTTACTCGTCGAGTCGAGAAGGAAGGATAACAATCTTCAGCTCTTCCCACACCCACCCCTCCCCGCAAAGGTGCAGCAGCTACACCAGCGTGCATTTGAAGAGATGGATCATGGGTATGCCGGCAAAGACCGAGCTTTCTGTGGGATCGATCGAGGCCTTATTACCTACCGTGGGTTAGTGGCATTGCTAGACCCCTGACCTAAATAATTCCTCAATTTGTCGGGTTCTGAAAAAACCAATTCTCGAGGTTTCCAGAGCTAGCAGATCAGACAGAAAGGGTCCCAGAAAATTAAGGGAAAGAAGGGTCACAGCCTAAACCCTTGATATATGATGAGATGATGAGAAGATTATGTACTTTGAATCAAAAGTGATACGCACAAAGAGGCCCTTTAACCTTTGGCCTGTAGAGAGGGCATGTATGTACCCCAACATTGATGTGGTCATTTACACAGCTAAGGTATTCAGTACATTTGATGGACCCCGCGTAAGACCAGCCAGCTCCCCGCGTCCCTTTCAAGTGGATTAGAAAAAGAAATTTATTAGGAACTAGTAGGTGGTTACAGACATACAGAAAGACAACGAAGGGTGAAGCAGAAGGCCCGCAGTCCAAGCGTTGACATTAATTACCATCGCCATCCTTCCCCGCTGCTGGCATACCCACTCAGACCCGCAGTTTCGTACGCACTTGCCTGGGGTTTACAAACTGACTTATCGGCTGTGCCGCGCCACACCTCCATCTATTTTACCATTCTTGGTGCATGCAAATCTAAAAGCTCCATTTGAGAAAAAAAAGGAAAGTGAGAGAAGCAGCAGCAGTTGCGCGCAAAAGAAAAGGCCTCCTGCTTCTATCACCCTCCGGATCCCCCATGCGACCCAGCCTTTCTCTTATTCCTACATCATCCAACTCATTCCCACTCAGTATTTCAACTCCCATAAGAATATCCTCTGTTTTCTTGATTAACTTCCTTTTACCTGGTATCTTTACCGTTGATCAACTACTATGTTTCGTAACAGGTCGGTTCAGCGCGCACCCTGATGATCTCCCATCACTTTCATTACTTGACTTTGTTCTTGTTTCGTTCTTCCATGCCGCAGTAGAAGGACCTGCTATTTATGGTTGCTGGTGTTTCTGAGGCTGATAGCGGGGTTTATTCCTTGGTGACTTACAGACAATCTTCGCAGAAGCCTTCAGATGAGCTCTTCGAACGTTTTAGACAATCGTTTCCCGGAGTGCGTGTAGGGTCCACCGGCGCTGCAAACGATTCACAGACAATAACAAGCCTTGATGGCTCCACCCTCAACCAACCAAGGCAAGTGAGGAATAGTGTTGTTTATTCATCGGTGCTTCCTGTTGTCGTCACCCCATAATTCACATCTGAAGAGTCGGTGGTGGAAACGCTTCTTTCTCGGCAAAACCCCGCTAACAGCTGTTTCGTGGGTGATCACAGATTTGGACATGAAGACCTTGACCCAACTCCTCGAGCTCCCTCGGAACCTTTTCGCTTCACTCCCTCACTCCTAGATCCAAACTCATCGGCGTTTGCAGCGTTTGCAAACCAACCCCCACCAGGATTGTTCACGCCAACACCTGGGGGTGGAAGTACCTTGTATAACTCTCATTCGCACCATGACCTTCAAACCCCAAACATAGGAATAAGCATAGGAACTCCCCTATCCATGCCAAACACAGTTACTTCGATGCCCCGCCCAACTGCTTCCGAGGATGACTACAGTGCACAAACAATTCAGCCTCATCAATTTCAAAATTACCAGCCATTTACGCAGTCGCTGCATGCTGGATACTTAGATCCTTCTCAGTTTCATCCAAGGCCACCATCAGGTCCGGGAAGCCCTATGGATGTAGGTGAGACTGCCGATGCATTGGAGGCGGGACCTTTGGACGGCCCGCGGATGGATTCTGGTGCTTTGATGTCATTGGAAGGAAAGCAATATGATCATGAGCTTGCGCCAGTTTCTTCAGCCGAGAGGTTCGTAGCGGTGCCTATTATTGCCCTAGTAATTTTGTGTTGCCCACATTCATAGCCTATCACTCTGTTGTAACCATCCCTAGCGGATGCGGTTGGTCAACTACTTCTTTGGGCCAAAATTACTAACAGTTGTACCTGGCGCTAGGTTTCGCTTCCACGTTGTCTTGAACGCCCCAACAGCAATGATCAAGCATCCGGATGAAATTCCGGTGACATACCTTAACAAAGGTCAAGCATACGCTATTTCTATTCTCGACACTAACCCCCCCGCACCTAGTACACTGACTGGTCCCGTCCGATACCGCACCTATATCCGTATCTCCTTTCATGATGAAACCCAGCGCTCCCGACCCGCATCGTGCTGGCAGTTGTGGAAAGAAGGTCGCGGTGCAAACGAGGCACACCAACGTGGCGGGAAGCTCCAGGCTGTTGAGTATGTAGACCCCTCTTCACCGAAAGAAGACGATAAGAAGGCAAGAGTCGAGATCGAGGCGGCATCGTTCGATAGTTTTGTGGTTATCTGGTCTCCTGGCACATCGGGCGTAGCAGAAACTTCGGTGTCAGTACGCTTCAACTTCCTGTCGACAGACTTTAGCCACTCGAAAGGTGTCAAGGGGATTCCAGTCCGGCTGTGTGCAAAGACGGAGGTTATCTCGTCAGGCTCACCGCATTCTCCGGCGGATAAGCCTGAGGTTTGTTTCTGTAAAGTTAAGCTTTTCCGTGACCATGGTGCGGAGAGGAAGTTGGCGAATGATATTTTGCATGTCAAAAAGACCATCGAGAAGCTGCGGCAGCAGGCAAATCAGGTTGAGGGCACGGGAATGAAGATTTTTGGAAAAAAGAATAAGAAAGAGGAGGAGGTATCTGGAAGACCCGGAAAGGTTCCAAGGCATAAGAGAACATGGTCAATGTCTTCTGCGAGCTCAGTCGGAGGTGGGAGATCACAAGAGGAAGATACAAATGCGAAATTGGCAAATCTACAAGACATGTTTACGAGCACCCGGGCCGTTAGCGTTCTATACTTGCGTGGGAGCGATCTGGACGATCCGGATATTAGTCCTGTACACTTGCCAGGCGAGGCTCCTGAGTTGGCGGATGATATTTGGGCTCGTAGGAGGTCGAGCGTTGCTACGACTAACACTACAGCATCATCTTTCGTGTCACCAACTCCAAGCTCGGCGTCGTTGTCAAGTCAGCATGGTGATGGGTTTAGTTCACCGGAGAGGCGGGAATGGGAGAGGGGTTTCCAGCCCCTACCGCCTCCTCAACAGAACCATATTGGCTCGGAGATCCCAATTCGTGTAAAGACGAACACTGATACTGGTATGCTTTCGGGATGGATTGAGGCTATTGGGATCGATTCTACTTATATTCCACCCGCGGAAAAAGCAAGCAAAGCTGGTATGTATCTCATGGAATAACCTCCTTGTCAATTTACTAACACCATCTCTAGTTATGTCGATATACATTCTCCCTACAACCCTTGGGTCCCCACAGAACAATCAAATTTACCGCGCAGTCTACCTCCAAGCCCGAACCGCGCAATGCCTCACATCTAGTATCGCTGCCAAATGCGGCATCGACCCTGCTACTGTTCTACGTACTGTTCACATGAGCAGTCGTGGCATTAGTATCTTTGTGGATGACGAATTTGTCCGTGAAATGGGAGAGGGACAGGACATGAAAGTCCAAGCTGTCGAGATCCGCGAAGAATCACCTTTTGCATCCCCACCACAGGAATGGGCGAACAGCCCTGAGGAATCCCAGGATGGAGAGGGGAACCCGAAGAATGGTGCATCGCATGGGTGGGAGTTGAGATTGCTTTACTAGTGGAGTATCTATCTCCGAATTTTTCCTTTTTTAAACTTGTACTTTCCTTTATCGATTTTGGCGAGGTTTGTGAATTTATACATAAATATACCCCTGTGGGTGGGCTTGGTTTTTTGTTTTGTTTTACCCTTTACTAAAAATTTGACCTGGATCGGATTGGACTGGACCTTGTTGGTTGGTTGGAGGTTCTTGTGTGTTTCTTATTTATGTCTATTGGGTTTTTGTAAAGATTCGGGCGTCTCACCATGCATTTTATGCTTTTGATTTGTGCTTATTTCTTCCTTGTATACGTGGGATGAATCTTCTATTGCTCTATTGTTTCCTTCTTACGGCCGTTAAAGAGATGAAAAAAATATGGGGGGATATCTGCTTTCACTTCAAGTTTGTTTTAGTTCCCTTAGTTATCTCCTTTTATTTTCTTTCGATGGACACTGTGATTGCAGTCTACCTAGCGGATACCCTACAGTTTTCGGCAGATGATTGATGATGCAGTTGCAACAGTGTGGCATTTCCTTATTTTATATATCCTTTTTTTTTTCGTACTGAGGTTTACTGGGCGGAGTGGTGGGTGTGTTGATCGTGTCATGATATGACTGCATGAATTAAGGTTACGGTTTCTGTTTTTACGAGAATAGGGGGGGGGGGGTGGTTATTTCATGTCTTTGGGGGCAAGAAGAGTGATTTTTGGGAAGAAAGGGGGGGCTCATACACAAATCTCTTAGTATATGAAATGATTGTATTTTGGAATAATAATATTTATGAGTCTACTACTACTAAGTACCTTACAATGTCATACCATAATGGTGGTCAGCCATCAGTAGCCTATTCATGATATGGACTAATATGAGATGACTTCCCGTGGGAATTTAGACCCTAGAATCTGAATCTGAACAGAGGGGGGGGGGGAGGTCGGTTCAGACCTCCAGACTTCAGAAACCTGGAAACCAGTAATGTGGTTGTCTGTGAGCCTTTGCCACACTGGCCAGAAAATCTGGGCTCTAATTTTCTACGGGAAGTCATCTACTAATACAAATCTACCTAGCAACGAGGTTCTCTACTAAAATATTTTACTATCTTAACCACTCCCTTGTAACTATTCAGGAATGTGCAAAAGGCTTCTCCCAGTGGTCAAATATTTTATCCCTGTTCGTTATTATAATTGGTTGTGTTATGGTTCTACATTTGGAACCTGGTTCCACCTATGTAGTTTAGGTGCCCTTTCACGAAAGCTTTTGGGTAGCGGCTTTACATGATATGACCCAATGTGCAGTCTTGTATTGTATGTACTGCAAACACAACCGAAAATAACCCAAACCAACCCGTTTGTCACCAGTGCTCACAACATATTAGCGTCGAGATATCCAACAGGCTAGCTGTTATGGGAGCTGTAACGCTGCCAAAGGAGGACAAATCTCCAAGGAAGAAAGATCTGCCGGGGGAGGGGTGACGAGCGTGACGGAACCAGGTTTATGCCTACTTGAGGTGGATTTGCGATGTTCTGAGGAACAAACGAGGTAATTGAAATTGCTGCTCTCCACGATGGGCAACTACCCATTATCTCAAGCGGCGATGATTAACCAATGTTTTATTGAAGGTGCCAAGTTCACCAACGGCGTATCGAAGATTTCGGTTGCCATCCAAGGCCGGTAATTTTGGTTTGGTTTCCTGGACATCAATCATATCATCCTACATTTTTGGTCTTGGGTGGGGGGTGTAGTGCTGCTACATGCATGTAAGTACATGTAGGTACATAATAAGTGCATGTAGTCTATTTCAATCACAGAACTTCACTCGATTGGTGGGGCACGCTCAGCCTTGCCATGATGGGTTAGCGTTCGCGGCTCTCAAATTTCTCGAAACCTCAACTCCAACGACGTGCTGCGAAACATCACCATTGTGAAAGCGACCCCCCCCCCCACACCCCAGTCAATTGCCTCCCCAAGGATTATATTCAGAAGCAAGGCAATTTGGAACAAAAATCACAGCAATGAAACGCATACGCTACTCCTCGTCGCTATGTGATTCATTCCTTTTCTCCCCTCCAAGACCGATAATGCCCCGCCCTCGAATAACGACGGCGGCAAAGAGGCCTTTTATCACATCACATATCCGCTCTCTCTCCACCGCCCCAGTGCGGACTCAGCGGGATCAATATGAAAAGCCTATTAACCCTTACCAACCCGCACCCGGAGAGCCCCTCCCTCGTGCGCGCGACCCTCTTAGCTCTGCAAAACTCGCCGCTCTCCATGCCCGTCTTAGTCTGCATCCAAAATACCCTATACAAACTCTGGCCCGCGCACTCATTGACCAGTCTGCCGACCCTATCCGCTTTTACAACAACAGCTCCTTAGCCTACCTCGGGAACTCTCTCCTTGGCTACTATGGCGCCGAGCACTTCATGTGTACATACCCACGGCTCCCTACGCTGGTTTTAAAGTCCGCAATGGCCGCCTTTGTGGGCCCGAAGCCCCTTGCCGCCATTGGGCGAGAATGGGGTGTCGAAACCGCCTTCGAACCAACCCCAAATGTCGACGCTGGTCTTCTCCAGTTCAAGCGATTGCCTCCCGGCACAGTAGTGAAGGGACATCTACGCCCTGCCCGCAGTGAGGGTGTTCCGGAGGAGGACGCAATGGCAAACTTCGTCCGCGCTACATTCGCAGGGGTATATCTCCACGAGGGAGTTGCGGCGAGTAGGCAGTTCTTCCGGCAGCATGTAATGTCAAGGAAGTTGGACGTGGACAAACTCTTTAACTTCGTGCAGCCAACACGGGAGCTCTCGCGGTTATGTGCGAGGGAGGGGTTCACGCCACCAGTTGCGAGGCTGGTTAGTGAGACGGGTAGGATGTCGAGGAGCCCAGTATTCATAGTGGGCGTATACTCAGGGCAGGAATGTCTTGGGCAGGGGTATGGTGCAAGCTTGAACGAGGCTAGGATAAGAGCGGCGGTGAATGCATTGAAAGGGTGGTATCTATACAGTCCAGCAAATCCAGTGGATCTTCCAAGCAAAATGGATGTGGACCCTGGGGCGTCTTTTGCGCCGGCTATGATTGATGTGGGCGAAGTTATTGTTTAGAGCGGCGTGGTGTAAGAATCATAGAGGGGTCATTTGTGGGCGATGTCCATATGTATAAGAAATATACTTCCTTTTGTTTTCTTCTCTGCGGCCGGTCAGGCTATTCCAGACACGGCACAGACCAAATAGTCAAATAAAATTAAAAAAACGTCGCTTGTTAACATCACTAGTATTTCTTGTTAGTGAAGTAAACACTGACCCATAATTATTTGTTGCGCCTGAATAATCGCTGTATGGAGGTAATCTGATTATTGACTACAAGGGTTTAAATGTAGCTGGGGTGGGTGGTCTTTGGGCGTGTAAACCAAACGTGTAATGATACCTACAAGTACATACATGTACTTGTAGTTGACCAACAAGCTTTGAACCAGTGGCATAGGTTCGGGTTTTATCTCTCAGCTACTCTTCTACTCATATCAACACATACACGCCTATTCACGCACACGCGCACGCACATGTTTCTCACAATGGACAGCTTCATAACTTCATATGTATGTATTTCATCACCTCAACCTTAAGATCTGATCCAAAGCTTACAACAACAACAACAACAACAGTTAATGTTCAGCTCCTGTGTCTGCTTCGCCCTCTTCCTTGGCACCTTTCTCTATGAATGCTACAGAGCAGGGTATCATCTACGCTCGAGAGATGGGCTTCCGGATGCCAACAAAGGTGCTCTGGTTGCCTGAGATATGTCCGGCTCTTAGACGGATGGGGGATTTTAGTGATAGGCCCGCTCTGCCTATTGGCAAGTTTGATTTTTGTGTTGGCCTTGCTTTCTATAGGATTCTATCGTATTTATTTTTACTTCCTTAATCCTCTAAACTCGGGTCTGGGAATGAAGTTAGGAGCTGTTTTGTATGGAATCCCCGGATAATACGTACCCTACGTGTTAATGAGTGGATGAGACTAAGTAGATAGGCAAAAGTATTCTATCCAATGAGAATATATAGTTTTAGTAGTATACATAACACCGCCTAAGAAACAGCCCTTGAATACACTTCTGGTGAAATAAAACAAACGAAGAACATACAAAATAGGTTATCCTCTCCATGTTCAAAAACCGATGTTAACCACAGTCGTAGCATGTATATATTTATATAACTAACGGTAAACACCTAATTTCTCTTCTGTACAGTCTTATGGCATCATTCGTATCATAGTACGATCATTAGCTTTCGGTATACCTCTCAGAGGACCAACCTAATAAAGTGATGTACCTAAACGATACATAAAAAGAGAAGAAATACCAGAATATATGTACGGTAAGGAATACAAATAGTAAAAAAAAATGAATGTTGTTTTATTTATAGAGGATCGAGAAGCCATCAACGCATTGGGCGCAACTACCAGATACTCCAGCAATTGAGCGCCCTCGCGGAGGTATTAAAGTGCTACTGTTTTATCTATTAGTATTTAAGCCTCAAAGAAGGTCAGTTTAGGATTAGTCTTATACCTAGTTCCCCCATGAGGATTCCCAAATAAAGGAGAGCGACGACCCAGGCTAGTCAGAATTTCAATGCCATCGACCCAAGACCCGGCACGAACACTGAAACCTAAAAGACTTTCCCCCTTCCTAGTATCTAGCGAGAAATCTGAGATTTCTGTTTTCCGGTCATTCTTATCTCCCCTGTGTCCAAATAGTTGGCTTGACGAATCCTCATATACAAACTCCAATCCATCCAGTGCTGTACTATGAAAGACCCTGATGCTTGTGAGGATCCTTCCTGGGGTTAATGTGTGTAGGTAAACTTCTTGTGGTGTAGATCCGTCTGTATCTGAAAGCCCTAGCGAAGAACTTTTATACGCAACCCCATATCCGTTGGGAAGTTGAACCTTTGCGCCCTTTGTTGCGGAGAAATCACTGATAATAGTTTGTCCTTGACCTGCTGAATAGATCTTGAGTTTCATTACTTTTGATCGGCAATCTTGCGGTAGCTTCTCGCGAAGCTCGCTTTCAAGCAACTGCACCTCACGTTCGATTTTGGTTGTGAATTCTAAATGTGCTCGATATATATCGTCTGTATAGATTTCCACCAGAAATATGCCGCTACTGGCACTAGCGAATACGCCATTCTCTATGGCATATATCTGGGGATTATCGTGACTCGAGGTTGTTATTGGATCTGTTGGAAGGCGGAAGCATGGGTGGTGTCGTAGTCGAAGACAATCGACCCTATTTCCAATCAGTTTCGGTATATTGAGAAGTTATATAAAATTAGACTTACCTGGACCAATTGCATTCCTCTTGAGGAAGACAGATTCTTAGAAAGAGTTAGTTATGGTAGGAAAATGGCGTGATGGGTAACATACCTTAAGCCAGCGGATTTTGTTTTGAACGAGTACGGTTCCTGAAATAATGATAAGTTACATCAAAGTGATTGATATTCGAATGGGAGGAGTCTCAAACCTTGGTAGTAAATGTCCTGTTTATGCGATCAAGCTCACGAGGCTGGACGGGTGGTTGCGGGCTTATAAAAGCCTCAATCATGTTACCCATCGCGGACGTGGCCGCCTCCCTATCCACCCACATGTATAAGTTGTATATTCATTCACGGTGAGGGTTGATAGGAACCCAGTGTTACCCACCAAAAGCTCCCGAGGTCTATCATCTCGTTTGTGCTAGTTGAATTACCTTCAATACGTGTACAGTCCGTAAACTAGAGTATTCATTATTCTGTGAGTTCCTTAAGAAGATAACGGGAAATGTAAAAGCAAATTTTGTGATAGACCTACTGCTGGAACCACCTCTTCAAGACAGGATGGGAATGTATACAGGGAACGAGTTCCGCACACGCCAATCTCGTTGCTCAATGCTGAGTGATTGATCAACCCTTCAATTCTCAAATCATCTTTAGCGTCAAACATCAGGACAGCGACATGCCGCTTTGAGTTCACGGATAAATTTTGAAAGTATTGGAAATATTTATCCACAGCAACCGAGGCAATATTTAGGATGGCATTGCCGTCTCTAACAGCCTCTAAACTTTGAATTTCTGGAGTCGATTGAAGTTCAGCATATATCCCGCGCTGAGAACTAGTTGGCACAACTTACCAGCTACTGTCTTTTCTGATCGTATGACATGAACTTTTGCGATATTGTGCATTACGCCATTTTCTTTGTTTGACAGTGAATCCTCAGCCCATTCTTCTTCTAACCGAAAACATCTTCGTCCTATGAGTAAGGGCTGTCAGGTTTGAGTTCCGTTTGTTTATTAAGAAGACAAACCTAGTCTATTTCTATACATTTGCTCTCCGGTAAAAGCTTGGGCAAGATAGCTTAAGTAGCAATATGTCAGAATTTGGTTTAACCTTAAATCTAAATTCACGGCCAATGATTGACATACGCTGCCATTCTAAGCTTCCGCTTTGCCATGCGGATATCATTCCCCTCCCGTTGCTTCCGGTCACTTTGGCATTCATATTCGCCTAGTGAATCTTTGGCTAAAACTATGGCCAGATACAATGGAGGGGAAGAAGTAAGAGGCAAAAAATTGACGACTATGATTGAGCTAGTACAGGGAATTTTTGCCCCTGTGAAATCAAAACGTAATCTGTTTGGACCTGGGTCAAGATGTACCAAAACCTTGAAGTACCCACAATTAACCGGCCATTGAGTCGGTGGGTATCCTTCCAAATGATGGTGTACAGTTATCATTCCGTCACATGGGCGTTCAGGTAGCCCAACCTGTCCAAATACAAGCAAGATGCTTTGGTGCACCCATTGGTTCTCTTGAACCGAAAGAAAGCGAGGCGCAAATGGCGAAATAGGAAGTGATGATGATCTAGAGGCTCCGCTACTTCCCTTTCTAGAGTATTAGTATATATAACTACGATATCTTAAATGCTGAATGGTATAGGAAACGAACAAAGCTGGGCGCATGGCTTGAATTTATGAGTTCTGACGTTGGTCTTGGTATACGAGGTCGTCGCTCAGGAGATGTGCGGTCGGTGAGATTCAGTGAGCTGCTCGACTGCGTTCTGAAGAACCCATGGCCGGAGCTCTCCTCCAGAACTGAAGACGAGGAGGCTGTTTTAAGAGAAGACTCTTCGGAACTAGATTTGGAGACCATATTGGTCCTTGATCTCCGCAATCCTGGAATCTTTATTTTGCCCATTTTCTCCGAAAAGCGAGAGGGATTTAGGGCGGATTTTGACTGGGTAGGCATTCGCGTATTGTAATATTTTGTGAACAGAGGTCGAAGTAGCTAAATAATAAGACAGAAGGTAGTGAGGCACAATTGACAACAAGACACCTCGTAGGCAAGGCGACAACCCAACCCAATTATGTAGCTAAATACCGTCGAAACAAGATTTCTGAGGGGAAAAAACAAATTGAACAAAATTAATGCGAAAGAAAGAATAGGAAAGGCTTGGGTGGGCTTGACAATTGTGATGGCTGTGATTTTGTAACAATGAGGATGCTAGCGAGTAAGCAAAAAGCAAGCCCCTTTGAGGAATGGACTGGCTGGTGGGTGGTGGCGGGGAGGTCCTGTAGCTAAACGACGGTGAGATAAAAGGGCGCGTAGATGAGCGAATGAATGTCCCATGAGTTGGGGGGGATGTATTCTAAACTTAAGGAGCTAAGATGGAAGAAAGGTGATGGCAGGTGGCCTCCTAGTTATTTTCCAGCGCTATGTGAACATCTCCGCTCCTAACAGCTACGTAGACCACCACCTAGCAATATTTCAATCCATACATGTATCTCTGGGCTGCAATATGTATAATGTACCTACTGGTCCCAAGGAAAAACGAAATGAGGACTCAGTTTCCGGGGTCGGGATCGGGGTGCCTACTTGACCTGGCGGGGTGCAACTGGCGATTATCAGTTACCCATATCAGGCCCCGAAGGTGGCCAATGTTTTCCGTAACAAGCTACTGCTTGAAGGTCGCTGCAGCAAGCTTATGTGCCAGTCGTTGGTGGAGGTTTAGACAGGTTTGGATCATTTCCTTCTGCCCTACGCGCGAGATTGCGGAGCCTCCATACGCGCTAAAGTTACGTCACCACGGCCGTACGGGAAGAACCCTGTCAGACCAACTTGAAATAGTATGTCCCGATTCGAGATGTAAATAAAACAATCGAATTGAGAAGCTGAGTGTAAACACAACATAGGTCTTGGCTACATATTTTATGTTGCTCCGTAGGCCTGGGCTAGACTTAGCGATAATAACTTACTTCCCACTTATACTCTCCCGCTACCTACTTCGAGGTTTGTTTATCACAACCTAGCAACAGTATCGAAATATCTAATGATATTATCAGTATTTCCCCGAAAGACTAAATAACTAGATAATATACTTAGTTAAGGAAGAGAGGAACAGGAGTACAGGGATCCAGCAATAGATATCTAAAGAGATCGGGGGCGGGGAGAAAGAAAGAAAAAGGAAAAAAAAATACTGGCATTCCTCTCGTTTTTGCCAGCTCATCCTATATACCATCTCATGGCCTTTATTCCTTCCTGAATTCGAAACTCATCCAACAAACTGGTCACTGACCCCTCGCCGTTCCCGCCCGCCTCCTTAAAATTTCTCCGCCCTTGCAGGGTTTAGCGTTCCTTGCCGACGGACTACGATCCAGGAGTGCATACTATTTCTGTTCTCACCATAGTCTGTCCTTTTACATCAAGAACACTCCTCTCTTTGTCGTTTTTTGATGGAAAATATGTCTTCGTCCACTACCTCAAAGACATGGACGGAAAAGCAAACCAAAGAGGTAATGAGGAAGGTGATTAGGCGTGCGGAAGTATCGAGAGTGAGTAAACCACAGCGCAACCCGCCTTGATAATGCTGTTTTTTTTTCCCTTCAAGAACCCTCGCTAACGTTTATACCTCTCAGATTGCCCGATTACTACAGCACCGCCTTGCACTTGCCAACTTTAAGACCAAGAAAGGTTGGGAAAACTTGACCCTAGACACCATCGAACCCAAGATTGAGGAGGATTTGAAGCGAAAACGTCAACGGCCATCATCAAGGGACAGGTCACCATCACCAGGTGCTCCACTTTTTAGTGAAGGTGAACTCGAGTGGTCAAGGAAAAATAAGCCGATAAATGGACAGCCCCGTAAGCGACGTAGGAGCCAATCGTCTGATATTGGACCTCTTCCCAATTTCCGGAATTCAAAAAAGCGTGGGCAGCTTTCCACCTCCACGGACTTGCAGCAACCACCCTCCAAGCGCCGACAATTGGGGAGGGATCATAGCCGCACAGTCCAATCATCACCAGGATACCGATACGGTAATGAGGAGAGAGACAAAGATAACTATGACTTTCAGCCCGCATTTCACTCAAGCCCTCCCCGCACTCCGCCCCGGCGGATTGCAAAACTAGGGACCAGGCGAGGTGAGGTTGGCGCCGATCTTTTGATATACCTCGCCACGTCTCCGTCCCCAGCTGGTACCATGTCCAAGACAAACATTGCTCCAACCACACCACCACCATCCTTTGCTCACCCATCCTCTGTTATGAATACCCCAGGAGGGGGCCTCCCTCGGACTCCCCAAACAGGTTTCAATTTTGCGGATTTCGTCAACATTACCCCTTCGCCCGCTCAATGCGCTTTTGGCACCGTTGTTGCGGGACGAGGTACTCCCGCAAAGGGACGAGGCACTCCTATTGCTGCTGCCCGTCGACGCCTAAATTTCGATCAACTTGCCCCGCCGACTGGTTCCCCATCGGTTTCGTCTGGAGGTACAAGGCATACCGGTTTGGGCTTGGATCTGGGCGGCGAACTTGTGTCGTGAGACGAATAAAGAATTAAAGAATTTATGTGATGTATATTTGCTTTTTTTGTGGGTCTTTTATGCGGGTGTTTCGGTTCTGCGGGTTACATTTTAGGGAAGGTATTTTTTTGTTTCAAGCTTATACTTATACTTATTTTTTGTTTTACCTTCTTGGTCCTTGAAGGATTTATTCTGTGGTGTAAAATATTCCCTCCGTTTTTATTTATTTTTGTACTTTTCAAGTGGTTTGTGGAAAGAGTGAGTTATTCGGATTATTAGTATTTTAACGACGATAAAAAGGAAGATATATGGCTCGTATAAACTTCGGCGTTTTTTTCTTTTTTCTTTTCCTTTCTTTTCCTTTAAGAATCAGCCAATCAATCTACAGAAACTAGGGGATCTACTACTATAACGGTACCTAACGGCGGCATTAAATCTCTGGTCCCAATACAAAAAAAAAAGGTCCCCCGAAGTTGACACGCCCCTTAGAGCTTCCCGCGCAATATCCATTTCTGAAGAAATAATTTTGTGTGCTAAACGCGTACCAATAACCAAACGCGAGATCTCTTGGCAGCTTTAACACGAGGTCATTCTATTTCAAGCAAAAGGTGTGGTGGACTCTCTACTCTAGCTGCGGGTGTGTGGATCCGCTCTGTACGGTTCCTGATTTCTACGCACGAATCATACTGTCAGCGCTGGGCGTTCGCCGCTTTGTCGGTACATCAAATGTTGATACACCCCTGCAACATGTTCGGGCGGTGTTTCAATTTGTATCACCCTTTTCCCTTTTTGCCCCCTTCTCAGGCACTCCAAGCACTGATAACCAGATCTAGAGGTTAACCTGGAAGGGTAATCTCGGGTGATAAAGAGGGTTTGAATGGAATACCAGTGAAGGGCATGAATGAGACGTTTGATGTCACTATGGGAGATGAGCTTGGGGGTCGAGTTGAGGTGTGGAAGTAGGATTTTAATATGTATTTGTCCCCTACTAGAGCTGCTTTTCAAGTTTAGTAATTGTAGGACAGGTAGGTACACTTACTTACAGCTGGGTTTATGTGGTTAGCCGGCTTGTCGGGATAAAGTACATCGTATGTAGAGGAGGAAGGAGGTTACAGAGGTGTGGATGGTTTCGATCCCCTGCGCGGCACGTCCACCCGCACAGCCTCTGTCAAAGGCAAGCTGGGTGTTGGGCAGCAGCTCCGGGAAGTCGCCGCTTTTGCTCGCCGCTCACTTCTATTTTCTCCATTCTCGCATGCATACATAGCGCCCCTTCCTGAATTCTGTAGAGTAAAAATGAGAAGTACCAAGTAGTGATTTCCACTACCACCGTCTGTTCTCAACACAATATATTTTCACTCGTTTTGTTTGTGAAGAATTTTTGGCAGTCGATGCTCATTGTCAGCTTTGTTTGGTTTGTAGTTGGTTTTTTCCCTGGGTAAAACACTGGCCATTCGTTCGTAGTCTGTGTTCTCCTGTCCGTTTTGGTGTATTAGGCGGAAACCTTAGACGGCCTCATCCGAGTCTCTGACAGCAGTAGAAGCATCCTTTCCCTTTCCCTCTTTTTTTTTCCCCCCTCTTCACTCTTCACACTCTTTGCTGTCTGTCTCCACGTTTAACCCCAGTCTGTCCTTTCTATCTGTTTCTTCGCTCTTTTCCCTGAACCTGAACCGTTATTCCCCCTCGGTTTTCTTTTTCGTATTATTACTCCTGATCCGACTTCATCCTCTCCCCCCTTTCACTCGTTCTTGTTGTATTGTACACCACATACACACATAGTTGTCCGCTTGCTTTCAACTGTCCCTCGTCTTGCTCCACCCCTCAACACAGGGGAAGTGGAGAGGAGCCGTTCGCTATAGTCGTCGTCGTCAGCTAGCCGTTCCTGCGTCGCGCTGCTTCGCATCCGATCGTTTACAGTTGACGAGTGAATGAACCCTTGTTGAGCCTTATTTGGTTTGTCATCCTAGTCCTCTCTCGGCCTATTCTATCTCTTTCCCCCTGAGTTCACCGTTTGATCTCTTCTCCACGCCTTTACAATTACTCTTTGCCTTTTTGTTCTTTTGTTTTCTTACTATTGCTGCTGCCCCTCCTCATTCCCTTAGTGCTAACCGACGGGGTGGTCAGCATATCATCTAGCCGTCCGGGCTCCTTCGCTCACACATCTCCAGTGGTCGCATCCACGTTCACCATCACCACTACCAACTACATCTCCTACATAATGAAGCACTTATCGACATTGGTTTTTGCCGCTCTCGGTGGGTATTTTCAACTGGCCCTCGGCGCAGATGCCACATACTACGCCTGTTACAGCAACCAAGGGAGTTTGGTATTGAAGGGGGAAGATGACTTTCAGTCGAGGGGTGCATGTCGAGTCACATGTGTAGACGATGCGAAAGCCGCTGGTGGTCCGGGATACTCGGTACAGGCAATGACGAACGAAACTCTTTGCTTGTGCTCACAAACACTTCCAAACGATATTTATAAGGTTTCCGACAGCGACTGCAAACAAACTTGCCCTGGATATAAAACAGAAACATGTAGGAATATACGCTCATTGCACTATCAGTATTTTACGAATGTTGGCTCACGCGTTATGTAGGTGGTACTCGTTTGGGCACATATTTCTCGGTTTACCTGACAGGTTTAGACGATGGTACTCCTGATCAGGATCCAGCGCCTTCATCTTCTTCATCCGCTGCTACAAGCACATCAACTGGTTAGTGACATGGGCCGATTCGAAGGGCCCTCATACTGATTTACTACTTAGAATTGGCATCATCAACATCATCATCAACCTCATCTACAGCAGCAGCAACAACCACTGCCGCGCCCGTTACATCGCCTTCTGCCACCGCTACGTCCGAACCCTCGTCATCAGTCAATACAGCAGGTGTTGCCGCCGGGGTGGTTGTTGGAGTACTTGCAGTTGCCGCTATTGGCTTTGGGGTTTTCTTCTTAATGAAGAAGCGGAGAAGAGAGAGGGTTGAGGAGGAGTACAGGAAATCTGCGGCAGCTAGGGAGTTTGCAAGAAAGCCTGAACAGGATCATCGGCTGGATCCCGTAATGATTCAAAGGAGGGATAGTGTTGGAAGCATTGCAGATAACCAGGACTACTCTCGAAGAATTCTCAAGGTAAGTTTATCATGTCTCAAAATTGGGAGCCTGGTTCAAGTGTTTCTTTCTTGCTGACAGGACTTGGTACAGGTTACAAACCCAGATGGAAATTAGAGAAATGATCAGTCTAAGTTTTTTTTATTTATCTATTTGAAGGCTAGATTGGTCTAGGAAAGGCCAAGTCGTTGGGTTTTTTCTTTCTTTTTTTGTAGTCCATATCTGTAGTTTTTCCCCCGCCATTCTATCCATACCATCCTTCTTTGTCCTCCCGGATCCCAACTTTACTCTGTGTAGTCAACTGTAAATGGCAATTGGTAGGCTTTACGGGACAAATCATTTTAGGAGGATGGTTTTATTTTGTTTCTTTATATATCATTTTCCTCTATTTATTTCTATTGATATCAGGTGGGCATGGTTGACAAAGGGGGAATTGGTGGATCCTGTTTTTAAGCACCTTTATTTTATCACATTTCTTGCATTCCTTTTGTGGCCCTACTTGCTTCGTTTTTTTGTGTATCTTATCGTCCGTTTTCCCCTTGTGACTCCGTCTTTTTTTTTTTTTTTTGCCTGTTTGTTTATTCCTCATGTCACGTGCGTTATTAGAGATCTCTCTCTTTGCCGCCCTCCATCTGTATAAACCACAACCTCCTTTCATTCTCACGATAGTCTTTTGTATTTATATGGAGTGAGGCAGTTGGAGAGCGGGGGCTGCGGTTTGCGAAGGAGTGGAAGATATTACTCGGGAGAAAGGTGGTTAATTGGGGTTTACTACTAGCTAACTGATCGGTTAAACTTGAACTCTTCCTCACCTTTTCCCTGTGCATTAATGCTATTTCTTTAAATGATTCGAACTGGTGGAAGTTCAAAGTGGGGTAGTCCCTTGCCGCGTAAGGATGGCACTACGCAAATACATGTATTTCCCCGCATGCGTAGCTACAGCAGCGTTAATAGAAAACACTACAGTTTAAGGGTATGTCGGGACCAAAGATTGGTACCCTCATAGGGCGCTTACCTTTATACTAAGCGTGGCCACGTACGAGCAAAACCCAGGGGGACTGTAAACACATATCTTTATAGCGCGATTATTCTTATAAGGGTACCCTTATAGGGAGATTCGACTGTACTATAAACGCAATAGCGTTACATGTATTTTTACCAGTGACTAATACATGTAGTCAAAGCTCAAATTCTCTCTACCAAAGTAAAAGGTTTCGTTCCCCTTTCCCTGGTCATGTTGCATCACTCACCTCAATCGTATGATGTCGATCGACTTTCGCGCCTATTCCTTCGTTGATACAGTGATTATGTGCGTGCAGCTAATATGCGAGTCTTTAGACGGCCTAGAAAGATACCGTTGTTTGTGAACCAAGCCTGTAAACCCCCTATTGGCCTGAAATATATGCCCTCGCACATTGAAACCATCTGTTCATGTGTACCTCCGGTCCTTAAGCTTGAATACATCCATTTAAGTACTAAAGAGTCTCCCTGATTCTTATAATCATTCTTTATTAGAATAGCGATACATACAAGGAATATATGCAGCCCCATGGACAATTCCAGAACGATAACACCAGAAAAGAAGACAAGGACGCATGGCGTTTTTGCTGGTTATTTTTAGATGCCATTCTCTAGATTGTGTTTTAACTGCCGTGTTTTTATTCCTCTCCATTTATACATGCCTGGAATGAATAGAATACATGTACTTATGTAGGTCCTGACAGTGCTAGATCCTGGTAAGATATTGTAATCGCAATTAACCCATCCAAGGCCATATACATTTACCAGCTGCAGGCCATGTCAATGTCAATTATTTCATAAACTCAAAGGAGTCACCGGTCTGCGTTGAGAGCCCCCGATGGCCAACTCCAGTATGATCCGCTTGACCCTGAATTTTATAAAATCAATTAGTTTTTACAAATATCTTAAATTGACTACTTGTAACCATACAGAGTCACTCGCATTGAAACCCTAACCCCGATATAACAATGGGTGATCAGAAATCCCGGTGTGTATATATGGAAGTATTAGGTGACTATATGTAGAGACATATATTTATGAGGATGCTTAGTCCACGGGTATTTGAGCAGGAGAATTGTAATTAATGCAGTGGCTAATAATATGTATATTATGATCTACACGTAGAAGGGTTCAGGAAGTATCCCATGGTAATAAAAGATGGTAGGTCTCAAACTGGCATAGCTGTAACTTTAAGATATAACGTATGTAGGTACATATAATTAAGTAAACGTGGAAACATCACTACCTAGCATTTCTGCAACACAACCAAGTGGGCAGATCAACAACTTGATTTCGGGTTTTTATGTGATATTTCTCGGGATATATACCCTCTAGGATGTAGCTATTAGTATATGTAGTCGACTATACTATGCGCACTTATAGATACTAAGATAAAAACTATGAAACTCCCTCTTTCACCCCCCCCCCCCTAGGGTCTCTCACTTTCGTGGTGGTATTGAACTAAAACCCGCAAAAAATGAAAGAAAACTTGAATTCGTAAAGGGTAAAACGCAGAACACAAATACAAACAGGGGAAAAAGATAGTAGTGAAAAGGGTAACGAGAATCTTTAAGATTACCACTTAGTTGATATGTGTGAAAACGAGCGCATAAAGTGTGATGAGCAGCAGCTCAATGTGGCCAAATACCACCAGCAAATTGTTTTTCCCCAAACCAACAAGAGTGGCCCGCGACAATACAAAGGAAAACTATCCGTCATAATGAAACCAAACTCAGAGCTTCGGGATATGTATCGACTTTGACACCATCGCGCACCCGCTCGCACAAAAGATCAAAACCGCCGGGTGAAACTCCAATAATCCAGTTCCAATAGTTCCGAGTGGCAGGGAATCCAGAAGCCAGCCCTTAGACGCCCAATATGCCATCAATGATACAATGGAGAGCGTAGTTGGGATAGGCGTCCCTTCGAAGTATCTGGACTTTCCCGTGGCATCCTTGGGAAGCATTTGAACAGTCACATTGAAACGTGCCAAACGAGAAAGACCACAGAGGACGAAGAAAGTTAGAAAGATAGTGTCAAGGAAAGTGCGGAAACCGAGAGCGAATGCGCACGAAGCAGGAGCCATGCCGAAAGATATCTAGGTGCCATATGTTAGCATTTACAGTAGTAGTAGTAGTAATAGTAGCAGCGGTAAGAAAAACGGACAAGGTCAGCGAGTGAATCCAACTCTTGGCCCATAAGGGAGCTTTTCTTGCGCCATCTAGCGACCTTTCCATCCATAAAGTCAAAGAAGAGCCCAAATGGCATGAAGGTCATCGCAATATAGAGTTGCGAGAGGTCGTCAGGACTGCCGAGGCAGTACCGCAGTGATGAAAATATACTCATTGCGCCGCAAAAGCCTGTAAGTTGTTAGTTCCTGACAAGTTCCGCTATTGATAGGATTCTTTCGGATTGAACAAACCGTTGAGTTCTGTGATCAGGTCGGCCATGTGTAGTGCGCTATGGGGTTCATGGCGGTCCGTTAGATTTACTTGAATTACGCCCACGGCGGAGGTATAGGTAAATCGTATGGGTATTATTACCGTATCATAGAGAAGTGTCTGTTGTCGACTGCAAGTTCTACCGCCTTTACTTTCGTATCGGCATCTTATTGTAGTGTTAGCTGAGGACACTGGGGCGTAAATTATGAAAGTTCTAATGAACAAAAAAGCTAATACCTTTGGCCGGAAGATTTGCATCGTTTGATGTAGTCCCGCTTCTTCGTGACATATTTTCTTTCTGGTGATTCGACGTGACGGTGGAGGTAAGGCGATGTTATGGTATATTAGTAGAACAAATAACAACGATTCTCTTACTAAATGATGTCTAAAGAAAAGAGCTATATAGATTCACAAAATAAAAAGATGCTGTTAGGTGGTGTTGAATCGTGTCGTGAAGTGAAGAAGGTGTTGGGGTTTTTCTCTTTCTGTGATGTCGAGACGACTTGACCAGGTTTGGAGGTTGGGGCTGTGCCAAGAACAGCGGTCCTTGTGACGTGCACCGACCGATGAGGACGGTCAGACAATCTTGCTGGAACAACAGAACAGAACAGTGCCAGGGACCAAAGGGTAATTGACACAAGCTACATGTACCTACCTATGGATGCTCGACCGCATGCATGGGGGAGAATAAGAGTTTGGGATTGCTAGTGTAGGGGGGCTATTCTGCAGCGATTGGGCCCAAGTGTCATCGACACTCCGTCTCTGACCCTAGCTAATTCCCACAGGTAAGTACATGTACCTATGTGCAGGTACTCTATAGATCTACCTACTCTACGTGTATGTACCTAGATACATACAGTACCTAAATGCTCACACAGGGGAAGTCCCCCCTTTTTTTCCTCCCAGTGCTTGATTTCTCAGATAAAGAAACATGAGGCAGCCAGGTACATGTTTTGCGCGGAAGTGCAAACTCCCCGTTCTCTTGGTATTTAGCCCAATCTTCAATTGATGTTTATTCTAGGGAAACGTACCAATTATATGGGAACTGGGATAAAAATGGCTGTATTAACTCCGTTTCAATTTCCCTAACTTTTCTGCATTGTATATTCCTATGGGTGGCGCCCGAACAGGGTGTGATAGAGTGTCAGTAATCTTGCGGCCTTGGGGTTCAAAGGAAGTTAAGTTCCAGGTTTGCGAAGTTTAGGACATAACTCCACATATAAAGGTTCTAGGTTTTCAGACACTTTTGTTAGTGTATGTATTACCAAACTCTTCTTCTCATTAGATCTGTTTATTCAGAAATTCCCTCAACACCTCTTATATCCTGCATCGATGGCCGGACACCAACCCGATGCGATTGAATTTCAATTAAAACGCCTTTACATCCCTACTTGAGCGACTTTTATATCACAACAGTACGCTTTTGAGTTTTTTTTTTTACCCCAAAGGCGCCGTTTCCGGCGAAACATGTGCCAAATAGCACGATATCAATGCTTTAAAACAAAGTCGTCGTCGCCATAACAACTCCAATCTTGATGCTCGGCTCAAGCACGGGCCACAGCCTTGCAAGACCCCTCTTTTCCGGTTGAATGACGTCGATGAAGATGGTGGGGGACGATGCCAAGAAGCTCACCCCGCCCTTCGTCCCGCACTTGTTTTAGTAGCAAAGGGTAGAGCCCGTGGGGTTTATATCAAAAGAAGTGAGAGAGAATCTGATCCCGTTAGTTAGCCTGCGGATCTTTATTTGCACGAGTTTCTAGCCGCTGCAGAGACCCTGATTTCTTGTTTTTTTTTTTTTTGGTCGTGGGATCTCCAGATAGCTTCCCCACCTCAGCTATCTCTTTGTGTCCGCCTCCTTCCATCTCCGCAGCTGTTTAATTCTCTACTCGCTCCATCCACCGTCCCTTCCTTCCTTCCTTCCTTCCTTCCTTCCCATAACCCCTCCTTGCATTCAATCCTCTAGGCACCTCAACCTATCATTCATCCATTCGTCCATCATCCAGCCATCTCATCTATAGCCAGTTACTATGACCAGCACATCTGCTATTAACCCGGCTGAAGGGGCCGGGAATGCAAGCGGTGAGCACCAGCAATCAACCCTTAGGAAGGGCTCTGTGGGTTACTCCGATTCTAAAAAGCCCCGGTCAGGCTCAGTTGGTGAGCCAGAGAGTAGAAACTCAGTCTTCTACACACCAATCCCAACTCAAACCAACCCCACTGAGACCCTTGCCAACCGGTTCTCTGGTAAGTTATATCTACAGTATATCTACCCAAGTAAGATCGGATGCTCATTCATGATTATAGCATGGAGGAAGGTTTTAAAAGACTTCATCAATTATTTCCGCGAGGTTCAGGTATCGTATGAGAACCGCGCTAAGGGGATAACTAAAATCAGTCAAACTTTGAATACCACTATTCAGCCGTCAGACTTTGTCAAGACCGGAGGTATCTTGGACACAAACAATGTTCTGCGGGAGTTTCAAAAAGAACTCTATGGCAGCAACGATAGTGCCACTAAAACTCTTGCCAGTATCATCAATAACCTCAATAGCCTGAGGACAGACCTTAATCTCAAGATCAAAGAGATCAAGGCACTATCACCCGACTTCAAGAATAATGTCGACAAAGAGAAAGAGAATACTCGTAAGGAGATTATCAAGCTAACGGAGGCACTCACTGCTCTCGACTCAAACCCACAAAATGCTTCTGGGAAGACGGATCCTTACCTTGTCAAGCTCGGTTTACAAAGGCAACTCAAGCGTCAAATTGATGAAGAGAATTATCTTCACAAAGTAGGTTCTTATCAGCTTCTAGGTGATAATAAATTCTAAACGAAGACTAGGCGTATATCAATATTGAGACCAGTGGGCGTGAGTTGGAGAGAATTATCGTTGTTGAGATTCAAAAGTCTTTCGAGACCTACATCAAGCTTATCAAACTCGAAGGAGAAGGCCAAAATGACTTTGCACAAAGACTGACCACATCCACTCTACAACTTCCAGCTGACCGTGAATGGTCAGCTTTCGTTGAACGAGATTCGGGAATGCGTGGCTCTTCAGTTCCATTGAGGACCGTCAGTGATATTGAGTATCCTGGCCATCAGCACCCTGCTGCTCTTGAGGTCCGCTCCGGTTTGATGGAGAGAAAGTCTAAATACCTTAAATCCTACACACCTGGATGGTATGTCCCCGCAAAGATATAGCAATAAAGTGTCTACTAACGATGTTGTAGGTTTGTCCTATCATCGACCCATTTACACGAATTGTGAGTCTATAACCCTTCTTTCCCCATGATAGATACTAATGATCAACTAGCAAAGTATCCGATCGCACTAGTGATCCTGATCCAGTCATGTCGCTTTATCTTCCAGAGGCCTCCCTTGGAAAGCACTCTGAGCCTGGCGCCACATCTCATAAGTTCATCTTGAAGGCTCGTCAAACAGGTGTTCTCCATATGTAAGTATTGCCCATTTAACCCCACAAAACTCTCGTGGCTAACAGCTCACAGGGGCCATAACTGGGTTTTCCGTGCCGAATCTCATGAAGCTATGCTTGCGTGGTACGCAGATATTAAGAAACTCACAGAGGTGTCTGGTGCCGAGCGCAACGCGTTTGTTACGGGAGTGGTACATGGTCACCATGAACCTATCGATACTACCAACCCGGAGGAAACCAGTGACGATATCGGCCTAGACAATGATGAAGCCGACGAGATACCATACTCCACCAATGCTAGCGCTTTTGCGGTACCTATTGCGCAAGAAAATAAGCGGCCTGAAGGTGGTAGATTCCCCAGTGATCTTAATCTTAATCGTGGGGCGACCAGTGTGGCTGGTGAATCGGACCGCTCAATTATTGGTGCTGCTGGTGCCCTTGGTGGCTCTTACGGTAATGAAACACAACCTTCAGGGAGATCTCGCAGTGGCAGCCAGTCCTCTACCTGGTCTTACGATGAGAAGGTTCGTTTTATAACAAAATATTTTTGTGAAAGATAGGGCTAATGACCATAGCACCCTGTTCACAACACTATGGACGAGGAGGCCGATGAATTCCTTCCGGTTGGAGCCGAAATTCCTCCTGCTGTCGAACGCCGTATGTCAGTCAGACACGACTACACCGACCATGAAGCACTGGCCAAGAGCCAAAACCCCGCAAGCCGCCGCCGAGGACCCCCCTCCCGTAAGCCAACGGCCAGTTACGGAATTGACCCTGTTACCGGATTACCCGATATAGGAATGGGCGGCCCAGGATCGGCTCTCTCGGCCATTGATTGGAGCACTGTTATCGCTGCTAACGAGAATAAACCATCTAGCCCAACTTTCCAGCGAAGGCCCCCCTCTCGTAAGCCTACCGCTAGCTATGGGATTGATCCTGTCACCGGAATTCATGAGTATCCTGTCGAACATGGGCACCACTCGGGAGCTGTGGTGGGGGCACCCTCGATTTCTGAGAACGCCCCAACAAGGGCTCTTGAAGGTAGGCCCACTTCACCCCGGACGGAGTCTCAGAGCACTATCAGTGGCCTTCACTTCCCGGGTGAGTATCCTAAGAATACCTAGGCTGATTTTTGGAGGTTAAATTCGTTCTACGGGTTTCAACTGGATAACCAGGCTAAATTGCGAGTTTTTTCTTTTCCTTTTTTTTTTGTTGACTTGAGAATCTTTGGATTACACGGAAGCAAGGGTCTGCAATGTTTGAGCGGGAAATTGGCGAACATGTATTGAATGTTATGGTCGTTTTGCTTAACTACTCGTTTTTTTGTCTATCTGGATTACAAGGTCATTTGAGTATGGTAATTCACTGTAGCGCAACTTGATACCCAAGGAAACTATACTGCAACAACGTGGCTGTAGTTTTCAACGACAATATATTGTATAAATGAACTTGGGATAAGATTGATACCGCTGAGGTTAGCTGACAGTCGAGCCAAGGATGTGGTTACATGCAATTTACCTATCTATGTGATTTATGTGAAGGTAACACTATTTGATCAAAGCCACCGGAATTCGTGAGCTAATTGGAAGAGCTTCATAGAGCTTTATATAAAGTTTATCTAGTATCGAGAGAGATAGGAAGCGGTGATGGCGGCAGTACTAATTATGTATTAGGCAACTTGTAAGAGAAACTCCGAGTGATAGATCGTGACTAAGCCAAACACCTGAATGCCTGGCTGAAGCGAGTGATACAGTATGACCGATAAACTCAGTGACCACAACACACATGTCTCGGCATTTTTATGACCAAAAAATAAATTCCTGTATACAACAAGTATAGGATGAAAAATAAGGAAATAGGGAGAACACAAGAGAGTAAATGCAAATAGGATGGTTCTATCATTGAACAGAAACAGGTATGATGAACACCCACTCTACTTACTCGCACCCGAAGCAGTTCCTCAAGTTCACATACTTACTTGCAGGGTAGTTGATCAAATTTTCTGTTGTCTCAAGTGCGTGAATGCCACCAAATGTATCCACAGTAGTTTTGATCAGCGACCTCGGATCAGTGATTGGTTTGTCGCCGCTGAGTTCCCACCACATACCACCTGCGAGGCCTTTTGTGCAGATGTACGATGCCTTTGCTTCAGCGACATTTGGTGTATCATACGACACCATAACTCTCGAATTCGGATCATAGCACCAACTCGCAACAATATTCTTATCTTCTGACTCATGTGCACCTGGCCTTGCAAGATCCTTATAGTCCCAGACACCATTCTCCCAAGATCCAGCGCCGATGCCGGAGAATTGGTGGCCTGGTCCAGATGTGTTTTCGAAGGCGCGACCGTAAAGTGGGAGGCCCATGACAATCTTGTGAGACGGAACCCCACCGGAAATATATGCTTCGATAGCATCGTTGGCGTTGAAAGGGGTTGAAGCTGGGTGGTGATGTGATTTGTATAGATTTGCTTGGTGTCCTGCGGATGTGTCCCAAGAGCCGGCAAAGTCGTAGGCCATCAGGTTCCAAAAGTCAAGATATTGGTTCATTTCCCTCATGAGAAGTTTAGAGTAGTTGGCGGTACCGCAGGGTGCCTTTTTATAATAAGAACTAGGTGTTAACCTCCCCCCTCGCTTATAGGGATGTGATAGGTGATAGTTTGGATTTCTTACAGCAATCGTCAGAAGAAGCTTTGTTCCAGGACAGTAGCGAGCAGCATAGGCGTCTAATTGGCGGCGGCACTCTGCTAGGAGTAACACAAAGTTGTGTGCCTCAGTAGCATCTGAAGTGACCAGTGACTAGTAAGCACTCACACAACCTGGGAAGTCTTGCAGAATAGCATAAACATGAATCGCAAGGGTACCTTTAGGATATTCCCTATAAAGGACAAGGGTTAGGATTATATAGCCTCAACTTTTATTGAGAAGGATATGAACTAACCAATCAATATCAATACCGTCGAAACCCAAATCCTTCAAAAGTTCTATAGAAGTAGAGGCGAATTTTTCTCTTCCAGAGGACGAGGATGCTGGGGCTGCAAAGTTACCAGAGTATGTCCACCCTCCGATGGAAAGGAGGGTCTTGAGTTTGCGGTTGCGCTTTTTGAGTAAGAAGAGTTGTTTAATACAGCCATAAACATTGGTGCTAACGAAGATGAATTAACAAATTTTTGTTGCTACTTGGGAGGCAAGGTCTGAATTACCCAACGTCATTCCAGGAATCTGTGGGATAGTGCTTTTCTAAAACGATTTGTTAATATTTGCATTTCTATGCTTTAGAGATTAAGTACCAAGATCTGAGTAAGTATCACTCAAGTAACTAGAGATTTATGCGTGTACATGTAAGTATAAATATCATCAATTTAAAAAGATTCCTAAAGGCTAGAGGCTCCTACACTTCACCACTCTCTGGGCGAACATTTGCGAAAGAGTCTTAGACCAGAGAATGCAAACAGTTAGAAGCAGTCCTCGCTTTTTTGCTTTTTTAATTTCTGGCTATCGTCTAGGACTACTTACACAGGATATGGGTCAAATGTTCAGCTGGCACATCCTGCGGTTGATAGTTCCGCCCATAGATGCCCTGTGATGCAAGACTCAGTATCCAAACTGGCACAAGTTTTGTAGGAGACGAACCCAATTCACAAAGTAGGCCACAGATTTCTTTCCGGTCATTTTCCCGGAATAATTTGTGGTTGAAAATGGGCTGAAGAATGACGCTATGCGGCTGAGAGTTTTGTTGGTGGAGCGTTGTGTGGAGTTATCGATTCCTGGAAAGATGAAGACAGGTGTTAAAGCGAGCAAAAGTACGGAGATGGAGATAAAAATTCTATTATGAATGGTGCGAGAGATATTTGACATGATAGAGATGAATATGAGCTGTATTTATAGTTTTAATAGCCCGCGACAATATCTTTGAAAGCGTGGCGCAGCATGAGAGCTTGGACATTGAGTTGTGGGGGTGGAGTAGCTGAAGGTAAGACTGACCACGCACGCACGCAACATCAACTGTTTGATCCTGGGAAGACGTTTGCCATTGGAATCCTGGCAGTGCGAATAGCAGCAACGGTTACGTGTTTACCAGGTACATATTCTGGGTGAGGTTTCACTGCAGGCGCTGGGATGTAGAAGGGTAACTAAACACCATGTGAAGATCAGTACATGTACTTGCTAGGCACTGGACTTTCGATAAGGTCGTGGGAAGCGCCATGAGCAGATACACGGAGTTTTGCTTGTTGCTATCATATCATGGACAACACATACAGTACATGTTCTATAGGTACATAAAAAAAGTCCGGCGTAGATTGTTCTCTACATGTATTGTACAGAGACGATACCTAATGCAGCTTGTAGTTCTGAGATATCACGTGCCTGTCACTGCCACAAAATTTAGCGCCACATCACAGGCTGTGTTGCGGGGCTCACGCACACCCAACAAAAGACAGTCCCACGAGACCTAACCCTGTAATTTCACGCCCACAATTCGACTGCAACCTCACAACCAGCAACGGTGCGAGATCCGGGCACATCACGACAACATCCACTTTTACGACAGCTGCCTCGTTTTCCTAACGCCCCGGAGGGATCTCGAATTTCAATTTTAAAACAATCCCGCCCAAAAATCTATAATCATGTCGGCGGCCCGCAGCTCGATTTTTGATGCGACAGACAAGGACATTGAGATGCTCCTTGCTGCCCAGGCGCACATGGGCTCCAAGAACTTGCAAGTGCGTACACATTGGATATCAAGAAGTGGGGGATATGAAGGGTATTGGAAAGCTTTCAGCGCTGACTGGAAATGGCAATAGGTCCACATGGACCCATACGTGTGGAAGACAAGGCCTGACGGTGTCAACATCATCAACATCGGAAAGACCTGGTTAGTTTATTTCTTTACGACAGAAGCTACAGCAGCAATCAATGTACCTAATTGAAGTGCATTTATTGGAGAAACTCGGTCTAACAGTGCTTTTTGATAATTTATAGGGAGAAGATTGTCCTCGCTGCCAGAATCATTGCTACCATCGACAATCCGGCCGATATCTGCGCTGTTTCCGCCCGTCCCTACGGTCAGCGTGCTGTCTTGAAGTTCGCTGCCCACACCGGTGCCACTGCTATCGCCGGTCGTTTCACCCCTGGTAACTTCACCAACTATATCACTCGTTCTTTCAAGGAGCCCCGCCTTATCATCGTCACCGATCCCCGCACCGATGCCCAGGCCATCAAGGAGGCCTCATACGTCAACATCCCCGTCATCGGTCTGTGTGATACCGACTCTCCCACTGAGTTTGTCGATGTTGCCATCCCTACCAACAACAAGTCACGCAACTCCATCGGTCTTATCTGGTGGATGCTTGCTCGCGAGGTCCTCCGTCTTCGTGGAACCATTCCTTCAAGGGAGACCGAGTGGGACGTCATGACTGATCTCTACTTCTACCGCGACCCCGAGGCTGAGGACCAGAAGGCTGTCGAGGAAGCCGACAAGGTTCCTGGTGCTGAGGAGGCTGTGCCAGAAAGCGGGTTTGCTGCTGCCACTTCCGGTGCTGACTGGGATGTTGCTGGTCAGTCCGGAACCTTCGTCCCTCCTGAGGCTACTGGCCCTGCGCCGAGCTGGGATGCTGATGCTGCTGGTGGTGACTGGGCTACGGACACTGCTGCCGCTGCCGATACTTCTGCCGCTGTTACAACTGGATGGTAAAAAGGTTGGGATTAATGTGTTTCATTTTTTTTTCCTTACGACCAAATAAAAAAAATTTCAAATCTGGGAACTTCAAAAAAAAATTAGGGCTTTGTTTAATCGGAGTTCCAAAAGTTGTGCTTTACATACAGAGCCATGATCTGAGGTGGAAATTAAATAACCCAGGCGCTGCTGATATGATAGAAGCATGATATTTGTATTTGGTATTGGTAAATGATTTTCTTCGGTTTGTCAACTGGTCTTATGCAACCGCCGAACAGGATATTTCGTTTGGAGTTGTGGGTGGTTTCATCTCTCTGTTGTTTCAGTTAGGGGGGAGTAAAATGAAAGAAAGCAATACCCTTCCATACACGCCGCCCATAAGATTTTGCACTTTGAACTGATAAGAAGTAAAGATACCTCCATGTACGCACCCCATCCCCAATGAAGCAAGCTCCCTGCCAACCGAGCTTTTGTGTACCAATCTTCACCGGCTGCAGGTTTGGCGACCAGTTTTGCGTAGTAGTAGAGGACCCCAAGCACCGGTAAGAAATGAGCCCGGAGTAAAGATATGTGAAGTGCCCGTTTGGAAGCCAGTGCTCCGTTACATATTAAAACCGAGTCTAAGAGTGAGGTGCTGTTTGGGAGAATGTTGAGGGATACCAACGCTGAGGTTAGTAGTAGCTAAGGCCTAAACGTTGATACCAGCAGTGGGGTTGATTGGGGGACAGTTATGGTGGGAAAAAGCAAATCCGAGTTACTTTCGTTTTCATGTGTTTCCTAGACCCCACAAAATTGGCTGTAAAACACAACTGAATTTCCTAGAACAGGGTTTTCACCCGGACGGAGTTTCAAACCGCCAGAGCCCACTGTCGCCCTACACCGGAAATCATTTCTTTTTGCTCGTTCCTCGGCTTATATTTAGGTAAGTTGATTACCCACATGATCCATCGCTGAACTATAATAAGGGAACTGGGCCGAAAGTAGACTCCTCAGGATAGGAGAACTAACCCCGATGTCTTGAACAACTGACAACTCTTGTTCCCTTCCCAAGATCTTGGGCGTTTTTTATTTACTACTACTCATACGCCTCCCCCCAGATACCATGTATTCCCATGTACTTTAATGTTGAGTTATGCACCTACATGTAGTTCACAATGTTGCCCGCAATATTACACGCGATTATATAAATGTATACTTTACAAGGACCTCTGCTTAAATCAAAATTAAGACCTCTCTTGAGAAGAATATAGGTACCACTTCGGTAGATTGAGCCTCCAAAATGGCGTGATAGCAAGGTTAGCTATAGGAAAATAGGATCATAGCAGATCACTCAGTGCCCCAACTACATGGATTATTAAGGATCACAGGTTTTTCACTAGTAATCATCAATTCAGATCTAAAATAAGAATTATTAAGGTCCGGACTGATACTCTTAGGCCCTTCAGCAACAAGCCTAAATGGGGTTATGCGCGCTGATTGCCCCCGCAATGATTTTCTAGCCAATACCGTTTTCGGAATTTCTTACATATATGTATGATTGCGCGATGTTCCCACATGTACTCAACCGAGAGAGATGTAGGGTAGAGAGTACCACTTTATTTTCTAGGCCTGCTCATTGGTTGATGAAAAATTGGAGCATATGCGCCGACGAATCAAAAGCGGGATGAGGGGATAAATAAGATGTTACTTTGTTATTTTGGTAAGATTATGCCAGAAAAGGTTGTGGGAAATTTCCGCCTTGCTGACCCAAGAAACAGCATCCACCAGTCAATTCCGATTCCCTTATGGACACAGCCTCTTTTAAGCAAGGACCGCATGCATGGGCGCAAGTAGATGTGGCTTCGAGATGACAAGAAACTGTGCGTTGTCTGTGGCGCAAAGTTGCAGGGGTTCCACACACCTATTATTCCCACCTCTAGCAACCCTTTTGAAGCTTGGGCCTACCCCCAACCAAGCAAAGCTGCTGCCCGCTGCCATTCATTGCTACCCCTCCGAAGAACGCAATCTCACCTTTGGCTTCCCCTAGAAAAATAAAAATAAACAGTAACCAGAACAAGATTGGAGCCCCGCGCCCACAGCTTTCACAATAGAACTCCAATCGCGCCCTCGACATGAAATGGCCGGCGAAGACGGCTCCGTTGCTAATGGCGGCGGTTCGTCGTCTTCCTCGTCATCTTCATGGACTGCAGCCTTGTATGCTAACGAAATAACGGATTACCCCTTCTCTCTAGATGCTTTGAGAAAATGGATGATCGCTTTGTGAGTCGGGACCGAGGGCTTCGGGTTACTTCTAAGCTAATAAACGGGTTTGTGCAGCGTTGTTTGTGACTTCAATGTCGACATTGGTAAGTGACTGGAATAGCAAATGCGATTTTAAAGGGGCAGAGTTCATGGGGGGTTTGCTAACCCATCATAGGCGTCGAAGTGGAATACATGTTTCCTTCAACTCAATTCTCTCAAACGGATTTGCAAACCATATGTTTTAGCAGGTATGTATTTCTCGAATATCCTACAGATTACTTTTATAGGGTTTCCGTGTTTACTAATTTTAATTATAGCTTCCCTGAGCGTGTAAATTCAGATACGATCGAAGACTCGGCTTTTCACTTCAAGTTTCGCCATTCGTCACCCGAAGTCCCTTGCGAGCCTTCAGACGACGATCCTGGTTACTGGTACGGTTTTTGTTTGTTCCGCCAACAACGCGATACCTCTGTTAAGCGAAATTACCGTCAGAAATCTCTTGTATTAGTCTCACAACATGACTTTGCGCCATTATTTGCCCACCTGGTAAAGACAATATCAACGTTAGATTTTGCAGTGAGCCCTACGCTCATTGAGTCGGCATGCTCGAATATAGCTGCTTGGGCAGGTCCAGAGGCTGGAGTGCAGGAATTGCCGTTTTTGGGCTCACTGCTGGATGTTCATATGTATGGCGCTTCTCTTGGCTGCTTCATCATAACTCCCGAGGTTGTACTGAACAAGTGATTTTTCATGATTCATAGACCTCCTCATCCTTCGTTTCCATTACAGGGTCGTGTCACTGCCTCTAGTTCCAGAACAGATGTTAGAGTGGAATACAAAGAAATCCACACATCTGAACCCCTCGGCTCTTGGGCAAGGCTCGCGCAACTTCTCACGTCAATTTCAGAACTATACATTATCTTTGAGCGGGTATGATATGGTTTATTAAGGCTGTCGCTTACAGCGGCTTTAGAGTGATTTAACTAACACACATTATCAGGTCTTACTGTCCGAACCATTGGTGGTGTTAGCAGATGATCCAAGGACTTGTAGTGAATTTGTTTCTGCGGCCGTTGATTTGATTCGCCCAGTAAGCCTTAGGGATCTCAATTTCTAGTACCCTGCTAATTCTTGTGCCAAGATACCGTTTGGTGGTGATTGCCGACCATATCTCACTATGCAGTCAGGTAGGGAGGAGGACCTTCCCCATGAAACTCATATTTCTATTTGAATTCCTGTTAACACCATTCACAGATTTCTTCTTAAATGGCCACGAGCAGGTGAGAGCTTGAGAGCTACCCCCCCCCCCTTTTTTTTTACCCCTTGTTTCAACTAACAATCTTTCGGGTAAGATCCCTTTCCGCCACTACCTAATAGGCATCACAAACCCATTTTTCTTAAAAAGGGTATTATCGCAGGGGAAAGATAGCGCTTCTCCCCATGTTATTTACTTATCGGGCCCGGAAGTAAAGTAAGAGAGTAAATATCTTCTATTCCCAGGAAATGTGCTTATAATTATGTTGAGACGAAAATCTCACACTCTATATTCTAGTGAGCGCGAGTTCACAAACAACTTTATCACCAATGACACAAAAGGATCACTTGCCAAGGATCTGGTCTTTTTGAGAAAATTAGAGCATTATCTAAAGGACGAAGAGACAACACGTAAGCAATACATATTATTCCTTCCGTTATATTGTTTCTTTTGCTAAGTTTTCTTCTCTTCATGCAGCGCAAGAGTGTGGACGTTTTGTCCGACGTCACTTTGCACTCCTTTCGGCGTTATTCTTGGCACCCTTGAACCGTTACCTTGCGACTCTGACTACGCTCTCGCCAAACTCGAGGATGATTGATATCGCAAACTTCTCAGAGGAGGATTTCCTGACCAGTCTTTCGAAATACGGGTGCCAGGTACAGTTCAAGGGCAAGACCAGCTTCCACAGACATAGAACTGCGGAGGCCTTCTATCGCAAGTTCTGTCGAAGCCCGGGCTTTTTCAGGTGGCTGCAGATGAAGATAAGGCTGCAAGAGGCCGATGGGGGCAACGGTAACGGCGGTATCTCGCCCGCAAGTGACTATAGGGAAAAAATTGTAGATGGCGTGCAAACTTAAGCTTGAGATTGGGGTTTTTTGTTTTATTTTTTTCTTGAAAGTATATATGTCACTAGTTCTTATGGTGGATCTTTTGCCTTTCTTTTGTGTGCGTTCTTTTTGGGGAGTTATTTGTATATCCGAATACCACGGCTTAGTTGTTTTTGTCGTTTACCTTGGTGACTGCAGGCGTATGCCAGAGTCAGATTATCGTTTTAATAAGGAGAGAGAAAAAATGTTTTAGTTCTTTAGCATGCCTGCATGCGGCAGTATATTTAGCAGCGTTGAAGATCCGTATTTAGTTAATATAATTCCTGGCGGAGTTTTTATAATTCAAGTTCTAGACTTACGCGGACACGGGAGTGGGGTCCTATTCAAGTCCGGCAAATCACTTGGCGCCAAGGATTAGTTGCTGCCGGGGGCCGGGGGGGGGGGCCAAGGATTATTTACGCATAATTTTTGTTTTGAACCGCCGAATCTCAGGGATAACGAATCGGGCTGGGGGCTGGAATACCACCAATTGCCTATTGGTCAAGACGGACATACGCTGTAATTTGGCTCTGTCGGATTGAGGCTCAACAGGCATCTGGCCAATCCCGAAGCCTGGTAATATTCCAGTCCAGCCCAGTAATTCAAATATGAGATTGGGAATGGAGGGTGGGCATGAGGGCAGAATAGGCGGGAAAGAGTACTGGAGGGGGAGGTGGGAATGTATGTATGTAGGTAGTGCTGTGGGCTTCTACAGCTTTGTTACTGGTGGTTTGGTACGTGTTGTAGGTATATCCGGAACTCTACTGCTGGTGGCATGTATATAGATGTATTCTGGGAGGGTTATGTCTTGATGCAATTGCGATTGGAAGCCTTGAGCCCGGAGTAATCAATCAAATCATGTCTCGCGTTACAGCAGCTCTGTAGATAAATGTGCCTACATAATTGGATCAATTGTTAGCTACATACGCAGGTACAGCCCGTGCTCTCCATACTCTAGCTGGGGGGTAATAATCTACTAACTTACTATTCGAAGATATATATATTAACCGCACGTGATCTTTATGTCATCACGCATCCGTTATCCGTCCCCGCGACCTTCATCTCCCTCCCCCTTCCTTCCCACGGCGCCCAACCTCCCCCCACAGCCATACACATGCACCACCGAGATGCTCGCGAGCCTCCGCTCCTCCACCGCCCCCCGCCGCCGCCACCTCCTCCTCCTCCGGAGCTACGCAACCGAAACCGAGCACACGCGGTGGCCCCCGGGGCCCCTCCCAACACCGTACCAGATCTTCAACTACAACCCGAAAACGCCGTACTCGAAGGCGCGCTACCTGCAGCTGGTCAAGCTGTACCACCCCGACCACGCCCGCCACAGCGACATGGACATTGCGGACGCGGTGCGCACGGAGCGCTTCCGCCTCGTGGTCGCCGCGAACGGGATATTGTCGGACCCGGCGAAGCGCGCGGCGTATGACCGCTTTGGGCTGGGGTGGAATGTGGCGGGGGAGGCGAAGGCCGGGTGGTGGCGCGAGAGGGAGGGGTTCGAGGCTGGAGGGTATGGGTCGGGGGGGGTCAATGATCCGAGTAGGAATGCCACATGGGAGGACTGGGAGAGGTATTATCAGCGCAAGGCGGCGGCGGAGGCGGGGAGTAGTGGTGGGGGTGGGGGCGCAGGGGGGCAGGAGACCCTGTATACGTCGAATAGGGCGTTTGTGGTGATTGTGGCGTTTCTGGCGTCGCTGGGCGGGATCGCGAATATCAGCAGGGCGAACAAGAACGGGCATCTGTTCCTGGACCAGACGGACAAGAGGTCGGCGAGTATCGGGAAGGAGCTGGAGTGGAGGAGGAGGGAGGCGGTCAGGCTGGGGGGAAAGGACGAGAGGATTAGGAATTTCCTGAGGGTGAGGGATCCGGTGGGGTATGGCGTGGAGGTGGAGCAGGAGAGGGAGGAGAGGGTGAGGAGGTTGTTGCCGCCGGAGGAGAGGTGTATCAGTGATGATATACAGAAGAGGAGGGTCGACACTTGATGTGGCGGCGGCGGCGGCGGGCTTTCCTTTGTATTTATGTATGTATGTATGTATTTTTCCTTCCTGTTCTTGCTTTGGACGCCTCTGTCGTATATATATATATAGCATTGTGGCAGAGGCGTGTTTTTTCTTTCTGTACTCCTGTTTTTGTGGGCGTTATGGGAATAATTATAGGCTGTGCTTTGTCCACGAGTGGCAGTAATCATTCACCACCTCTGTAAATACCCAGAGTAAATCTTTGTGCTGCCGATACCCGGACGGCCCTCTTGAGGCCGACGTCCCGAATCGATATAACTCCAGCCCGCGGCGGGGGAACAACCAATATGCGCATTGAGGGGATCGATCGACCACGCTTCTACATATGTAGACCCCATGCCTGCGAATCCACCCGAGTGATAGATCATGATCCGGGTCTCCTGCCGGCGCGTAGATTGGCTACGCACGCCGTAGTGGATCTTGGTCTCCTGTGCTGTTTTGTGGCGGCGACCAACCGTACCCGCCGCCAATGCCTGCATGCATGCATGCATGCACGGTGGCCACTGATCTTGACCAGACACCCCCCCCCCTCCCGTTCGGTCTGCTGTAAGGATTTGTTTGGAGTCTAGAGACCTTCGCTAGCTGGGTCGTGTATGGCCCCGTGTTGCAAGGGCAGACGGTCCGTCCGTTCGACGTGTGCGGGGCTTTGGTGGTGATATCTTGCGTTCCGGATCATTACCCTCCCTGGCTTGAGTGGGTGTGGGTGGTCATGGACGGTCACTCGGTCGTTAGCTTGGCGCAATCAATCAATCAGGGACGTCACTTTTAGTATCGGTCAATTGTTAAGGAAAGAGTCTATTACTATATATATTATATTATATATTATTATACTATATACAGGGCCCGGCGGTCTACTAGGCACTCGAATAGCGGGGCCTATAAGAATCATACCCGCGCCTGCCCGAGCCCTTCCCATGGGCACCCCGCACCCCACCACCTCCCTCGTCACCCTGCACCCCACCACCTCCCTCGTCACCCCCCTCCCCACCTCCCCACCGCCCCCACCCCACCCCAGCGCCGCCTCCTCCTCAGCCGAAAACACCTCCGGCACAGTCCGCGCATACTGCACGAACCGATCCCAGTCACACAAGCGGTCAAACGGGCTCCGCAGCCACGCGCCCAGCTCGTGCAGCAACAAGCATGCATTCCCGGGGCCCAGGAAGTCGGCGAGCATTGCCTCTGCGGCGCCGGAGGCGCCGCGCAGGTCCACGGCTTTGAGGATGGCGACGACGTATTCGAGCAGGAACTCGCGGTCGCAGGGGAAGACCTGCAGCTCGCGGCGCAGGAAGGTGCGGGCCCGTGAGAGGAGGGGTGGGGTTTGGCGGAGCTGGCGGGGCGTGGGCGGCGGGCGGAAGCGCGAGGTGGGGTTGCTGCCGATGTGGTGGGAGCGGAGGTTGTGCGTGTAGATGTAGTGGCGGCGGAGGAGGGCCGTGGGGGTGCGGGGGGGCGTGGGGGGGTGGTGGCGGCGGCGGTGTGTGCTGGTGGGGGGTTTGATGGGGTGCTAGGGTGTGGTTAGTTGGTGTTTGTTTGGAGGCGAGGTGGACTCACCTTTATAACCGTTCCTAGCGTCTTGTCGGCTACGGAGAGGACATTGACGGCCGTGTTGCAGAGCGGGCACGACGGCCGCACCTCGAGCCAGTTGAGCAGACAGAGGTAGTCGAATGCGTGCTGGCACGGCGAGGCGACTGCCCGCTCGCTGATGGGGTCCAGGCAGATTACGCAGTTCTCGGCGGTCTCGCCCGCGGGTGCGGAGGCAGCGCTCATTTGCGGGGCGGCGGAGGTGGAGGACGAAGTGGACGAGGAGGAGGAGGACGAGGACGGATGTCGCGCGGTAAGGTGGAGAGATAGCTCCCGGTTTGGTATGTGTACCCGATCTCCTCACTCCCCTAACCCTGGTGCCAAGGCTACGGGGGCAGGGAATTCAATTCAATTGTCAGCAGAGCATGTGAAGGGCAATCTCTTTCTGCGGCCGTGTTGGATATGAATATAAGTAACCATCAATCAATTCAATTCGATTGGCATTCCTCCCCAGCCATCGATATTATTCAGGTACATACAATACAGTCATACTCGAATACGGGTGCTGCGCGCCCGGGTACGACCCCGGGGGGCCAGTGATCCAGTAATCTCAAAACTTTAAGGACCCCCCAACAGATTCTCAAAACGACTGAACCGGGGAGTGTAATTATACAAGTGTATGAATGTATGCAGCCAGAATTGTATGTAATTCAATCCCTACACGGCGGACAACCGTGCACCGGGATGCTCGATTGCCGAGATGAGACGAGTGCCTGGTGCTGGATTAATTGTAATTGTAATGGTAATGGGATTGGCTTGCCTCGGTACGGATGGCATCACTCGGGTCTACAGGAGTAAATACCTAATTTGCTGCTACTAACTAACTACCGCTGCTGCTACTAATTGCAGCTAGCTGGTGCCTGACCGTTTGTAAAGAGAAAAGAAGACAAGGAGAAGAAAAGAAGAAATAAAAAAAGCTTATTTCATACCCAGACCTATCTAGTCTACTACGGGCAGCCCTCACTTAGAGTACCGCAGCCCCCTCCCCCTCTTGACGGCGCCGCCCCTGCCACTGCCACCACCGCGGGAGCTACCGCCGCGCCTGGGGGCCTTGGGAATGGTCGAGGCAGTGGGGGTGGGCGAGGGCGCGCGCGGCTCGCGGACAAACGAGGTGTCGGTGGTCCTGCAAGCAATATGGTCAGCCGGAGGGTGGTTTTATAGCTAGGTAGGTAGAGAGGCAGACATGAAGGTTGCTTCCGCGTCCTGCTCGGCGCGCCACTGGTCAGGCTCGTACGGGTTACTGCGGCCTTGTCCTCGTCAGTGCCGTTATCGGAAATGCTGCAGAGGTATATATACCCAACGACGCTTCATGCTCCGCCGCCCTCTTGAACGACTCTTTGATCGGCGCCTTCCTACCACCCCTCTCATCAGCACTCTTTCCCGGGGAAGAAAAGGGAAGGGAGGAGAAAAGGGCATACCTCGGTAAAGTCCATGCAAAAGGCGTTCATGTTGAGCCCATACAGGAAGCTAGCGAAGCTCTCGCTGAAGCGCGAGACCGAGTCGTGCATGATCTGCAGGTCGCCCATGTCCGCCTCCAGCGTTGCCATGGCGTCGCTCAGCTCCGCGAACTGCGGGGCCAGCGCGTTGAGGGGGAAGGGCTCGTCGCCGCCGCTGTCGCGGAGGGAGCTGCGTGAGTTGGAGCGGCGGAGGGGCGTGGCGGGGCGGGAGGGCGGTTTGGGGGGTGCGGGGGTCGACATTGTGGTGGTGGTGGTGGTGGTTGGATCGGGATATTGGTATTGGGTTTGGGTATGGGGACTGGGATGGGTTGCGAACAGACACAGGCGCGCTAGGCCGTGTTGGGAATGGATGCGTGCGGATACCGAACGTGCCGGTCGCGCGGGTGGACATCAGCCCGGCGCTTGACGACAAACCGGAATTGGAGCAGGAGAACTCGGAACGGGGGAAGCCCCGCAGACCGACGCTGACGACATGATTCTTGGGAATTGGGGCAGAGAGAGAGAGACATGTACGAGTAGGAAGTATACTATCTACAGTCTACAGCGGGCCCTGATATCATTACTCCGTAGAGAGAGAGGGAGAGAGAGTCTGTGTGTGTGTGTGTGCCTTGTGCCTTGTGCCTTGTGCCTTGGGTGGGCGGTGGACGTATGTACGGGGCCCTGAGTAGAAAAGACTGTGAGTGTTACGACATCAGCAGCCGTTTCAAACAAGGCGGGCCCTTTTCTCTCTTCTACATATTCCATGTTCCATACTTCATCGTCATAATCTCACTCAACCTTCTATCTATCCCATCCATCCACTCGAAGAATTAAGAGCAAGAATCTAAATAAAACATACCGCACATACTATTACAAAAACGAACCCCTCCCTGCTGCGCCTCTCTCGTTCTCGTTTCCCCTCGCTCGTCCCTAGGAACGGGAAAAAAAAGAAAAAAAAAAAAAAAGTGACACACCACAATTAATTAATTGCGGGCGTCCAGTATAACAGTACCGACTGCCCCACCGATAGAAAGAAAGAAAAGAAAGAAAGAAAGAAAAAACCCATAGTCATCATATATATGTGGAAGGCCTTTACCCGCTCATCTCCTCGACGCCTCATCTTCGCAACCAACCGTCGGCGCCCGCACACGTCATCAAGCAGCAGCAGCAGCAGCAGCAGCAGCAGAAGCAGTAATACTGGTTATAAGTACCACCGCCGTCCCCACATCCACATCCACAGCCTCCACAACCTCTACAACTACTAAATCTAGAACTAGAACTACAACTAGAACTACAACTACTTTCCTGGCCGCGTCGCTTGCTGTGTCGGTGTTTGCTGCCGTCAACGAGAAGAATACTGCCTCGTTACCGTTCAGTCTCTGGGCACCTACTGCTCCGCTGAAAGAAGAAGAAGAAGAAGAAGAAGAGGAAGAATACGAAATACCACCACCAAACATGGCACCAGGCCGCGCAGGGAACCTGACAAAGGAGGAGGAAGCAAAGCTCAAAGAGCTCTGGACCGCCACGCTCACCGTCTTTGGCGTCGCGCCCCCGGCCTCCGCGTCGCCGTCGCCCCCATCCAGCACACCCACCACCACACCCCCGCCGCCAGAGTCGCCCGAGAAGAAAAAGAAGCTGGGCCGCTTCCTGTCGCGCAGGGGCAAGCCGGACTCGGAAAAGGCAACGGAGAAGGGCAAGGAGAAGGAAAAGTCCGCGGAGGAACAGCAGGAGGATAAGTATGGGCAGACAAAGGAGTTTAGGGCCGCGCTGGCGAGCCAGACTCCCGCCGAGCTGAGAGACGCGTTTTGGGGAATGGTGAAGCATGATAACCCCGATGGGCTGCTGTTGAGGTTTTTGAGGGCGAGGAAGTGGGATGTGGAGAGGGCGCTCGTCATGATGGTGGCCACGATGGGGTGGAGGAGTAAGGAGATGGATGTAGGTTCTTTTTCTTTCCCCCCCTCCGACTTTCGTTTTGGTGGTTTGTGCTAATTGCGCGCGTGTAGTTCGAGGAGGTTATATCAAAGGGCGAGGCGGCATATGCGGCGTCGCCGGATCAGGGATTCATCAAGCAGCTGAGGATGGGCAAGTCGTTTCTTCACGGGACAGATAAAGAGGGGCGACCAATCTGTGTGGTCCGCGTTAGGCTGCACAAACAGGCCGACCAGAGCGAAGAGGCGCTGGAGAAGTATACAGTGTACATCATGGAGACGGCGCGCCTGATGCTGCGGGATCCCGTCGACACCGCCGCGGTCGTCTTTGACATGACCGGCTTCAGCATGGCGAATATGGTACGCCCCTCCCTTCTACTATTTGCAATTGTCCCTAACTAACACGTGACGACCAGGACTACGCCCCCGTAAAATACCTAATCAAGTGCTTTGAAGCGCACTACCCCGAATCGCTCGGCGTCTGCCTCGTCCACAAGGCCCCCTGGATCTTCCAGTCCATCTGGTCCATCATCCGCGGCTGGCTCGACCCCGTCGTCGCCTCAAAGATCCACTTTACAAAGTCCGTCGAGGACATGGAGGCCTACATCCCGCGCTCAAACATCCTCAAGGAGCTCGGCGGCGACGACGACTGGGAGTACGAGTACATCGAGCCCGTCCCCGGCGAGAACGACAAGATGGAGAAGGGCAAGGCGGAGCGCGACGCGCTGCTGCGCAAGCGGGAGGCCATGGTCAAGGAGTTTGAGGACCTGACAAAGAGGTGGATCGCCGGAGAGGAGAATGGGGGGGAGAGAGCGAGGGTGGCGGAGGCCCTGAGGAGGGGGTACTGGCAGCTCGATGGGTATGTCAGGGCGAGGACGGTTTATGATCGGACGGGGGTGCTGGGCCAGGATGGCAGCTTGGCGATGTATAAGTATAGGGAGAAGGGGAAGGCGGTGGCTGCGGGGGGGAAGGTGGCGCCGAGCGCTGCGTTCAATGAGATTGATTGAACGCGCGCGCTGCGGGTGTCGGGTTTGGTAGATATGTAATTAGTAGCTGGGATTTTTCTTTCTTTTTATGGTTATGGATTCCTTTTTTTTCTTCTTTTTCTTCTCAGAGGACTTTTTTTTCCCTTCGTGGATCCTTTCTGGAGTTAGTATGAGTGGCGTGGCGGTGGTGATACTTATTCTACATAGAGGGATGGCTTCTTCTTTTGCTTTTGCTTTTGCTTTTGCTCTTTCTTTTGATAAATGGCGTGAGGTCTGCTTGGTTATTGGGGGGTTGTAGGTAACTATATATATATACCATACATTACATTACATTACATACATACACCGGGAGGCCCGACGTGGTGTTGTAGAGTGGCAGGCAGGATAGCTAGCTAAATACATCACATAGCGGTCACAGGCCATCACTCGCACCCGCCAGACAAAATAAGATGGGAGACACCCGGAGTAACGCAGCCGTACGCGGGTATCCACAGCCCCGATAGTACAATCCTCTTATCTACTAAGCACTAATCCCGGGAGCGGGGGCGGGGGCCGGGGCCATGCAGCCGGTCTTGGCCCGGGCCCCTCATATATTGCCTTTACCGAACGTCACTACTTTATACTATTCTATTCACACCCCACCAACCATCAACCACCCCCAATCCAACCACCAAACAAACAACCAAAAATGTCCACCACCGCCGCCTGCCTCTTCTGCCGCATCATCCGCGGCGAGATCCCCTCCTTCAAGGTCTGCCCCCCTCCCGCCCGCCCCCCCCCCTTACCTTCCCCTCAACACACACTGACAGCCCCCAGCTCCTCGAAACAGAAAAGATATTCGCCTTCCTGGACATCCAGCCGCTGTCGCGCAGCCACTGCGTACCCCCTTCCCCCCCTCTCCCGTCTCTCCCCCGCTAATAACAACAGCTGGTGATCCCAAAGACGCACGGCGAGCGCCTACACGACGTGCCAGACGAGGAGCTCGCGGAGCTGCTCCCGGCCGCGAAGCGCCTGGCCGTGGCGACGGGAGCGGCCGATTATAACATCTTGCAGAATAATGGTGCTGTTGCGCATCAGGTTGTTGGGCATGTGCATGTGCATATGGTGAGTCTTGTCCGGGGTGGGGAGTGGGGTGGGATGGCTAACGGGTGGGGGGACAGATTCCGAAGCCGAATGAGAAGGAGGGGTTGATTGTGGGGTGGCCGGCGAAGGCGACGGATATGGATGCGCTCAAGGCGCTCTATGAGAGTGTTAAGGCGAAGATGTAAGTGTGGGACTCGGGGGTAGAAGCTACGGGGGTGGTGCATCATGGAGACATGTATGTATGTATGTAGCTTCGGAAACAATTTTTAAAGTTGTGGTTATGGGCTCTGGCTGGGTAACATTTATTTTTTGCTAACCAACTAGTTTGAAATGGACCGTGATAAACTTTTGGCAAATGATAAAAACCCATTTTCCCAGTGATAACCCGCTCTATGGTCACCGAATACAACTACGCCTCCCCTCCCCCTCTAACTGTGACCCCCAATGCTCAGTTTCCCATTATATCTGCACAAAGAGTTAGTATTTGGGATCAAAGTTTTTCGTTTCGAACGGGTAGGAAGCTTACCGGATAGAAAAGATCCTGTTCCCCGGCCGCTACAGAGGGTCTGAACGAACTGCGACGCTCAAAGCTTCACAGGAAAGAGACTCAGGCGTTGCCATGCATGCAAGATACCTGGGAAGGCCTGCGGGGTCTGGAACCAAAGGCTTCAAGTAGAAGCCTTATTTTGTGTTAAAAGTCGGCACTGCTCAGGTGCTGCTGGTTCTCGTCGGCGTGAGCGAGTCCATGTAGCTTCCAGTCTCATTCCCGGCCCTGAGCCTATTCTCCCCGGTGCTCACATAACACACGGTATTACGTCTAGTTTTCTGTGTTCGCTTCCTGATCATTACCCCCACCGCCTCCTCCACCGCCTCCACCTGCCTCTCTAGTGAGATTTCTGTATGGTAGTCTACGCCGGAATCACCGCCCCCGGTATCCGCTAGGACCCTCAACACTCTCCTCTGCAGGTTCCTCATTTCGCCCACCATGGTCTCGAACTCCAAGTGGATATTCTCAACATATCCCCTCGCCTTCTCCTCGTAGCTTCCCACCGCTGTCAGAAGTGCCTGGCTTTCTCGTATCTTGGCCTTTCGCACGACACTGGCGCTGGGGATTTCCCAGCCAATCCTGGCCCATGGGGAGTCCTCTTGCCTTTCAATGGCGACAAACTCCCGCACTATCTCGTCGTAGATGAGGTGGTGTTGTTGACAGAGGGCATCGAGTGAGGTTGCGATGGACTCTCCGGAGGATATTAAAGCTTTGAGACTCGCGTCTAGCAGGAGTGCTGTCTTCTTGTAGTTTTCTTGTAGTGGGAGGGTAGCGTGTTCGGTGTTTGCCTTCTTTGGCATGAATGGTATACTGATATACCTTCCCCGCTGCTGCAACTCAGAGAACTCCCCTAAAAACTCGCGATTTACTCCTAGGAGCCTAGTTTGGAATAAGAGTTAGCCTATATGATCAATACTAACGGTTTATGCGTTGAGGAACCTACTGGTCGAATATTTCTCCAACATTGATCTCAAATGCCTGCAGAGCACTCACACCCTGCCGTGCATCTGCGGAAAAACGGTCTAGTTTTCCTCCTAGTGTTTCACTGCAGGTCAAATCACTATGTTTAACAACTGTGCCGAGATCATTGACAATCATTTCCCCTTCCTTCAGCAGGCGCGCGAGTGCCGACCCGCCGGTTGCGCTCTCGATAACATTTTCAAGTGCTATTTCTATTGACATCAGAGTAGGAAAATCGATGGAAGACGAATGTGATGGGTAAGTAGTTTTGTATTGATTGATAGCTGTAAAATATGGAGTAGAAATAACTGAAAATAGCGCCAGAATAGCGCCACTGGCAATAAGTAATACAAGAAAGGCCGCCTTTCCAAGTCCAAAGAGGCAACCTAGACGGAAGACAGTTTGATTTGCGCCCTTTGGAAGCACCATCTCTAGGCTTGTTTTATGCTCTAGCTCCAGCCCGGGGAAACCAAGAGTCGATGTTTTCCGGGTGGGGATTTGGGGTGGGTCATCTATTTTGGGTTTTGAGTTACGGTCTAAGGGGAAGTACGAAGAATCAGATATATTTCTAATACGGAATTCTAGGGCTGGGGGAGACAAACCCCTATTACGCTTAGATTCGAATAGACTTGTGAAGCTTGGAATACCACTTGTCTTCCTGCTGGGCACCTCTGGGCGGGTTTTCCTCTTCTCTTTCTTATAAGTAAACGGGGAGATGATTGGCATATCGTCTGGGGAGCTTGGAGATGATTCAGGTGTTGAATGATATGAAGGAGCAGGAGAAGAAGTCGGTTCCGATATATACACATTGTTCAAAGGTGCTACGACGGTTCTTTGAGAGTCATCATTTTGGGGCCTTCTTTTCTCTAAAGAAAGCCTGTCCCTTCCGCCATATGAGAGGAGAAACTGAGCAGTTATTGGAAAGGGCAACTGCGGGTTTGGCTGAAAGGTTGGCAAGCCGTTGGATTTGATCCCTTGTGGGAATTCCTGGAGCTTCATCTTTCCCCGCTTTGCCTGCTGCTCTGCGAGCCACTGGGCTCTCCGTTCGTAGATTGGGACACGGTTGTATCCTGTTAGGACCTCAAACTCTGTTGATTGCTCCCCACTGGATAGCTGTTCCCACTCAGCGGAATCACTGTATGGTGTAGTTGGGGTAGAGGAGGAAGGAGACTCATATGTATCTTCCTCGAGTTGGTTCAAATCAAGCACAAGTTCTTCTGTAGTCTGTGCAGTCTCCATGGTGACACTAAGGTCTTCTTGTTTTTGATCTATTGGGTTGATGTTGTGGGGATCTTTTCCCGGGAGTGAGTTGTCTTGAGGTTTTTCTATTTGGTTGGGCATGGGTTGTTTGATTTGATCGTTTTAGTGGTTTGTTCGAGTTTAGAGTTTAGAGCTATAGAGCTAGACGGCCGGAAATGCTTTAAAGTTCTGCTAACGAAAATCGCTGGATGAATGGGAACAAAGAAAACAAGAGATCGGACAGTGACACGTATTTATCTATTCTGTACAGCGGAATCGAAGTACACTACATATTTTACGGGCGTTCACAAATCCAACCAAAGTACCAGCTATCACGCGCTTGTATGTCATCCACCGATGTCACTACATACCTACTTAAATATGAGTCTCTCTGTCCATATTTTAAGTGGCATCGGGCGCCCTTATAACCGCAGAGATTCTATGACGTTCTAAGTCTCGTGTTTGGCATAGCTGTTTGGCTGGTGGCTGTGATTCATACAAAAGTACGAATAAAACCAAGCTGACACGGCCGCTATTTGAATAGAGAGAAACCGTGAACAGAGTAATCTCTTGTTCGTAAATGTTGTTGTGGCTGAGTAGGGCTCGTGAGTTGAGGTTAGTCACACATGCTGGCACGTGCCAAAGTTGTCAACACCTGGTCGCCCACCGAGATCCAAACCCTACCCCTGGTGATCAACACCAGAACCAGGAATTCACATCATGGAAAGGATTCACGGAGATAGGACCCGCACTCATAAAGCCACACGTGTAGTTGGGCCTCGAGTCGCAGCCGTAAATGTGGGACTGCCTGTAGTAAGTCCAAGTCTGCCCGCAACCTTGGCAGGCCTGGTCCTCAGGTTTGTATCTCGTCTGAGAGGGGTAATTTTGATTCCAGGGTGGCATCTCAACTTTAGAACTACAGGGCCGGGCGACTAGATACCATAATTGTAGGAATTCGGCTTTCTAATCGAAAATATAATTTTTATCTAGTCAGAATTATTTAGTTACTAATTCGTGATTATTAATACACGATTATTAACCATGCTTACTAGTTGGAGGGTGCGGGGGGGGGGGGGGGAGTAAGTTGGCGTACTGTACGCCGAATTATGCCCCTCTACCCCTGCCAACATACAAAGTACCTTTCTTACGGTCGAGTTGCAAGTTGTCCTAGGAAAAAAGTGGGCGAGGTGCCCTCTTTAAATAACAGGCCTGCCGATCTGCACCACACCTTTACCTAGCAGATCCTTTCACTGGCAACTTCGCCCCTAAGACATACCTACCTGGGCTACATGTAGTGGTAATAAAAATAGTTCTAGGAGTACTTAATATCGGGTTGACAACTGTATTACAGCGAAAGCCTTCTATCAGGATACACTCGCAAATAAAAGAAAACGTACCAAAGAACACCAAGCTTTGGTATCAGTCTTGTGAACCGGCCTCAGTACTTGCTCATGAGCACTACTATAAGAGTTTTGGGATCTGATAGACCAGGTGTTTCCATCCTCTGTAGGTTTCGCTCCAAAACGGGTTACTGTGTTGACAGTTTAAAGAGTCGAGTTCACAAATCATATGTGATAAGGGAGGGGGGAGCCCTTTAAGCACAGTGGGGTTGAGGGTAAGTGATTTGGGTTGTTACCCGGCACTCCCACCCACACGTATATAAGCAAATACTTTTAGGGTCCTTATATTAATAAATTGTTCTCCATGATTTTCCACCTCCAATAATCCATGCGATAAAAAAGAGCAGCGCCTCCACATAAGAGGCGGCGGGTACGTGACCCAATTGTTGCTAGGGATTCTCTTTAATAGGTCAATCGTTCTGACGATATTTAGAGTACATGTATCAGTATTTAGCGGTGCGGTACATGGGACCTACTACATGTGGCTGCAGGTTCCACTAATCAATCTCATGCTATTAATTTTAACCACAACCCTCGGACGAATACATGTGATACCCGGGATTTGTATCATGAAGCAGTTAGGGGCTAACTAAACGGTATATGGCAAGTTTAGTAAGAAAGATCCAATTTTCTCAAGGAAACGAAATTAAGATTGTACGGAAATATACTGGAACAATAGCCATAAAACTCAAAAATGGAGAATATAGGGATAAGGAGCAGCAAATCAACCAGCCCAGAACTTTCCAGAGATATGTAGTTAGATACAGTAAGGGCTTCAAATAGCAGAGCACGCTATTCAAGGAGGCCTGATCATACGCTCTACTGCTGTAGTCCACAGTTCTAGAAATGGGTCTAGAAATTTGCATAGGGGTGAGACCTGCATCTCGTTTCGGAGAAACTCGTCTATGAGTTTCATCACCGGCCCATAAAACCATGTAGATGGTTGGAGGACATCCCAATCCAGAGCTTGAAACTCTGAAACCCCTTCAAAGAAAAAGGGGTCAAGATCATCTGGTGGCTCGTCTACTATCACTGAAGTATCATCAAGAGTATCTCCAAACATGAGATCTCGGACGGTTAATCTGCCATACGCGGCGTAGTTGTTGTCGTTCATGGTAGAGATTCTCCGTTGATTCCTACGTGCCCTCTGAGTACGGCGAGCTAGGGTCGCTGCTCTCGCGTCGCGTTCCGTTCGCCAGTGTGCGATCGCGAAATCCCAATGCATATCGGTTGTGAAAGGCATATCATCTGCTCTTAAACCCCTGAGATCCTCATCCCAATCGCCGAGGCCGAGGCTGGCAGCATTGATATCTTTGACCGCAAAGCTATAGGGCAGAAACATGGACGTCTCCCAATCTATTATCGCATTGATATCCGGCGAGTTGTTGTGGCACATTATGTTGAACCCATGGTGTAGATCGCCATGGTCAAAACAGAAAGGAAAAGTAGCGCTGGGCGCATCTAATTCTTGCCATCTCTCGCGGAACTTTCTCGTTTCATATGCCTGAGCGCGGTATTGGATATGATTGGAGAAACCTTCCGGGTTCCAATCGAAGACAGACCGAAACCTGGTCATAATATAGGTTAAAAAAGCTCCGTCTAAGGCGCCTTCCCAGTAAACTGTTTCTCTTTCTATTCCTGCCTGACACCATTCCTGTTCGCTAGCGACGGGGTCCGTGTGGAGATAAAATCTCGGATCCATAAAGCCCTCAAATTCAGCTCCCATTGAACGATGGCCTATGGCATGATATGGCATGCGACCAAGAGCCCCATCCGGCGTCACCCCACCAATCCGGTTCGAGCGTATTTGCATCATTGATAGGCGAAACAGGGCAAGCTGGCGCACAAATCTCCGTTTCTCCCTGACAGTCCAGCCTAGACAACCAGTTTCCCGATTAGTTGCGCGATAATTTGACCCAAATATATATTCCGAGGCTATATAGACATTATGTACTGCAGCTGTCCCATCCGTTGGATATTCGGTGAAGTTGTCATAGACCTGCGGAATATGACAATGTTGGTGCCTACCGTCCTGGCCCCACTGTGCGGCTTGAAGCATACCGCCGACTTCGTTGGCTCTCCGATGGAGGTTCCTAAGCCGCGGCCCAATGCCTTTGTAGATGAAGACGCCTTCGCCGAACTTGCCGTCGCCATGGGTGGCGGGTCCGGGGAGACGATAAGCATATATTTGTCGTCCCTCATGAGTTGCGCCCATCACATTTTCCCCATCTCGGAAAATAAGGTCCTGATAGCCCTCTCCAAGCCTGGTAAACAGAGCGGGGACTTCCGTCATCATATCTACGGGTACGCGTATTTCTTTGTTGGGATCTTGGTCCATGTTGTTTTTTTCTTTTGACCTTTTCTCTCACTCGGTATTGTTAGCTGTCGGTGTTATTTATATTGCTGTAAGCTAGATTGCAGTTAAGAAGGGTGGACAAGCTTGTACTAGATGCAAAGATTTTTTGCTATAGAATATGATTACGACCCTAAAGTGATGGGCCGTGTGATCTCAGTGTATATATATATATATATATCGTTTTCCCGTCGAGCTTGCTATTCTTTGTCCTCCTGGTCTGATACGCGGGGCTGCATTGTAATAATTGAGGAAGCTCTTGGCAGTGCAATAAATCTGGTAGAACAGGTCTTTGTTAGACTCGTGCGCACCTCTGACATTTTGACCCTTTGTGCTTGCCCCCGCCCCCCCCCCCCCCGCTATTCTAGTAGGTAGTGTAATGGCCGTTGAGTCCAGTTAGGCCTTGCACTGATCTGAGATCTTCCACTTCTCCTCTCAAAAAGCCTGAGGCATTGAAGCTCCCTCAATGGACTAATTTAAAGGCTGATGGTTTCAAACAGTAAGAACTCTACTAGCTAGGTGTCCCTGACTAGGCTAATGAAAACAACAGGACCGCATAGCTGTTTATATAACCAAGTTAGCCAATTATTCTGCACAGCACTCGTTAAAGGGATAACCGATGCACTTCTACCTACTTCGGCGTAGAAAGCTGTGTGATTACATATCCTCCATGACACGGTTATAGCGCGGTGATTCCGGAGATAGAGGATTTGTCGAGATGCAAAGCATGCACAGCTATGAGGTACATGGAGGTACCTGCATGTATGTGTTAGTTAGTAGAAGTCCTGGGCTATTGCTGATAAATCAGCAGGCGGGGGCAGGTCTCTCGGTTACAGTCTTTCGTTCTTCTTCTTCCCTGCACCAAGGCGGGTAAATTAAACAAGCTCTCTTATCGTTATGGCGCAATGGGGTGACGATGTCGAGGGAGTTAGACTCGTGATAGGGCAGTTACCCAATATGGATATTCGCCCAACTAGAGAAGAGTAGAGCACTGAGCTGAGGATCTTACTACTGTCTCGCGACTTATCACCCCAGTGCTTCCCTGCGAATTTATATGGAGTACTCAGGACCTGTAGACTGATCCTCCCCCCATATATATAAGATATAACTTGCAGTTCCCGCTTCAATGGAATAGAATAAGAAGTAGTTACTCTACACAATTCCCTCTCTTTATCTAATATATTGTACACAACATATCCGTGACAATGACCAGCACCACAAAAATTCCCACCTCTTCCCTCGCCCTCACCTTCACAACCCCCAGCTCAACCCCCCAAGTCGTCCCGCAGCCTCTCCCCTCCCCGCTCCCTCCAACCTCCGTCCTCGTCCGCGTTCACGCCGCCGCCCTCAACCCATGCGACACGCAGATGCTCCACTGGCCGCTCCTGCGCCTCAAGGGCTCGGGCAAAAAGGGCCTGGGCCGCGACTACTCTGGGGTCATTGTTGCCGTGGGCGCAGACTGTAAGGAGTGGAAGGTGGGCGATGAGGTCTTTGGCCTGTTCTTCAAGGTGGTAGGTACATACATACATACATATACATACATACATATAGGTGTAGATGACTGGTGGATTTTTTTTTGTTGTTATAAAAATTAAAAGACGCCACAAGGGATTGTAGACAGCTGCTGATAGATACAATGTGTGAGCGGGCTAGGGCGGCGAAGGCACAATCCGTGAATACCTCGTCGTTGACCCAGCCACCAACCCTCTAGCACATAAGCCCGCATCCCTAACGCACGAGCAAGCCGCCTCCATCCCCCTCGTCTCCCTCACGGCCTTCACCTGCCTCTCCTGGCTGCCCCCCGCCTCCCCCTCCACCCCGCGCCAAGTGGTTGTCATTGGCGCAAGCGGCGGCACAGGCGTCTGGGTCACCCAATGTAACAAACTACCTTTTCTCCCACCCACCCCCTAAGCACCGTCACCGCTAACAAAAGCAACGCAGTGGCAAAGCGCCACTACAACTGCACCGTCACCGCGATCTGCTCCGGCAGGAACGCCCCATTCGTCACATCGCTGGGCGCAGACAGCGTGATCGACTACACGACGGTCTCCTCTCTCGCCGACGCGCTGCTGTCGCAGAGGCCCCACAACGGCTACGACCTCATCGTCGACTGCGTCGGCGGCACAAGCCTCTTTGGTGTATACACGGCGCTGCTGCACCGGCGCGGCGCGTACGTGACGATCGTGGGCGATAAGACGTCGCGCATGGTCATGGGGGGCCCCCCAACGTATCTGAGCCATCCCGCGATGCTGTGGCGGCACCTGTGGGGGTGGGTGGTTGGGCCCAGGTATGCGTGTGTCATTCTCGGGGAGAGGAGGGACTGGTTGGAGCTGGCGAGGGAGGAGGTGGTGAGTGGTAAGGTGAAGGTGGAGGTGCAGGAGGTGGTGGAGGGGGCGTTGGGGGAGGGGTGGAAGAAGGCATTTGCGGTGTTGGACGAAGGGAGAGTAAGGGGGAAGGTGGTTGTGAAGATTTAGGGTGAGGTGGGAATTAGGTTGTGAAACATGTAAAGGGCGAGTGATAGGTTATGGAGATGCGAGTGATGCCTTATGATGCGTGTTTATTCTTCCTTGTGTTTATTTCCCATCTAGTAACCCAGCAGAACAATGATTGACCCACACCACCGCGAACAAAGCACACCGCGCGCAATGCTATAATCTCTTTGATGTCGTATGTTTTTCCTTTGTTCAAAATCACTTTATTTTTTGTAAGAAAGAACAATCATTCATCACTCATTACACTTCCTCATTCTCATCATCATCACACCCGTCCCAAAAACCTAGAGGCAGCGCGGGGGTATATCTTAGGGTTGACCTAGGCACATAAAGAAAAAGAAAAGAAAGGAGAAAAGAGGAAAGGAAAGAGACAATAATAACCCTGTACATGCCATGCCAATTAACAAGAAGAAAAAAAGGGAACAGATATGTTTTGCGGGGGAAGGGTTAGCGCTTATCGATATAGTCCCGGTTCTCTATCGTGACGCTCTTAGTCTATAACAGCACTGTCAGCATCTCCCCAGTACATAGTAGAAGGCGGTAGTAGTAGCGGTAGCAGGTAGTAGAAATGGAAAGAGTATCACCCACCATATGATTAACCTTGTACACGCCCACTAGCCTCGCTGCTAGCTCAAACATATTATTTCTCAAACTGATGACCACAAACTGCGCATTCTTCGTTCTCTCCTTGATATAGCTCGCCACAATCGACACATTCCTAAAGTCGAGCGCCGCATCAATCTCATCCATCACATACAGCGGCGTCGGCTTATAGTGGTGCAGCGCAAACACGAGCGCCAGCGAGCTCAGCGTCTTCTCCCCGCCACTTAGATTGCTGATGTTCTTCCAGCTCTTCTTCGGCGGCATCACGGAAAATAGGATACCCTCTGAGAAGGGATCGAGCGAGTCCACGAGCTCAAGCTCGGCGTTGCCCCCCATTGTGATCATCTGGTACATCTCCTTGAGACGTAAAGAGATCGCGCTGAAGCCCGCCATGAACTCCTCCAGCCGCCGCTTACGCAGATCGTCGAGGCGCGCCTTGACGGCGTCACGTGAGGCGACAGCAGTGTCGAGGTCTGCCGCGCGGGCGGCGTGTTCCTCAACACGCCGGCGGTATTCCTGAAGCACGGAGAGGTCTACAGACGTGTTCGCGAGCTTCTCCTCGAGGACCGCGATCTGCGCATTGAGCTGCTGCTTGTCGATGTCCGAGAGCTCGTCCGCGCTGTACACGGGGAGGTCCGTATCCTCGTCCATTGCGTCCTCGTCGGCAGCGGGGGCTGCCGCGCCTGTGAGCCCCGAAACGCTGTGCAGCGACAGCTTTGCCAATTCCTTCCGCCAATGTGCGCTGCGCTTCTGGTTGTCGACTAGCACCTTGTGGTGCTCCTCGAGCTTGTTCTTCATCTCAATCTCTGCCGCCCTCGTCTTATTTAGCTCGTTCGTCTTTTCGTCGAGGTCGGCTTTTAGCGCTGATAGCTGCTCGCGCTTCTCCTCCAGGTATGCCGATGCCTCGTCGGCGCGCACAGAGCTCTCCTGGCACCTCAGTTGATGCCGCTTGATCTCGTCCTTGAGCGCGTCGAGCTCCGCACCGATTGTGTCGAGCTCGGCCACCCCGCTCGTGTGCGCTTTCTCGGCCTTGGCGAGGCTCTTCTCGGCCTTGACGCGGGCGAGGTCTGCGGCGGCGACCTGCTCGTTGGCGAGTTCGAGCTGCTCGCGGATGCCGTCCACTTTGCCTTTTTGGGAGCGGAGCTGGATGCCCCCGACTTCCATAATGCGGTCCTGCAGCGCACGGATCTCGGATTCGAGGCCGGCAGTTTCAGAGTTGAGGGCGGCGATCTCCGACTCGAGGGTGGAGACATGGGCCTCGAGCGTGCGGATGCGGCCGACGCTCTCGTCGACGTTGGATTTGCGGCCACGGAGGGTGAGCTCCTTGACACGCTTTTCGGCGTCGGCAAGGTGGCGCGCGGCGCTCTCGAGCTCGAGCTCGATCTTGGAGATGGTGGTCTGAGTCTCGGGGATGCGTTCCTGGAGGTCGCGGAGGGTGGTGGCCAGCTCGCGCTGGGAGGCCTGGAACTCGGTGTAGGCGCGCTCTTGGGCGTCGCGGTCGACCTCGAGCTTGGTGACTTGGTCGCGGGTGGTCTCGGCGACGAGTTTTGAGGACATGCGGCCGCGGGAGACAACGGTGCCACCACCAGTCATGGTCCCGGATTTGTCAATGAGTTGGCCGTTGAGGGTGACGACGCGCCAGCGCTGGGTGGCGCCGTAGGCAATGCGGTTAGCTTGCGCGAGGTCTTCGGCGACGAGGGTGTTCTGGAGGACGTTGTAGAAGGCAGGGGCGAAGGCGGGGGACTTGGGCTTGACGAGGTCGAAGAGGCGGGGGACGTTCTCGGGGGTAGCGATGCGGTCAAGAGAGCGGGTGGAGAGCTTATCAAGGCAGATGAAGTTTGCGCGGCCAAGGTTGTTCTTGCGGAGGTGGTCGATGGCCCCTTGGCCGGCTTCGACGGTGTCCACGACCATGTTGTCGAGTTGCGGACAGGCGGTGGAGATGGCGACGTCGTAGCGGGCTTCGATGGTGCCGAGGTTGCCGAGACGCCCGTGGAAGCCTTCTATACGGCCTGATTCTTTGAGACGCATGAGGGCTGTCAGGACGTTTCCTTGAGTCTGGGTAGCGGCAAGGGAGGCCCTAGCTTCATCGGCCTTCTGGCGAGCGCTAGAAAGGTTGTTGAGAAGAGGGGCCTCTTTTGCCGCCATAGACTGGATAGAAGCCTCGACTTTCGCAGCCTCTTTCTCCAGTTTTCCAAGCTCCCTACGGCACTCCTTAAGCTCCTGTTCCTTCGTAGCACGGGCATTCTGGATAGCAGTAATCTTTGCGCGGGCCTCCTCCAGGGCGTTGTTGGAGGCATTGGCCTTCTCGTGCAGGATATCAAGTTCGGATTGGGCAACGGCGATGGCGGACTGCTTCTCGTTGATCTTCTCCTTCCATGGCTCGAGCGACTTTTGTTTGGCGGCGATCTGGTCAGAGAAGCCTTGGGTCTTCTCCTTGAGGTTGTCGCGGATGCGTTCGAGCTCGGCTTCTTGCACAGCGAGATTCTTCTCATGAGAGGTGATCTCGGCGCTATGGCGGGCAATGTCGGATGTGTGTTTTTCGATCATGGAGGTGGCTTCAGAGGCGGCGAGTTTGTTCTGTGGTTGTTAGAATGGTTGGGGCTAATTGGGGTCAATGATAGTTTGGGGGGATATATACCGTCTGGATAGACTTCTGGAGTTTCTTCTGCTTCTGCGTGAGGAACTTTTCCTTCTCCTGGAATTTGACATTCTCTTTGTCATTACGACTCATTTCCTTCATGATTGCCTTCGTAGCCTCCTCAACTTCCTACAGCCCCAACCCATAATTAGTAAACAAGAACCTCCCCAAACCCAAGACCTCAAACAAATACATACCTCAACCTCCTTTGCCCCCTCCTTATACTTCTTTTCCAACCTCTTAATCCCCTCCTCGCTGCCCCCCCGCTTCTCCAACTCCTCGTCGAGCATCGCCTGTAGCTGCGCCACCACGCCACCCGTGACAGCGACATTGTCCTCGCATTCCTTGATATGGACCTGGTAGACCGCGTTCTTCTTGAGCGCCAGGTCGTTCTCGTTCTTTAGATACTCGAGCGCAATATCCTTGCGCTCCTCAAGTGCCATCTTCTCCTTCTCCACGTGCACAACGCGCGTGTTCTTCTCTACGCAGACTTCGTTGAGCTCCTCGGCTTGCCCGGCGCTCTCCTCGATGGGCGCTTTGTACTTGCTCGTGCCGATGATGTCCTCGAGGTACTCGAGGAGGCCATCATCGCTACCTGGAGCAGCCTTAGGCTTCATCTGCGCGATGCTCTCGACCTCGCCCTGCAGAATGAGGAAGCGCTTATGGTCCAGATCGATTCCGCGAGCTCTTAGGAGTGTTGTGACAGCCGTGAAGTCGGAGGGGTTGTTGTCAATGTAATACTTGCTACTGTTGTTCTTGAATGCGCGGCGGGAGACGACCAGTGTGCTACCGGGGATGGGCGTAGGGTCGCCGCCATTAGCGTTATCGAGGACCTCGTGGAAGTGTACTTGGACCTCGCAGTGGTCGAGGTTGGGGAAGGCGGCGCTGTTGTGGATCAGGGCACTGATCTTGCCTTGGCGCATTTTGGAGGCACGGAAGCCGAAGACGAAGAGGAGGGAGTCGATGACGTTGGATTTGCCAGAGCCGTTAGGGCCGACGACGGAGGAGAAGGACTAGGTTAGGGGGTTAGTAGGTTCGAGTGATGGGCTGTGATGGGGGGGAACTTACGGCGTGGAAAGGACCAACTTCTTGCCGGCCGGCGTAGGACTTGAAATTGATGAGCACCAAATGAGTGATTACTAGTCGCGGCTTCGGGCCCGCAAGCTCCTCGGCAAGCTGCTGCTCAAACAGCGTGTTTGTGCGGTTCTTGACCACGAGGGGTGCCTGTGTTCCCCCAGCCATTGAGTCTCTCGACCCTGGGCGTGGTGTCAGGATCGCTATTGGCGATCCCTTCTTTGGCGACGGCGATGATTTGAGTTCCGCGATAATCGTGCGAAGCGGTGTTTGCGGCGGTCCTGGCGTTCCAGCTCGTGAGCGTTGCCCGGGCGTAGGTGCAGGAGTGACGGAATGTGAGCGGTTATGAGATGGTGTCTGCGGTGGTGCTGTCGACTGCCGTGATTGTGGGACTGGCGTGGTTTGTCTCGACTGTCCGGGGGCAGGCGTTGCATGCCGCGACTGCGGGACTGGAGTTGTCTGCCGAGACTGCGGCGTCGGGGACTGCGGTTGTAGCTGCGTCTGCGGTTGCGGCTGTCGGGCCTTAGGCGTCACCTCCTCCTCCTCGTCCGCATCAACATCCATCTTCGGCGGGGTCTCCGGCGCCGGTGTGACCTCCACCACTGGCGCCTCCACCACTGGCGCCTCTGACCCACTACGCGCTGCAGGCGCCTTCCGTCTCGTCCCCCGCGCAGCACGTGTCTTCCTTGCTGGCGGCGCCACAGACGAAGAGGTCTCCTCCCCTGCCTCCTCCTCTAGATCCTCAGTCTTTCGGGCCTTCACGCGTCGGGTTGCTCTGGGTTTTGCTGTAGGTGCCGCACCACCACTACTACTCGCGGCAGCACTGACACGCCGGGATTTACGTTTCGGCGGGGTCTGCTCTTCGAACTCGTCGTCTTCTTCGTGTTTCACGGCGGAGCCAGGGGCGGTTTCATCGTCTTCGTTGTCAGAGTCGATGATTTTTCGACGGGAGGCGGCGGCACGGCGGGTTGGCCGCGAGGGGGTAGTGGTAGACATAGAGGGAACAGAAGGGGGGGAGCGGGGGAGCGGGGACGCTTCCTACTCGGCGTGGTGGGCGGGATGGTGGGGTGTTGGATTAGGCTAGGGATTGGAGCTCTAGCTAGATCTAGATCTTGTGAATATGGATATGAATGGGTATGGTATATCGAGTGAGGGGATGTGATTGGCTTTGTAGGTATATATAGCTATATAGCGGGTGATGAGCCGTGATGGTGCCTGAAGATGAGAGCGAAGATGAAGGGGGAGGTGGGAGGGGGTATCTTCTCTCTCTCTCTCGATGTCCCTTCTTGCTCTTCTTCTTCTTCTGTGGTGTTTCTCGACCGATTGGCTGATTGGTTGATGAGTTGATGGAGGTACGTTGATGGTTCTTGTCTCTTGTCTGGTGGGGCGTGTTTAGTTTTTAGTGCGATGGCTGGCGAAAGAGAACACGGGGGCCTTGGCAGAGAGCCGCATGAATCCCTGCCTGCGTCGCTAGAGTGATCACGTGAGGGCGTGTTGGTGGTGCACAAACGCTTTTCCTGTTGCAGTGATCATTTCCAGCTACAGTCACTGAATATCACTCGCACTTGTGGAGACTAGAGCGCTTAAGGAAGGTGGGGTCAGTGCAGTCGTATTCATCTTCTAGTCTAATCGGCCGGCGTCTTCTTCTCTATCTACCATCACCAATACCCCCAGGCCATATACATGTAAGTAGTCCGCATCCACCATCATTGGTTACTCTGCGACTAGGCACGGTGCCCATGGAGACGCACTGGGCTTTCAGTGGCGTCGCTGCTAGCTGTTTAGAGGGCGCCGGGGCTGCGAGGATTCCTTTGGCTTTACTACTTGGGATACTAACTACTGCATAGCTATAGCTAAAGCTAGGATATGCATTGATATATGCAGTATTGAGGGTGTTAGAAAGATTGCCTCGTAAAGTTTAATTCGGCCCCGGACATACTCCGTATTCTAGATATAGACTACACATATCTGATTGGTATCTTTGTAAACTCCATACTAACGTATACGTATACATATCCTCTATGCCACTGTCGGCTCTCTCCTCTCGCTTCCAGTATAATAGGGGGCTGGGCTTATCGAAACTACTAGCGCCCGTTTGGCGGCGACACAACATCATGACATTGGACCATTTTCGATGCCATTTCACAACTGCTAAAAAAACCAAATACCACCATTTACATTTTGGATCGGACCCAAACTTTTAACCATATCTCCGTTGCGGCCATTTCATCCAACGTAGAAAGTGTTCTATCACCCTGGCCTCTTGGTTTGCCGAACGGACCCTAGATACTTTGCATAAGTGTAGTTACTATGTAGTAGTCTGTCCCAATATATCTTGACAGGCATATTTATATCATGTAAGTTTATAGAGTACATGTACTTTGGGGGTGATAAGTTGGTAGTGTGGTGTCTTTCCATTTACTCCTACCCCCAAAGTACACATATAGTATATCCACTACGCGGGAATAAGTATGTCGCATTGGACACATCTTCTATATACATGTAACTGAAGTACATATATGTACTTACATGTGTCTAAATCCCCTGGCCCCTCAACACAGAATCCATCGACCTCCAGGGCCGTGTAGATCTGTACATGTATGTGTGACCTGTGCCCCATGGCCAGTACTCTGTCCACTCCGTCCCAAAAAACCACATCCCCCCCCCACCCCTCACCCACTATATAAATCCCTCTCATCCCCCACCCTCATTGTACCTACACATCAAAACCTCCCACGCCTAACTCCAGTGCTCATGCAGACTGGGTTTGGGACAGCGCGCTTTCTCCCCCCTTATACCCATTTTACGAGTGCGGGGGGAGGCGCTGTTGCCAGGGCACTAGACTGCCTTGGGGCGTATAATTCTTGTTTCTCATGGCTCTTGGAGCTTCATCATAGTCTGGGTGACCCTATGATGGGTACCGAGGCTGTGAAGATGCTCTGGGGTTTGGTGGCATGGAGGAGAGGACTGCGGAGTGAGCTTGTATGACCCTGATCGATTACGAGATAAGGGTCCCTACTAGTACTTACATCATCACTTACCCCTCTATAAACCCATCTCATCGACCTCCATGCCATTCCACGAGGATATTAAGCGCCAAAGTTCGGTGATTACGCAGACCGGAAAAATCTAAACAATAAGACGATAACGACAACAATATAAGACGATAGAAATAACATTAGAAATTAGCGATAAATCCACGGCCCGGTACATGCTCACGCAGACCAGGTTTTCGACGGTGCAAACGTTTTAAAGGGTAGTCTTAGGGTGGTATAACTTTAATCGTTGATGCCAAGAGGTGGGGAGGGAGAGAATTTTGATTGTACTGTATGTATCGTATACGGACGGGACCGACTTTGTTGTTGGCCGACCTGACCACAGTACGATAGAGGTCGTGTCTTATATACCATAAAATCTGGCATACTGTGTCATCCGGAGTAATGACCGCATATCCCCCTAGGCTCGGAAGCGACGTGCATTGCAACAGGGAATTTAGGCCCTCGGCCGAGTGAGGTAATGTGGTTCTGATCTAACTATGATGATCGTGAGGGTCATGCGCATATGTGCATGTGGGGCCTCGGAGACTCCAGTTTTTTGGCCCGCAGCGACATAACCCATATATAATAATGTTTTCATTAGTGTGGTTGGTTTCTGTAGTTTTTTTTTGTGATATCTCGAGATCTCTCTTTACTAAACACCACATGTAATTATAAGGATACTCACGGCGCGACTGGTTTGGTACGTTTGGTGCGTGGTTCATGATATTGGGTGTGCTTTAGTCGAGCGTTCACAAGTACATACAGGTACATGCATGTATACATGTACTCTGGTTATCCCCCCTCCGCCCCCCCAATCCCATTCCTGTCAGTTAGACATTTCACTGAAATTAATGATGTAAACAAATAAACAAACAAAAAACCTTTCATTGCCTTTGGTGCATTGCCAAGGAGATCTTTCCACAAATGGGGGGCTCATAAACTACAACGACACAAAGAAAAGCATCGTGGCGTGGCCTAGTGGTAATACACTGGGCTTCGTCATATGACCACGACAGGTTCAAATCCTGGTGGGAGCAGTGATGAGAAAGCCCGATATGGTAGCGACGCTCTTGAGGGATGATTACTTCTTCACGTAAGTCTTTTGTTGCCGGCTTTTTTTATCATTTAAAGACAAATCCTCTCTCCACGGTACGTGGTTGCGGGGCGCAAAAGGATGTAATCTAGTACACAGTAGATATGTACGTACAATTGGAGAGGGAGATGGCATTTCGGTCAACCACTCTACCACCGCCATGTGCGTCGTTACAAGCGCCGCCAGCTTGAAAGCACATACAACCCACCCACCATAACAGACCTTGCCTACTCCACTAGTCTATAGCTACTCAACCATCATTTGCGAAGAAGCACACCTCTCATAGCTGGCCGCCGGCATCGATCTGGTTCTCGGTCTCTCGCTAGAATTAACTCACCCAAACCGCTCAACTACGAGGCGCCGAACTAGCTGGCTGGTACGTACGGCGTCAGTTTTATTTATGGTATGGTTCAGGAGCTCCTCAACTATAATAGATCTATGTACACCTTTGTTAGAGGCAATGGCCGCTGTGTATAGCACTCTAGCAGACTTTGATGCTCCCGTGGTTCTTACGGCTTTTTGGACCTGTAATACTGTCCCTTCTGATCTGGAGGTGTGGGTTTGATTATGTCCTCCAGAGTTAAGTACATGAAGGTGTATACAGGGCCGACTAATTCGGCGCTGGCGGGGCGGGTACACGTCGCCGGGGCTGAGGATTTGCACCCTTGGACGGATGAAAGTTGTCAAATTCGCGACCTGGACCGTGCACCACTTAGTAGGGGAGTTATATTGCTCGTTATGGTAAATACCAACAAACGAACCAAACAAGAATTTCCAACAGTTACCACACGAGGTTAATATTAGCTGAAAGTGGTAGGTCGCGAATTTGACAAGTTTTATCCGTCCAAGGGATAAAACCAAAAACACTAGCAATGAAGGAGAGTATCGAACCACCAACTATAGCGCCCGCTACTACAAATGCGAGTACCCAACACGACAGCCTAGATATACCGTGCATGTCTCTAGTAAGTGTAGCGTACCATATTGGCCTTTGCTACTGCAGATTGCTGCCCCGCTCTATAAGAAACGTATCCAGACAAGTAGTAGAGTTTGGGTAATACATGTACTTCGTACATATTACCACGGGTACTACGTGGGATAGTTAGGATATCATGAGGTGGCTTGAGGGAAGGTCTATGATCGGTGGCCTGAGAGACTAAGGCGTTGTGTGGAATAGACGTCGACATCTATCTCATACAGCTCTGGCTAAGCTCGCTCCCAGCCCTCTTATCGGTACATGTGGGTACGAGACTAAGCTCGAGCATGTACAAGTATGAAGTATGAGCATATCTTTCCTCCACCCCATCATCAACCATGACACCTCCCAGCCGGCCACAGCACCTTGACCTTAACCAGCAACGTAGCTGTAACTGTAACTCTGTCCCCTACCCACCCCGCCTCGATGGCAGCATCTCGAAAGGCCAAATCCGTACCATGCCCACCTCCGACCTCCATATAAACCCGCCCCCATCCCCCCTCCATCCTGCTGATCCCCGCTAAACATACAAAAGCGATAACACTTGGTGCTCACGTACGCAGACCAGGTTGGAGGCGGCATGCCTGCCCCCCTATTATACCCTTGTTCGGGGGAGTGGGCGTTGCTGCTGCGACGCATGGATTGCACAATTTTTGATTTCTTTCCTATGGCTCGTGGAGCTTCGCTGTGGTTTGGGCGGCCCGCTATTGGGCGCCGAGGCTGTGACAAAGTGGTGCTGGCTGGGTTGTTTTATGTCCCTGCTTGTTTGTGCTTCTTTGGTGAAGGGGAGGGGCGAATTGATATTCTGGACAATATAGTTTCGGGGAGGCCTGTATGGTACGTACATGGCCCGTCTGACGAGGAGCAATAGGTTATACACGTGCAGCATATCTACATGTATGTAATGAATTAAAAGACTTGCTTCGGCTATAATAGAAGTTTGCTGACCGCCTAATGTGTTGGGAATCTGAGGCTGCGCTGGCTTCTCCAAACCCTTGGCCTCTTAAGCTTGTTGGGGAGCTTTTAGGGCTTTGGAGTGTAACAGCGGGATTCTCCTTCGCTTCATGGGTCAAAGCCACAGTGATGCAGCGCTGGGGAGGATCGAGTATAATAAGTTACTTATCTTGGGGTTTTAATTGTCATTATAGATTCTCGAATTCAAGTTGGAGCTCTAGGTTTGAGTGACCAACTTTCAAATAATGAGGAGAAGCTCTAGGAGGATTTACGATGGATTTACTTGCTGTGGTCGAGAGTACATACAGAGTCTAGTATCATTACTACAAAAGTCGGCCCGATAGCCCTATCATATTAGCCCCTAAAAGGAAAAGAGGAAAAAAGGAAAAAAGGAAAAAAGTTAGTCCTCCAGGGGTAGGGATTTCATGAACCCACCCCCATGCGCGGCTGCGGGACCTCTCCTCCACGACCACCCCATTTCCACCACCACCACAACCACTACACCACAGCCTCTCAACGCACGGTGGTAGCAACCTTCCCGGCTACTTAAACGGCTACCCCTAACCCACTACACCAACCAAACCCTAGCCCACACCGACCTTCAGAAAAACATCCCCCCCGACCACTAGCTTCATAGGCCCCCCACCCCCCACACCTCTCTTTCTCTCCTCATACTTACATAGGTATGTACATGTACCTAGCAGCGGGACTTGGTGGTCGCGGCGACTGGGTTTCCGGAGCCCGCAACCCCCCTAGAGGGCCCTGGGTCCTCTAGTTTGTTGGAGCTTCCTTGTGGTCTGGGAGATGCCGAGGCCATGGGGGGAGGTCTTGGAAGAGATGGAGGACTAGCCATAGGTAGGATGGGGCTGAGGGAGCGGGACTCGCTCTAGCTCCAGCTTTAATTCTTCCTTCCCTGAGCGGGGGCGAGGGGCGGAGGGCAGAGGGAGCGGGACTCCCCCTGCTTCTTTTTTTTTTTTATTTATTTATTTTTGGGGGCGGGTGCAGAGGGAGAGGAGAGGGATTAATTTTCTCTTTTTCCTTTTTTTTAAAAAAAATTAGTTTATTATTTTTTAACCTTTGGTCACGGACAGAGGAGGGGCTGTGCTCCCTCTGGCTTTTTCTTTCTTTCCTTCGTCCTTTTTTTTTCTTTATTTCTATCAGGTAGAAGGCGTACTGTGCTCGATCACTCTCCCTTTTGGGTTGCGGGGGGGGGGTGTGGTTTCTTTGCAGGGGAGCGACACTGCAGCGGAGCAGAGAGTACGTATGTAGAACGCTCCTAGCCACACCGCTCCCTCACTACAGCTCCTCCTTCATAGCCCCTCAACCCATGGCCATTCCGTGGTCCTTCTCTTCCAGCTCCCCATAACCGTCTCCATAACCCTACCCGCTTCTACCGCCGTCCCCGCCTTATAACTACACGTAGTAGATCCCCTATCTCCCGTAGCTACCCTTCCCCTTTCCCCGCAGCCACCCCTCTTGACCCGGTGGCCGGGCAGCACGACTCCCCGGGCTCGCGGCCCGCACCACTCACGGTGGGAGAAAGAGCTTCTTGCTGCCACCCCCCCTCGTAGCGCCATCTGCCCAGCAATCATGACTCTCCGCTTTACAATCATGCACTATCACTCGTCACCACCCCGTAGAGAGGCTGTACCACTTTTTCCGCCACGAGTGTAATTATCTGTTTCTTGGGCCCTGAGAGATCGCCGGGGCCCGAGGGGAGTAAGATAGTTGTGCTTTGTGGCCCTTGTAGGGTGAGATGTCTATGAACATAGAACTGGCACATTCCCTTCATGGACCACACCAGAGGGCCGAGTGAGAGGTTGTGAGCCAAGACTTTGGTGGTGCTGTATCTTGGAGTGGTCTTGAGCAGCCCGGGAATGGGGTTTAAAACTCATGGAAAACACTAGAGGTTTTGCCTGTGCATGCAGAGTGCAAATTTATATTTATATCAATATCCGAGATCTCTAGGCCCTACTGCTAAAGCTAATATTCAGGGTTTCCCCAATTCTTGCATTTTACGGTCTTGGATACCCTAAGGCTCGGAAGAATACATTCCGATGGAGGTATTGTAGGTGAATAACTAAGGGTTGAGTGAGGGGTGTCATCACAGATTATCACTCGAAAGTACTGACATGTTGAGATCACCGTCGCGAGCCGGGGAAATATATCCTCCCTGTAATAATTGTGGCAAGGTCTAGACCACTCTTATATTACGTCATTACTGTTGTTTGCCAAGGCTATTATTGTTATAAAGGGGCTATTAAATTCCCTCCTGTGTTGCCATAATATATCACAAGAATTATATTCGCTGCCAGGGTCAATATCACGAATATGGCACGATGTTTTCAAGTCCTCACCTTGCGTATCCGGTATCAAGTATCATCTACGGCCGCCAGTAGTTCATGATGAAAAATAGCTAGACAAGCACATTCAAGATACTCTTTTTTGTCCAACATCCACTCCCATAAATTTGCCCACCCCGCAACCAGGCCCACCAACCACACTAGAAGGATAGCACACAGCACCTCAAGAAACTCAACATACCTCAACTAGACTACCACAATTAGCCATGGAAGCAGCAGAACCGCCCGCCCAGCGCCCGCCCGCACGCTCTCTCGAGACACTCATGATCTACATCCGCCTTCTCCGCGGATTCCACCTTACCGGCCACTTCCCGCCCCCGACCTCTCGTATTTTCAGGATTCCACCAGTCCTGGTGTGCGAGATAATCACAGGCACAAGCTTCCCCGACCTCGTGGTTCTTGCCAACAAGGTTGTCAATGACAATGCCTTCGCAGGCTTGCGCGAGCGGCACCCAAATACCCTCGCGCACCATTTCTGCATTGCCCTCTTTGGCCAGACGCAGTTATCGGCCGTCTGCACCTTCATACAAACCCTACTCCCACCCTATCGGTACAACGACGTGCCCCGGGTCCCCACCCTCCCCGACATCAAGACCATGGCACGGCTGCGCAAGGCGCTGGACGCCGTCGTGCCCCTGTACATGGAGCGTGCCAGGATGGAAATGTCTGTGGCATGGAGGGCGGCATACCCGGGTGCGACGGGAGAGCCTGTCTTTGAGATGGGGGAAGACGAGGCGGCGGTGGGGAATATCGAGAGGGCGTTCCTGCGCATGTGGACAATTGGGCAGATCTTTTCACGGAGCAGGGTGGATATGTTTAGGCTAAGGAACCGAGCGATGCCGCATAGGTATGATCAGGGGAACCAGGACTTATTTTGGGAGTTTATGGAGCGGATACCTCCGGGTGAGGTGGACATTCTAAGGGGATGCACTGCGAGGTTGAATATGGAGGAGTCGTGGTTGGCCTATGTATTGGGGGAACAAGAAAATGTTTCGGTGGAAAATCCGTCACAGACCAGAAGAGTTGCAAGAAATATAAGGGACCTGTTGTTTTGGAGCTATGATTTTGGGCCGGATGCGGTTGTGCTAGAGTAAAGGTAGTATTGGTTTTATTAAGAGCATACCCAGTTGAGAGGGGAGTGTAGCAGTGGTGGTAGTAGCGATATCTACAGATTGTTAGCTCTCTTTTATTGAAAAAAGGCCCATTATCAATAAACGCCACGTCATAAATAATCACTCGTATCAGGAGGTGCAAACGGGCACCAAGGTAACCATGTTAAATTTTTCTAGATTTTCTATTTGTCCTCCTCCGCGGCCTTATCGGCCTCTTCTTTCTCCTTCCTCTTAAGGGTGACCTCGTAATTATACAGCCTTGCTGTGTTTACCTCCAGCGTTGTGATTTGCTGTCTCAAAAAGTCCAGATCCTCCTCGCAGTTACTCAAGCTCTCTTTCGCAGCCGTTAGTTTCCCCGTTAGGAGTTTTTTGGCCTCATCAATGGGGTAGGACAGCATAACATTTGCCTGTTCCGGAAGTCAGGCCCGATGTTTACCAGGGGCGAAGGGGGAGGGAGGGAGGTAAGGGGACTTACACCAAGCCACAAATAAACCTCATCCGTCCCATGGATCTTAGCCTTCGCATACAGGGTATCATTAAGCTCAAACGTCGCATCGATTGCCTTGCTGGAATCCTGCCCGCATACATCTCGTCAGTCCCGGTACACCCCTTACCCTATCACCCCTAACCCATACATTCCGTGACTCCAAAAACGTGACAGTATCCAGCGTCTTCTGTATATCCGGAATCTTATCTTTCAGCCCAGCGGCGCGGCGCTGAGTGTTCATCTCCATGAACTGGTACTTGCTGCCAGACGACCACCACCATCACCACCGTCAGCCGGAGTACGGGGTAGCGTAAACCATGTAGAGAAGGGGGTGAAACACACGCGATCATCTCCTGAAACTTCTTCAGGTTCGGCTCGATGTCGGCTCGGGAGTCGACGAAGGCCTCTACATCTTCGACGAAGGGGGCGATGGGGATGCCGCGCGGGTTCGAGATCTCCTGGCTGCGGGGGGTGTGAACGGGGGTGTTAGTATTTGGGCTTTTCTTGTGTGCAGACAGATGTACCTTGATTCAGCCATTATAAAAGTTAGGATGGTGGAAGGTGGAAAGAGTGACTGGCTAGATTTGGTTATCGGATCTGTGTAAGTAAGGTAAGAGAGCTCTTCTTCGATTCTTAGCCCACCCAACTCCCCCACCACCGAAAATGTGGGGTTGCATCATTGCCAAGGCTTTTCAATCTCTTCCCTGCAACGCATCTCGGAAACTTTTCCCCCCCACGCACTTTTTAACTACTTGACATCTCAAAACAGAAACAACTAAACCAGGCCACCAACGAGCTCAATTTCACAATATAGAATCAAGACGCATTTACAAACTATATATATCGCGATGCAGGCCTGTCGTCGCTTTTCTACACCTGTCAATATGCTAATGCGCACCGGCTATGTCCACAGAGTACTCTCACTCCCGCGCTCAGCACAAACAAACCTCCAAGACTTCCGGCCACTATTAATACACAGCTTGATTGTGCGTCACAGCTCTACACAATCACAGTGGACCATACAAACCTCCAACTCAGATGTCAATGCACCCATCTCCACTCTTCCAGCACCTCTTGAGCTCCCCACAAAGGACCGCGATGCCTCAACATTTTCCTACCTCCTCAAGACCGGAAAAGCCTATGTACATCCCGTCCCCTCATTATCCCCTCGGCCCTGCTGACACATTCATAGCTGTCATTCTACAAAACAGGCCTCAAAAACGTCTACCACAACTTCATCTCCACCCGCCCCCTCCAAGACCGCATCGACAAGCTCGGTTCGGGCCGCATCTCCGCCCTCGTCCCCCTCAATGCGATAACACGCTCTGAGTTCCAGCTCCTCATGCGCTCGCGTCACGACACCCGACGCATCCCCATCTTTGCCATAGTCTTCCTCGTCTTCGGCGAGTTCTCACCTATAATCCTCCCCTTCATCTCCTCGGTTGTTCCGTGGAACTGCCGCATCCCAAAACAGCTCCACGGCGATCGTGTCAAGCTTGAGAAGCGCAGGGAGGATGCGTTCAGTGTGTACACTGCCGAGGGCCTAGAAAAGAGGGATGTAGATGAGCTGGGAAGGAATGAGCTGCTCCATGTTAGCAATGTGCTTGGAATCACGTCAACGAAGTGGCCTGGGGCCCTGGGACTACCACCTACGGCGTGGGTGAGGATGAGAATTAGGAGGAGGGTTGACTATCTCGAGATCGACGATACATTGCTGGAACGCTGTGGTGGAGTCGATGCACTTGATGGTGGCGAGGAGTTAAGGATGGCTGTGGTGGAGCGCGGACTGTATGTTTCCCCCCTCGTGTTAACTACCTAAAACTAACGAATGGCGTAGCGACGTAGTTGACAAATCAGACCGGGACCTACGTGAGGAGCTGAAGCATTGGTTCGCAGCGAAGAAGGCAGGCGGAATTACACCGGCTTTATGGCTCACAAGGTATCACTCCTCACCCCGGAAAAACATGCAATTCAATCATTACCACGGATGAGAGGATTTTTGCAAATTTTTTATTTGTTTCTCCCTATTAAAAATATAGTGACTAACTAGATGCTATGAACAATAAAGACCATCGAAATGGCTACCACATGCTGCAACATCATCCCCACTTGTGGAGGCAGGAGCCGCAGGTAAAAGGAGGGTTTATAACCCCTAGGTCCCTGGGCAGCTTATGATGGGGAAGAGTAAGAGGGTAGAGAGAGTTGAGAGTTGAAAGGAAAAGAGGTAGCAAAGGGGAAGAAAAGTAGGAAATGATAAGTATAGAAACGAAACGAATATAGATACTAATCCACTCCCAAAACTCCGCAAGAATCAGAAAAAGAAAAAGGAAACCCATAAGAATGCAGCAGTAAAAGAAGCAGTTGGGTTCGTGCCGTGCGTGTGGTAGTAGTATATACAATGTAAAGTAACCTTTTTGCAAACCCGAATAAACTTGTACACAAGAATTGAGGGAGGAAAGATAAGATCTCGCACACTACGAGCTGTAGATGTGGAGTAAAGGATAATTAAACTGACAGAAAGATCCCAAGTGATAAGGGGAAAAAAGTAAATTAAAAAATGCTGATGCAGATAGACTCGTTGATCTCGTTAAAAGGAAATAATATCAGAAAAACTCCGTTATTTTGACACCTCCTGAGAGCAAGCTTTTATCACACAAGAAAATCGGATGTTGCTTTTTGATTTAATCCACTAACAAGCATAGAAAGGTTTCAACTCTGGGACTTGTTTGGCTGCCACCTAACAAGTTCATCCATGATGGCCTGCATTTGGGCGGGGGTTTGTCCTTGTTGAGGAACCTGCACATTACCTTGCTGGACCTGGCCGAGTAGAGCTGCCAGTCCGGCGTTCGCCCCGTAGCCTGGATTGGTCTGGACACCGTATGGATTAGTGTTGCTATTAAGACTATGGTTCTGCTGCGGTTGCTGCATGGGGAGAGACAAGAGCGCTGCAAGGTCTTGCCCAAGCTGGGGTTGTGCCTGAAGCATGTGTTGCTGCTGGTGGTGGTGTTGGTGCTGCTGGTGAATCTGCGGCTGTATCTGCGGCTGCTGCGGCTGCTGTTGCTGTTGGAGGTTCGCAAGCAAAGTTTTCAGCGTGGCAGGGTCAAGAGCTCCAAGAACATTTGCAAGGTTAGGAATAGCAGTTTGCTGCAAAATGGACTGCTGCTGTTGGGGCTGCTGAGGTTGTTGTTGCTGCTGCTGTTGTTGCGGGATGCCATATCCACCATAAGTCGGCACTTGCATAGGGGGTTGGGGCGCATGAGCTAACTTTGCTCGATATACGATCTCAGCAGCAATACTTGGGTCAAGATCATCATACTCTGCGAACGTCATTTCATTAGATATCATCTAAATATCAAAAGGCTAGAAAAGACTCACGATCGTAGGTAGCTTCTCCGTCCCCGCGGCGATCAAACACCTGTATAGAAATTTTGCTGCTTGCCTGCATCTGCCGGCTCAGAAAGACTATAGCCTGCACCCCCTCAAGAATTTGTTGTTTTACCAATGGCTCCAAGGGTATACGCGGGTTCAGGAAGACAGAATCAAAACTAAGACCACGATCCCTAAAAGATTTTTCGATCCACCAAATAAAGTTCCTTTGAAATTATTAGTAAAATTTAGCATTCTCATATCGAATTGATTCCTAACCTATCGACTTCGTCCATGACCAGAGCTTGGACCTCTGGTACCTCTTTAGGATCTCTTCGTGGTAGTTCTTCAACGACCGGAGGAGAGCGAGTGCGCTGGCGGTATCTACCCGGCGGCGGCGAGCGACTGCGGTCTCTATGATGCGGACGATAATCATCGCGAGCCCTATATCTTGGCGGGGGTGAAGATCTGCGCGAAGGATATTCGTGATCGCGGGTGTCTCTGGCGCCACGGGTGAACCCACGGTCCGTGAAATCGCCACTGTTTCTGCCACCACGGAAGGTGGAACCGCCGCGACCGCGGGGAGACATGGAACGACCATAGTCAGGGGAACGAGAACGACGATTGGCTCCACGTGAAGGGTTCGAGTCAGACGGCGGTGGTCTAGTGTTCCTCTGGGGCTTGGAAACCTCAAGGTCTGCAATCATGGCAAGGATCAGCGTTATGTTTTTATTTCGAATTTCATTGAGTCCATGGAATATGGGGGCAGCGTACGCATTTTACGCCCTCTCACGGATGCCCCTTGTTCAAAGCGAAGGGCAGACGCGCATGATGCGGTGTCCAAGAACTGAACAAACCCATATGCTTGCTTAATCGAAACCTGGGCTAAACGTCCATGCTTATGGAATGTACGGAACAAATCACGTTTGGTGACCTTTTCAGTTGGCAAGTTACCTATGAGTCAAGTAAGTAAATGGGAAGTTGAATTCAAGTGGCAGGGTGCAGCATCATGTGCATGAATTCAGGGTGCGCACCAATGAAAAGTCGTGAACCTGCAGGAAACCTGTCCCACTGGCCTTGAGTCACGTAATCACGTTCATCGGACAGAAATCTATCGTACGCTTCCTCTTCTTCAGCGGTAAATGGACGATTATCTTCCTCATTTTCTTCAGTACCAGTTGGAGAGTCCGGAACTTGCTGCCGGTGCTGGTTGAAATTAGGCGGAGGGGGGAGTGATGCAGGATATCCTGCAGGATGACCAGAATGTCCTGAAGTACCATTCACAGCGGACGTAGCCGGTGGTTGCGGCAATGGATGTGTGGTCTGATGATTTTGGATGGGGGGCTGGTTTGGCACTTGAGCCTGCGCAGGAGGCTTTGGAAGAGATGGGACTCGAGCCTGGGAAGGAGACGAGACATGGGCAGGAGCAGTTACAGTAGTAGTAGCAGCAGGAATGGTAGAAGATGTAACTTGTGGACTCTGCGGAGATACTGTTTGCTGTGTGATGCTCGGGGAGAGCTTTGTCAACAGAGCTTGTAGGTCGACATTGTTTGGCAGGTTTGTAGGTAGAGGATAAACATGGGTTTTTGGAGGAGTAGCCGATGCAGAGTCGGCAGCAGCAATAGAAGAGGAATCCTTATTCATCATGACTCCATTCGTTCCATTAATAGCATCAGGTACATTACCGTTCCCAAAGTTGATTGCAGATGGGAGTGCGTTCCGGAGGATGGGATCCGCGGTTAAGGATGATGAAGATGAAGGTAATGAAGATGGGATACTACCATTTGCATTCTCTGTGGCAGATGCGGATGATATCGGCATGTTTGGCTGATGTTGTGAGTGTGATTGTTGTTGCTCAATCCAAGAGGTGGAAGAGCCTAAAGTGTGAGGGTGGCTCCCAAACCCGAGACTATTGAAATCTGGAATGGGCTGGTGTGGGTTCGTGTGAGTATCAGTGGAATTAAAAACAGGATCCATCTGGTTCCTCAGTACTAGGTTGTCATCTGGTTCAGCTACATGAACCGGTCGGGGGGAAACAGGAGAGAGCATTTCTCTCTTTTCAATACTCTCGTCAACTGTGTAAGTGTCTTGGAGATAATTTGGAGAAATGGCAGAAGGGTCTGGAGCAGGTGGAGACGACTGGTTTTCAGACATAACGAGCAATTATTTGCATGGAACGGTGGAATTTAGGATTGGGCAGGAGCGGCGGGGGAGGGGGAGGGGAAGCGAGCGAGCGATTCTTTCTATGAACGAGAGAAAACTAAGAGCTGCAGTTGGGCTATTGATACCTAACACTGGTGATAGTAACAACTGTGGGGGGGTGTAGTTGTGGCTGGAGTGATGGAGTAGGCGGGTTGTTGATGGGGGAAGAGAAAGAGGTGGTTGGTGGAAAGGAAACGAGAGAGACGGATGATGGTTACTCGAAGCAGGCAAAGCAGGCAAAAAGTTCAGCAGGGGTGTACCTTGGCATCAAACCTACAAGCCACAAACCTAACACCACTTCTTACTTACACCAGCCACACTGGACCCACAGAGGGAACAACTGATTTGGCATTCTTGAAACCTCGGTGCTCATGAGGTTTTTCCTCTGGGCTTACAATTAAAGCCGATTACTGCATCAAACCAACCCTAACCCATATTTACAGCCAAGATCTACTCGGAAATTCCTTTCCGTTCCGTAGAGGCCAAGTTCCAACGGATGCCCGCGGATCGGTGACGGTAGAATGCACTTGTCACCCCCCAAGGGGCTCTTAAACTCTGTTCCTTCTTGTACTCTTTCACTTGTTGCTGATCGTGCACCTCACTCTACTGAGGAGCTCTTTACTATTTGATTGTTACTCACTCGACAGAGGTTGAACAATGCCCAAAGACAAAGACGGGACGGTTATTGCTTCTGTAAGTGCGCCTGAGCACTACTGCGATTGCGCATGCGCTTTACTGTGCGTTCGGAGATACTGACCACACGGATTCTATAGGTGTCGGGGAAATGGGTGTCATGGGCCCATACTACTGTCGCGTACTGTTCGTTGCTATTTCTCTTTTAGATAAAGTCAAATGCTAATAGGTGATTATAGGCGCTTTCTTCAGCGCGTTGATCGTAGGAATGTAAGTGGGTTGTTGAGTTGTTGTTGAGGATAATGATTACAACGCGAGAGGCTGAAAATTGCGTAGGTGGCTGCATTTCCACAAAATTGTCCAAAATGAGCACTATGTGAGTATTACTTGCTTCCAGAGGCACTGCACGACAATAGCAAGCCTACTAACCCACGTGATCGCAGGGTTATCCAGATGAATGGTTCCCTTCGGTATCTGCTACAATTGGCGACCGCTACCCTGAACGATCCATCTTCCAAATATTTATTGCAGTCACTTCTGGTCCTCGCTTTACTCTAGTATTTCTGTGGTATATTCTCACCGCGCGACCTGGCCGCTTTGCACCGAAGTTTGTCGGCTGCGTTGGTTTAGCCCGTACATTCCTGTGTGGTGGCTGGGTTTACATTACCTCCACTGATGACCATGACTGGCATGACATCTTCATGATCTCGTATCTTGTGTTCACTCTTCCATGGACAATCGGATGCCTTATGCTATCTCCCATGAACCAGCAAGCCATCAAGTACAGGAAAATCTTGGCAGGACTTTTCTTTGGAACACTAGTTCCGTTGATCTATTTCTTTATTCAACATAAAGTCCACAAAGTAGCTGGAGGTAAGCTTTTATATTTGCAGACAATACATAAGAACATTTAAGATAGGCTTTGGAGCTGATTAAAGGGTAGCTTATACAAAGTACGCTTTCTTTGAATGGTCCTTGATCCTGTTCGATGTTGGATTTGATGCAGTCACCGCCTTAGACTTTTCGAGACTTGAATTACAGATTGTTGATACCAGAAGGAACGGCAAAGGGTATGTTGGCTGGCTCCCAGTGTAGATAATCTATAGATTTATTGCGGTTAAATGATACCAAAAACGAAAACGAAAAACATAACTGGTTCTAAATCTTATCTTGGTACAGGGGCGGCGTCATGCTGTCAGATACCCTGTTGGAAAAGGCGAAGTATGATCCCTGCCCAAGTGGTGCATCAACTATAATCTCACGACATGAAGGGACGATAGGATGCAAATTCCCCAACAACTGCTCGGAGAAAATTTTTCATGGGAACACATGATCAATATCGCTGCGGATATTTATAGCGGTGTAAGTTTTTGTTGTTAATCTACCTGTTTTGGGGAAAAAAGAAAAAACTAATATGCGGGTGATAGTTCATGTTTTGGTCAATCTTAACCTCTCTTGGTGTCACCATCTGGTGTAAGTGAATGATAACTTCGCTCAATGGAATATAGTTTAACGTGTTTATACAGTCTTCCCACTATGGCACATGGGTATCTCTGGTTACGAAGTATTAGTACTGACTACGGCTTCCCCTTTTTTACTTGGCTTTCGACCCATCCGTCAGGCAGCAGTGAACAATCCACGAATTGCATATTTACTTTCGCTCACCGGACTCCTTGCCTTTACAGTTACAATGCCTGAAGTTCGTCTGTTTGCTGTTGCGGCAGGTGTTATCTTCACTTGTCTTGCCTGGAGCGGCAGCTTCTACGCTGAAAGGTCAAACCCAGCCAGGCTCGAAGCAAAAATTACTGCCTTCTCTCTCGGGCTAATTGCATCCAGCATCGCTAAGTTTGCTAACCATAGTAACAATCCTATCTGGCCCATTATGAACGCGGAGAATGGAGGATGGAACATAACTGGGCTTGTTCTGGCCATTTTAGCGGTCTTTCGCTCAACAAGAAGGGCTTCTTCTACCCATGGAGAACTTCCACTGCCAGCACCAGGGGTGAAGAACGAGACCCCAATTTTTGCAATAATTGGGCTAGGAGGTTTACTTTTCGGGCTTCATTCACTACTCTCTGATTCTAGCACCATGATTCTCTGGGTTTGGGATGGATATCCAGTCAAAGGTCCTCTTGCGGTTCCACATGGCGCGTGGACTATTCTAGCCATGGGTGTGGGCTTCCTCATTGGATTGTACAGAAGTGATTTAGCGCAGACCTGGACTCTTTATGGTATTGCATGCACTTCAGCAGCAATTTTCTATGGAAATTCTGGGTGGTTTGGATATTATGGTGCCCTTGTGCTGGCCGCGTATCTCATGGCACTGATCCCATCGTTTGTTCACTCTGCAGCCAGGCACAGCCCTGGAAAGACTTTCGGTTCTGCCTTTATGTTCTACAATATTATTGTTCTAGCGCACGTTTGGGTAGTTGCTTACGCATTTGTTCCCGGTGGCCCCTTACTCCGCGAGAGAACAGACTTAGTTATGGCCGGGATGATGCTCATGATAGGTTCTGGTGTCTTTGCAACCACGAGCTACCGCTCAAACATCTCCAAATCAAGGCTACACGAATCTCCTACAAAGAGCCGTTTCAGGACATACTCAGTTTACTCTTTGGCTGTACTCGAGTTATTTTCTGCATCTGTTGCCTACATTCGTTTCCCATCGCTCGACTATGAACCCTACAATAAAGATGCGAAGGTTGTCACTGCCGGAATCTGGACTGTGCACTTTGCATTGGATAATGATATGTGGAGTAGCGAGAGGCGTATGAGGGATGTTATTAAGGAGTTGGAGGTCGATGTTATTGGACTACTCGAGTCAGACCTTCAGCGTATCATCATGGGTAACCGCGATATGACCCAATTCCTCGCTGAGGACTTGGGAATGTACGCAGACTTTGGGCCTGGTCCGAACAAGCACACATGGGGTGCTGCGTTGTTATCCAAGTTCCCCATCGTCAACTCAACACACCACCTCCTCCCTTCTCCGGTGGGAGAGCTTGCTCCTGCCATCTTGGCGACTCTAGATATGTACGGCGAAATGGTCGATGTCCTAGTTTTCCACAGTGGACAGGAGGAAGATGTTGAGGACAGGAGACTTCAGTCCGAGGGTATTGCAAAATTAATGGGAGATAGCCCGAGGCCACTTATCTTGTTAAGTTACCTCGTGACGGAACCTAAAAAGGGGAACTATAATACCTATGTTAGCGAGAAGAGCAGGATGAGAGATATTGACCCTAGTGATTGGGATCGATGGTGTGAATATATCCTCTATCGAGGTTTAAGGAGAATCGGCTATGCAAGGGTATCCCGAAGCACCATCACAGACACCGAGATCCAGGTATGCCCTTATCTCAATTTTGTTTTCCCGGCCGCAGAGCTGACAATATCTTTAGCTGGGCAAGTTTATTGTTGGTATGTCCGAGGGTAGTGATACAATTGTCCCTGAGTCAGATATCCAGCCACAGTTCAGATTCCCAGCCATGTTTAAGGGCGAGGGTGTTCGAGGTCATGCCTACCATGTGTTGGATGGCGAGCCACGGTAGGTGCATGGAGACTCTCCCAGATCCTGAACGTCGAAAAGCTGACATCATTAAATAGATACTACATGTAATATACAATCCATTGCTTTTATCGTGTATCTTATTTTTACCTTTCTGTTCTTACATTATATACCACTGGAGTACCTTTCTTATGTTCATTTACATACTTTGCCACTATTTATTTCCTTATATTGTCTATTATAGCTTGAAAGAAAGGCCATATAGGGCCATGATAGCTGGCTGAAGGATGAAGTGGCACTATAGTTTGCTAGGCTGATAATGAGAGGATACCACACAATTACATGTATGTATCGTGTCTTGTCTGCGCATAGGGATCTTGAACCGGGGTTAAGCGCGGGCGGTTAGGGGACTCTTATGGGCTTAGGAGTTTTGCGCGTGAATGAATATGCACTCAAACTTCACTTTTTTGTAATAAGTCGGTCCCATCAAGAACGCTCATAGATAATCACTCGCTAATAAAGTCGAGAAAACTAGCCCTAGCCCTAAGTCATCTCTATATCACGTGCCATTACCGTTTCAGAGCCGCAAAAAGTGGGATGAAAAAAAAAAAAAGAGCCGAATATTCTCGAATGGCAACAACACCACACGACATATATTGACTCCAACCCCACAATTTCACCAAAAATACGCCTTTCGTAAGATACAGAGCCTGAACTGACAATAATATCCCAATGTTCAGAAATGGCTTCAATGCCACCCGCCGCTCCCTTCTTACGATAGCGCACCCCCGGCCTCATACAATACATCAAGAACTCCCAAGCAGTAATTTTGTATGCATATCTTGCCAATTTCGGAGAGCACACTCCGCGTCGAAGCACTCTACTGGGAGGCCGGTGAGGAAAGGACGAGGGACCAAATCGGATACCTTTTTGGGCGCCATCAAGAGGCTTGAGGCGCATGTTCAGCACATTGAAAAAACATATGCAGATCGAGTTAAGCAGTACGATGCCCAGCAGGTTCGTTGTTAGCTCTTTCATTAGGTGCCCTCATCCTCCAATTGAGGTACTGACCATTCGTATGTAGGAGTTACCAGATGTTAAGATCACCGACGAAGTTACCGACCGTGCCTACAAATCCCTCATGGCGCCGGTGACGCCGCCACGAGCTGCGGCGAGTTTCCTCCCGGCGCCGGTAACACTATTAGATCAACTTCCAGCACCAGCCCTAGCACGAATTGGGGTCGCCACAAAGTTGATGGCGATGCAAGGGAAGCAGGAGTTGAACTGGGATACAATGCTGGCAGAGATTGAGTTAAATGGAGGCCTGCAGAATATGAATACCTCGGAAGTGAATAAAATGGTTTCATTAGTTGGCGTGGACCAGAGGGCGGCATTGTCGTCGAAACTATTGGCGATGATGAAGAGCTCCAATGTGCGGCCTAATACATTGACCTTTGATCTTATGATGTTAGCACACGCGGCGGTAGGTAACCCAGCGGGGGTTAAGACATTATTTGAAGATATGAAAGAGCGTAAGAATTCCTACGTCACCACCCCCGAAGCATCTACTAACATTTTACAATAGGGGGCCTCACGCCAACCGTGTACTCATATGGCCACCTTTTAAAAGCCCACTCCCAGCAATCTGACGTTCAAGAAGCAACCAACGCAATTCAAGAAATGCATGCCCGCGGCATCATACCCAACCTCGTCATCTATACTACCCTTATTCAAACTTGCATTAACCGAAACCAACTCGAAACAGCCTGGCAAATCTTCAACCTTATAAAACTCAAATCAGCCTCCACAGCACCAGATGCAGAAACATATACTCTCATGATACACGCCTGCGCTATCAACGGTGAAGTTGAGCGTGCGCTGGACTTATATACCGATATGACTACCCGGAGAGGACTGGAACCAACAAATGAGACCTACCATGCACTCATTCATGCGTGTGCATTAAGGAAGGATTATTTTACTCAGGCATGGAGGTTTGCAACAGAGATGCAGGCTCGGGGACTAAATGTCAACCGCCTCTACATAAATACATTGCTACAGGCGTGTGGGCGGACGGGAGAACTCACACGGGCAAGACTTCTTGTTCGACATATGATGCGATCCGCCCGTACCAGCGAAGATCTACTCCCGGACGAAATCTCATTCCAGAACCTACTTCGCGCATACGCGACATACAAAGCGCCGGGTGAGAATAGACGCCGTGATGTGAAGGGTATTCTTGTTGGGGGGAGGGCCACCGCTGAAAAGGAGGGTGAGAAAAAGGGAGAAGAAGCTGCCTTTATTGTAGCAGGGCCTGCGAGATTAGAAAAACGGCAGGAGGGACAGGAGGAAGAAAAGGTGCCGTTTTTAGAAAAGAGCGTACTCTTGACCCATAAGGAAGTAGTGTCGGAAATTCGACAAGTATTTGGTTGGATTAGGGAGAGCAGGCCTGAGTTTATCAGCACCCAGCTGCTCAATGCCTACCTTGAGGCTTGCCAAAATATTGGCAGTCGCCCTGGCTTCAGGGAAGTAAAGAAATGCTACTCCCGCTACTTTTCCACTGAGCCTGGCATGGCCGAAGAGGAGTCTTACACATATTCTGGGAAGGCTCCGATAGAAAACGAAGAAACTATCAGCGATGAAACCGCGGAAGAAGACGACGAAGAACAAGAGATTCCGCCCCGACCCCCGCCATCACCGAACAGTTATCAATCTGCCCACAAATATACAAGCCCACCACCACCACCACCACCCCCGCCTCCCCGATACCCTCTCCCTCCTCGTAACATCTACACCTTTTCCACCACCCTGCAGGCGGCCTACAAAGACCGTGATCTAGCATTTGCCCGTCGGGTTATGGCGGACCGGGAACAATACAAACGAACAGTATCTTACCAAAGCATATTCCCAGAAGAGCGTCGCAAGCACGATTTCTACGTTGAGTGCATAATGATTGATATCTTGGCCGCCTGCGAATACCTTGGCGAAGCGGTCGAGAGGCTCGAGGAGAATCTGGAGCGATTCGAGTGGAAAGAGGAGCACCTAAAAACGCTGTATACAAGGGCTGTGCAGCTGGAGGATTGGGGTACTGTGAGGTTGTGTAATAAGATTTCTGGCAAGGAAGATGATCGATTCTAGTTGAGCGGTGTGTTTTTATGACGATATATATACAGTCTTTTTTTCCTTTTTTATACTCTAGAACTCCGCTTTTAGGGGGGTGGTGGCGTGTACGGTATGCTGGTGTATGTGCGGGACTTATACTTTGTAAATTTGTAAATGTATGTACTTATTGGGACATAGAACAAAATTATGAACAATTAAACCTTAATAAAAAATTGTCCTCTGTCTCTATGGATTGAGATCTTATCTATATCTCATACTACTCAGCATCAATGGGAACCTAATCTTATATACATGTCGAAAATTTGATCCCTACCTCTTCCCCTTAACTACATGTAAGTATACCCCAGTGAAATACTTTACTACATGTAGTACATGTGCTTCTTTTCTTTAGTCTTTTTCTACATATGGTCCCAGAAGCTTCGAAGTCGGAATAGATGCATGTATTTGCGATAGCGCTACGGTAGTATTGCCGAATTCAAAATGTGATTTCGGAGATAATTCTAGATAGTTTGAAGAGCGGCACTTACAAAACCCGACACTTTTGAAGAACGTGAGCCTCAGTTACTGCCGCACTTAAAGTTTTACTATATCACTACCGTAAGTTCGGCTTGGTAAATGGAGGATAGTACGACAACATGTAAAACTATACCGCAGCACTACTGAACGAATATCCCCGACGTGCGTACAGTAGTCATGCGGCAGTGTTACGGCGTTTTAACGAACGAGCCAGCCCAGTCAATCGATAATCAACACTCGGCAGCATCCTGTTCCAAGGCCGAGTGATCTTCTATGATCCATGTTGCCCTAAGAACAGTCACATTCCTACTCACAACACCACAATACACGTCCCGCTTGCCAACCAAGTCTTCACCAAGAAGATCATACACCGCAACTCCGAAATCCTGCAGTAGTCAGGAACATCATGGGTCATTATTCCGCGGATAGATGTTGCATTACCCCAGAGTAGCGCACGTTTAACTACATGTAATTACTTCATTTATAGTAACACATATACCCCGGCGAGAGGCAATTAGATACTCGCTTTTCGGAACTATGCCGGTACGGTACAACATCAGGTCGATCATCTATTATACGGAATGCTCAAGTGTCCAGGTGACAGCCAAGCAAATCGAGTGATATACTATGAAGATGAAATGAAATCAGTGAAAATAAGAAAGGCCGAGGATGAGAATTTTCGAGACTGTAACTGAGCTTAAGTTAATTGGCCGTTTTTAGGGCACGAGAGCGACACCTTCAAGCGACGCCGCAAACCACCCAGCTGTATCATCACACCAACAATGGCGTACTCTGATCGTACGCGGGGCAGAGTGTGTACGATCCAATTCTTTTTTTATTTTTTATTTATTTATTTATTTTGACCGATACACCCACATCTAGGCCGTGACCACAGACTCCCATGATCTATGCCACTGGCTCCGTCCGTACTGTACTAAAAAAATCTGGACCGAATATCTGGATCCCCGCATCCACATGCAAACTTGCATGTTTAAACTGTAGGTACACTGTACCTACATGTGCCTATCTGCGATACCCTAATTATCTACTTGCATAACGAGCACCTGCATTACAGTACCGCCATAAGAGCGCCTCAGACACCATCGGAAGTTCCCGAAACACCCATTTATGATATCACTTTTTCTCCCAACCTACCAGCCGTTATTGTCTTTCCCTACCAGGTGGGTTATTATCGGGGTCAAGACTGCGGGGTTGGGTCAAGGGTAGTACTTTTCGTGTGTCCTGGTTGGGACTTAAGGTAAACATTCACGTATACATACATGTATGTACATGTAGTGGTCCATACTATCTTGTCTTTTTTTTTTTTTTTTTTATATCATTAATTGCATCCAGCTCTTAGGCTATGGCAATGGACCCGCCTCTGGGGCAGGCCAATTTTCCTCCCCCTCTTCCCTCAACCTGTCGAAAAGAAAACTACATACACTTATCCTCTTCAACTCTAGCCGGCCTGGTGCGCTCACTGTCTCGAGCTTCATCATTCACCAGGCAAGCAACTCCCCTGTACATGATTCATTCTATTTCAAAAGTCGCCCTTATTCCTTCTTTCCCGTTACTATCTTAAGTCAAACTGTTTTGAAGATTTTCAATATTTAATATACATGGAAGGCATTAATAGGTCCAGTTAAAACTAGTACCACACTTGCGGCAGGTCATATGGGAACAACCGCCATCTTTTTGAACCCTAATTCCACAGTTTGGACAGGTCCTTGTATGTTTATTGAGGTAGATTTGGCTTAGCTTCTCGTTTTTCACGGCGTCAGCCTTTCTCCGAGCCTCAGTAGCTCGAGCCTCAACAGCTCGAGCCTCAACAGCTCGTGCCTCAACAGCTCGTGCCTCAACAGCTCGAGACTCAACAGCTCGAGACTCAATAGCTCGAGACTCAATAGCTCGAGCCTCAATAGCTCGAGCCTCAATAGCTCGAGCCTCAATAGCTCGAGCCTCAATAGCTCGAGCCTCAATAGCTCGAGCCTCAATAGCTCGAGCCTCAATAGCTCGAGCCTCAATAGCCTCAACTCGAGCCTTGGTCTCGGCCATTATCTCCCTCTGAGCTGTTTCAGCCATTTTATCGAATTGCCAACAGACAGCGCCCTCATGCCACACCACACGATGAACCAGGCACATCTTTTGCTTACATCTACAACAAGTGATCATTGACCCATCTTCCCTGGAACGGGTATAGAAATTCGACCCACAGCCGGCCCTAAGGCAACGACCAAAATCTCCAGAAAATTCTATCAAGTGTTCGTCAATTGTTAGGCCGTGCGCGGTGGGGCCCACCAAATCACTGATCTCAGAAGACGAGAGTTTGGCAGGGCATTGAGGACACAGCGGGGGATAAGTTTGCTTTACCATTTCCCTAATAGAGGTTCTGATACATGGCATGCATACGGACACCTCATGAGCGCAGGATTTGGTGATTGCACGTTTCGGGCGCTGAGCGATTGGAATTGCGTCTAAACACACGAGGCATTTAAACTTATTGCGAAGGGAGTACCACTCGGAAAAACTAGAGATACTGTGAATATTGGGAAGCCCTGTAACAAGTGCAAAGGTTGAAACAACCAATTTAATCAGTAGAAATTGTGGGGTGATAGATCCAACTGGGAATATGCTTACCACCGAAACTCATCCAGAGATAAAACCCCTTCAGCGTCAGCCAAACCGAACAAACCAGAACACAAACCAGAACACCCCAATTCGCTAGAGTTATCATGTTTTCGGGGTTCGAGAGAGGTTTGTGGATTAAGAGGGCATCGAATAACCCGTGATTCGAGGAAAGTGGGGTCGTATACTTGGGTGATGTACCTATGAAGACAGGCTTTGCAGATGGATACGAGGTCATGCTGGCAGGTTGATGTAGTCCTTGTGGGAAAAAATGTTGGGTTCTTATGAATATGACAAAAGTCACAATACCTAGAGATCAATCCGCCAACCGTGCGACTATAAGTCTTCTCTTTGATGTGTACATTTCTGAAGGGGATATAAGAAGATATATGCGAGCGTACCAAAATCTTTATCATTTATACCTAGCACAAATTTCTCCTGTAGCCATAACTCGAAGGCGATAGACCCCCCTCTCTTCTTTCAGAGAATGTTGCAAGACGCTAGCGAGGAAATGGTAAAAGAGGTCTGGATCTAGCTAGGCTTCGCCCAGATCCTCCAAAGACCTCGTGAATATAAAAGAAACTCTTTTAGACCTATCTGGAGTACTTATTTCTAGAAGATTACCGGTGGCTCTAGCATTATCTAAGGCTGGCGAGATTTCGAGTGACATTTCGAGATTCTGTATGATTACATAAGCGTCCACCTTCAAAGCAAATTGCCCACGCGATGGACAACCAGTTACACCTACACAGATCAACGCAAAATGGAAGTAAACCGCATGCGAAGGGTTGAGGTCCAGTATTCAGAGGATATCAAATATCTCTATGATAATCTCCGCCAGGCGGCTAAGGAAAAAATCGACCAACACCTACCCCCAGGAGCTGCCGACCACGATGATGAGCTGCGGAAGCGCGTCGAGAAGATGCTCACGGAGGTCCGGTATTGCCCAGCTCCGCGCCCAATGGCTCCTTTTCTTGCTGCGCTGACCAAGCTAACCTGTGGGAAATCCCTGGTTCGAACAGTATATACATCGGACATTCGAGCACGCCCTAGTAAACATCTCTGTGAACGGTTTAGAGGCGGGCCCAATAGAGACCTACATCTCTACGAATAAGGAGGAAGAAGTTGAACCCTACGATCGAAATCTACATGACCGCTTCACGGCGCTCCAGGCCCAGCTAGACAATGAGACGGAGAAAGTGGCAAAACTGCGCCGAGAAGCGCCCTCCAATGCTGCTAAAGCGTACGAAGATGCGCTCAAGAGAGAGCTCGATGGCGATGAAAGAATAATACAGTCACTGGCGAACGAAGATATCACCGATGCGGAAGCAGGAAGTCTGGGGATTAGGCCATTGGAAAGAAAAGAGGATATTGAGGAAGATTATGCGAGAACTGCAGAAATCTTGAAAGTGCTGCAGACGGTAGGCTGCTCTCCTCTCCCTGGGATAACATGCAGGAAGAAACTAACACTCTTTTAGAGCTTGCCAGCCACGGCTCATAAGCTTACTCGTGCTAATGATGCTCTTGACTACGTCCAGTCAAAACGGTAAAATGATTGTGGCGTTTCTTTCGATTTTGTATTACTAACATGGATATGCGAATCTTTTTTTTTAATTTGGGCGTATTGCGGTAATGGATACCATGGTTTATGAATCATTTGAAGAACTCTATAAATATGTACCTGCGTCCATGTCGCGGCCTTTTAAACCCGTTCCTAGGCTGCTTTGTTGATATCTACAAACAGTACTGATGGCCTGCTTAACCGCAAGTATCTTCTCGCGTTGAACTTGCATAGAATCGATTTATAGAGTCTGATAAAGAGTATCCCTTATCAGTCCCTTAAGATCATTATATGAGGGACCTATATAAGCGCCCCTCCTAAACCAAAAGTGACAGAATGTAACCCGAATAGGATATAGATGGATTACCAGGGCCACAACGACCAGATAGAGTCATAGTATTAGAAAGGGCGATATAATCTGCAATGTTGATTATGCCGTGTTATATGAGTATATACATGCTAGGTACATATATGGTAGACATTATTCCGCCATATATAATGCAAACAAGCGGGTGGACACGTCCCGGGGGTGTCGTTCTTCAAAACGACACGCTAAGTAAACCTGATATCCCACTAATACATAGCTTTATCAACTCATCATATCCTATATCTCATACCCTTCTAGAATGTTAGGGCAGATCCGACAGATCAATCTACTCTCAACTACCCAATTATGCCTAGATTCACACAGCTCAAACCAGAGGTTATATGGAGCCAGTACATGCTCGGATCCCAAGAGTATCAATCTTGTTGAGGTCATCAACATGGGCTCGTGGTTCAGCGATATCCCTCAGCGAGCTCAGTGTATAGCCCTTGAGACTTTTACCGGTCACGACTAATTCCGCCGCAATTGATCCAGAACATCATACAAAATCACCCGGCGGGTTCATCAGCTCGCGAGCCTTGGCTAAGGGAGGGTATGCTCACAACCCTAGTCCTACCTAGACTTACCTTGCTATGGAGGCAGCCGCGTTGCAAAGTACCACATACTTTAAGAATCAACCGCAGCGTGCCTACCCAGATGTACCTTCGTCCAGATCGAAATTACACCCTGCCCCCCACACTACCTGAGGCTGAGGGTACCTAAATCACGTCACTAGGCATTCTCGATGTACCGGATGTACCGGAAAACAAACAACAGCACCAAGATTGGCTGCAGTCTACAGGGTACCAGGTGCATAAACACATCCCCAGGCACGAGACAACACATGAGTGTTAGATTGAGGTGCAGCACATGTACCTCTTCGCGCTCTAGATCCAAAACAAGTTCAAACACCTGCCTTACAACCCCTGCCTGGGGAGAACAGGTACAGACAAGGCTCGAGATAGACTTGAGGAAGGATGAGTGAAAAGCAATATACTTACATACAAGAGCGTTCGCTGCTACGGCGGAACAAAGTTGTATCAAAAGCAAGCAACAGAAGGAGAGAAAAAGAAAAAGAAAACTGCGTTAATCCCTCGGGTTGAAGACAAGGGTAGAAAGGCAAAATAGAGAACTGAAACCAAAGCCCGCAAATTGGTGGGCAAAGGATGTAGGAAAAACATACTCCAAATCAGTGCACGTAAAAAAAGAAAGAGGAATTGAGCCCCCATGAAAACAGAAGAGCAAGGAAAAGCGGACGAAGGAAAAGAACAGAGCTCCCAAAATCCAAATCAAATAAAACCAAAATAAAAGCCAATCCTGTGATCCCAAGCCCTATCGTATTCACAGCTAAACCATGCCATCCGGTGCCTCACCATACTTACGTAGGGAAGAAAGAAAAAAAACAATTGCTAACTCCAAATGCGTTGATATAAATTAGAAAATAAACGGAAGAAAAACCGACGACCCGAGCGTCATTGTTGGATCTTTAGACCCGTACAATCCCAAATGAAAACTGGATCCTATGAAAGAGATCCCGTAAAAAAAAAAAAAAAAGGAAACTCCTGCTCGCTTCCCCGCGTAATCCCTTCCCCTTCCTACGAAGGGAAAAAGCTGTCGTACTCCTCTTCCGTGATGATAATCTCATGCACTGTCTCAGGTTTCTGGATCCCGTTATGAATTGTGATATCGGACGATGATGGCAAAAAGATATCTGTCAATCCCAAAACGCCACTAGTCAGCATTCCACCTTTCCTCGTCAGGGTAGCTAACCACGACCCCACTAGCCATTTAGCTGTCTAACCAGCTAGCTAGGTAACTGTCCAGGGCCAACAACTAAAAACAAATAATGAAGAAAAAAAAAAGGAAACGGACCTTGATTCCAATCGAAACCCTGGGATGTCTTGACGCATGTTATCTATCTCCCACCAACCAACCCAAGAGTTAGCCGACCACACTACATACCACTCACTACACACTAGCCTAGCGAATTGTGGGGAAGCAAAAATGCGGGGGGAGGGAGGGGGAGAGAAGGCGGAAAAGAGGAGAGATAAGGGCTTCTTCTTACCAGTCGAGGAGACCCGTCCCGAACACCCAGGTCGAACACTGAGTGCTCAACACGGCTGACTGAAGAGCCTACAGAAAAAACAAACATCAGCACGTTTTACTTGATTTCACGCATTCATGAGGGCAACATACTCAGCAGCGATGGCCGCTTCCTGTGGTACATCATTCCCGAGCTGGACGATGACGACGATGACGACGATGAGGAAGATGAAGACGACGAAGTCGAGAGATGGGTGGGTGATGTAGAGCCCGACGATGAGGCGGAAGAAGGAGACCCGCCGGATCTAGTGGGGATACAGATGGCGGCTGAGGACATGATCAAGGTAGTTGTCTGCCTTTTCTTTTCTTTTCTTTTTTTACTTCAAATCCCTTTCCTTTCTATCGTTGTGAAGAGGAGGAGAGGAAGGAAGGGGGGGTTGAGTTTCTTTCTTTCTTTATTGGGTACGTGGGTTGGGTTATCGTAGGCTGCTGGTTGATTGAGCCGGCCAGCGCGCGGAACTTTTGGGGGGGGAGAGGTGGGTAAACCGGGATGGGTCGATCAAATGGAAGCTTTTGAATCTGCAGACAATGACGAATACCACAGGTTTTTTTATTCGCAGCGCAAGACGGCAATGACAAGAATAGGAAGAAGCCCGGAGAGTGAAACGACAGCCAGAAAGGAAGTAAAAGGGAAACAAGAATACTATGTTTAGGGTGGGCGGCGGAGGCGGCGGTAGTGTACAAACAGACGGACCTGAGGTAGAGAGAGAGAGGAAGAAGAGGAGGAAAGGAAGGAGGAGACGAAACAATAGAGACAAAAAGGCTTAAGTATGTGTATGTTGGGAGGTGGGATTTGGGGGGGGGGTGTGGGCACCTATAAATGAGGCTGCGACTGACTGATTGACACAACCCAAGGCTCATGGTTCCCGGACAGTCTTTCTCAACTTCCCCCCCCACCTTGACTCAGCTCGGGATGCATGGTATGACTCCACGTCGCGTCGTTCTTTACTGGTATCGCTAAATTATTTCTACTAGAGTACATGCATTTACTCTCTACTGACTAACTATTTTACTATTGTGTTCTATGGACTGATTTCCAGACAGTTGTCGATCGGTTGTTTTATCGGCCTGGCTTGAAGTGTTTTATCTTGTAGCTAAACAGATATCACAGCTATCCTATCGGGAACTTAAGGGTCGCATAAAACGTTCCTGGGGGGTTGCTATTAGGTAGGGATCCTCCCCCATAGGAAGCAGCTAGCCAGAAAGCAGTCTAGACTTGAACCAACCATCCAAGCCTCATTGCGTCGTTCATCGAGATATCTGCATAAACGGACGGGCTTTGTTTTACCTACTGGCTTTTAACAGAAGGGAATGGGAAGGAAGATATCTCCGTTCGCTCAGGAGGATGGACTTTCTTGATTCCACCACCACCACCTTTGTAAAGCAAGCCTTCAAAAACCAGGCCTCCAATGGTTTTGTTTGCATCTGAACTGAGTAGAACTAGACTCCGTTTTTACTCCTCCCCACCAGACCTATATGTAGATGCCTACAAATAAGTACCTACGTACAGAGGTCTTTTGCTAAGAGGTAATAATACCCTTAATTGTGGGTACAGCTACTACTAGTTAGTTAGTACATGTAGTTACATGTACCCATTGGCTACCCAGCTAGAGTACAAGTAGCTAGCTACAACAAGATAATATAAATACAAGACAACGGATCGCCAATTACCGATATCGATCAACACCCCAACCCCCCGACTCCGATCCCGACCGTGACGCGCGACCGCGACCCGCTATTAGATTAGATAAGTAAAGAATAAAAAATAAACTGGTATGCCATCCAGTCTGTCTGTCGCATCATTGCATTGCATCGGACCCTCACTCGCAAAAAAAAAAAAGGGCCCTCTACCTATATGTAGTTACAATAGTAGTACATGCGGCTATGTAGCCAAGATACCCGCGCTTGAGCACCCAATCCCCAATCCGCAATCCCGCAATCCCCAATCCCCAATCCCTAATCCCAAACCCGCAGAACAGAAACAATTACCGAGCTTTGCGTAGATTTGGGTTTGGGGGGTGAGGGGGTACTCGAAACGCACTTCCCAGCGGAAAAAAATATAAATAAACAGATATAAGGTTGGTTCTAAAAAAAAAAAAAGGTCTTGTTTCTGTATCGGGTGTGTTGGTTGGTGGTAGGGTTTCCGTCACCAGCTATCACTGACTGCTACATAGCTACATGTAGCTACTTACATGTAAGTCGTTTCACTATGGAACTACATGTACCTACTACTACATCTGTACTCAGGCAATGACCATCCCCCCCCGCGCCTCCCCCTCCCTCCTCCCTCCTCCCCAAACGCCCCCCCCCCGGGGGTCCAACCTAACCTAGCCCAACCATCCAACATTGCAGGAAAGAAAGAGAAAAAAAAAGGTACCTTTGTGACCTGGGTACCGCATACATTGTATTGTAATGTATATATACCTTTTAAAGTAAAGCAATTCCCCCTTCCTCAATTCCCCCTGTTGGGATTGGGCTGTCGGTAACTACAAGTATTGGGGAAAAAAATAAAAATAAAAAAAAACCAAACCAAACCCAAAAGCAAACCCCCCAACCCAGAGAACAAAAAAGTAATAGTGAACATATAAGAGACGGACAAGAGAGACAATCCCTTTCTCCACACCCCCCCCCCTTCTCCCCCCTCCTCCCCAATCTAGTTCGGCCCGCCGAAATGATAGCAACAGCGTTTTTAGCATCAAAGATCAGCGGTAAGTAAGAGGCGGTGGCGGTAGTGGTGGTTGTAATAGTAGTAGTAATAGTAGTATAGTAAACTTGCCTGCATCTATACATACGTATACGAACGGGGGGTATCGTAAGTGCGCTAAACCAGACAAATAGAACAGTAATAGACCACCAAATAACGGTGTCGAAGGGGTGCGAAAGTGAAAGAAGACACAAAAGATATGTATCAAAAAAAAAAAAGTAGTTAAAAGAAGATAAGACCTGAACCGGTGATAATGTAGAAAGAATAGAAAGTCAGAAGGAGAATGGACAAAAAAGCAAGCAAATCAAAGCAAAAAAGAGCCACCCCACGACTTCCAAGACCCCCCAATCAGCAACGCAACGATAAACAGCACAGAAACCACACATATCTCAAACGTTATCCCATTACCGAAAAAAAAATATGTTCCCAAGTTTCTCCCCAGAATTTCCCTACCAACGTACTCCCCTGAGACCAAGAAAAGAAATATTTAAAAAGAGAAAAGGAAAAAAGAGCAAGTAAAAATGGACGGACTAAAAAAAGTTAACAAAAAAAATAGTCCAGAAAAACAAACGAAACTTCATCCCGTTCATATCGTATCAACTGGATCCTTGTGACTACACTACCAGTTCTTCTTCCTCGCAAATCTCTTATTAAGCAGGGCTAGGACTTTTGGCACATTGAACTGAACGTATTCCAGATCCAGTTCATCATGGTTGTTCTGTTGCATTTCCAGGAGATCGTCCAGTTTGAGATCAAGCTCCAATAGCCCTCGGTTACGGCCTGAAAGTGAGTCCACTGTGAGCTTATGCACCTTTATAGCTAGACAACCCGGTGTTATATCCGGGCCAGGGTCCTGGGGATGTAAACCTTTATAGTGTAGAGAAATCACGAACGTCCCTGGCGAAGGCGAAGTGATTGTGAAAAAGATATTCGCACGGCTATTTTAAGGTTAATTCAGTCATTTCCTTGATAGTGTTTAGGTTAAATGAACGTACCGATTATCAGGAACATTACTCTTCTGAATAACACCCTCCTTCTCCAGCTGCTGATGAGTAAATTTATAGGGTCCGAGCACATGTTGCTTTTGCTGTTTGCTCCTCTGTTTTCCTTCTGATTGACTGCGTACATTGTGCAGGTAGGATTTATAAGTTTCCAACTGGCTAACCAGGTACGCATTATGATCCCGTATTGTCTTGTAGACCTCATCCAGCTTCTTTGATTCCTCCAAAACCTTTTCTTTTAATGATCCCAAATGAACAAGTTCTTGCTCGACCTCCTCTTGAAGTATTTGGTAGTTGTCGATATCGGAAATAACGCCCATATCTTTCAGCTGATTTAATAACTCCAAGCCCCTCATTCCCTTACGGAACATCCCCATATCCTTCATTGTCGCCGCAGTGTCTGCAATCTTCCTAAGGTTGAGCGGCCTGCGAACCGCAGGCGACATTGGTGGTAATGTTCGTAAAAGCTGTACAAATACTGACTTTGCCTCCATAAAGTACACATCCTCTTGGGTGATATCCAGTGCTGCCGAAATGTCTGTAAGGTATGTGTTAGCATAGCCGCCGGAAGGAAGAAACCACCCATCGACCGTACCATCAATGGCACTCTCCCATCGGCTGAAAAGTGGCAAGTTGATGGCCCTGTTTTCCTTCCGTGGCAGTTGCGGTGGTGCGGACCCTAGTTCCTCTAGGATAATTGAAAGGTGTTCAGTATCGCGTCCCTATAACCACCCAAGTTAACTCTTGTTTTTTTCTCTATAGATTTATCCACTAAGCTACTTACCAATTCCTTATAATGCTTCTCAAGTAATGAATGGGTAGCGTAAACCTCATTCAAAGTGATATTCAACTCCAAGTCCTTTTTAGACAGCGCAACATAATTATCCATCTCCAGCGACTCATAAAAGTCCCCAACTTCACATAGATCATTCAAAAACTTGTTGATCCGGACCTTATTGTTTGATACAAAGGGGGAAAGCTTTGCCATGTACGGCTCCTTTGAGTATGATGGTTTGTTGGCCAAATTCTGCAGCATCTTTGCAATCAAAGTCAAAGTTCTTCGCGGGTGCTCAGATGGGACGTTATCGATAAGCATGTATGAACGCGGCGTGACAATTGCTGGGTTCAGGAACCTCAGGAAGAAGAAACCCCCAATCAAAGTACAAACAACCTGATCCTTTGCATCCGGGTATTTTCTCCTTGTCAAACTACGAATCTGTTTACAGATCCACCTAATACCATACGGGGTCTCATTGATGTTATCAATGATTGTAGCCAAGAAGGTATTTGCAAGCTCCATCAACATTGTCAAACGTGGCTCAATGATCGCCTGCACCTGCGGGTTTGCCGCGGCTTCTTCCGCCGATACACTTCTTGGCATATTGGCCGGCAAAGTACCAGTATCCTCTTCAACATTCTTAACCATTCGTTCATACACCTTCAATGGGTTGATTTCCAGATTAAGGTCCTTCAGCTCAATTAGGTTGTTGATCTGTTTCGCCAGTACAACCTTAAGATAGCTCTGCCCGGGACCACGGCGGGTGTAGGTTGTCATCATACGGGATACTGGGGTATTTGCGCGGAGCAGGGATGAGTATTCCGGGGTGGTGTCGAATTGAGCCGACAGTACGGACTTTTAAGGTGTGGGTCAGTAATCATTGCGTTGTGACATATTTTTTTACGCAATTAGCAAGGGCACGTACCTGGAACATAGTAAGCAGTAAATGCTCTTCACGGCTCTCATATTGGTTCCCGTAGATGGTGAACATGACAGTCTGTAGCAGTGAATCGATTTCAGACATGCTGACCAGGCGACATAGCGACGCAATGTGCCGGGGCTCAGATTGGAGCAGGAAGAACAGATTTCCATACTGCTGGGTCTTTTGATCGTTCGGGAACGTACCCTCTTGTAATTCTGACGATTCATCAAAGTGGCTTGCTACCTCATTTTGCTAGGGTGCAATAGCACCAAAAGTTAGCCTTATTGTGCTCCATGGGGAGAAGGGAGCGAAATATCATATAAGGAGGTTAGAAACAAACCTCTTCCAAAGCCATTCTGTTTTGAATAAGCAGAGCTATTCGTGAATCCAAATATCTCACATCCTTTTCCAGCACGAAATTCTTCTTCGATTGCGATGAGATTTTTGCTTTTAGGTCGCGAAGCTTTTTCTGAACTGTAGACACAACGGGAAAACACTAAGTATGAGATTTACTTTCCCCCCTACGCAATATATAGAAAGAAAGAAAAAAATAAAAAAAAATAAAGAGAGTAAGCTGACCTCTCGCAAGTTCATCCTCAATCTCAATGTCCTTATCATGCGCAGACATGGACAGGTACAGCGCAGTAACACTATACCTCTTTGATGCCCTGACCGATCTCGGTCCATCGGAACCAATGGTGTTCTGTCTTGTAACCGGGGTGAAGCTGGATGTCGCAAAGCTAGACGATGTTGAAGAGGTGGAATTCCTTGCTGAGGGAGCGAGCATTGTGGTGACAGACATATTTGAGGATGAGGCTGAGAAGCCAGGCCGCGGCAGCACGGCAGTTACAGTAGGAAGCGCTATGGTGTCGGTAGTGAAAGGAATTACGCGGTGAAGTTATTTGGTTGTGGTGGGTTAAGCTAAGAGTTGAGGAAGCAGTAGCAGTTGTAGTTGTAGGTAGTACTGGTATGGTAGTAGTAGTCGTAGTGGTGGAGACGGTGGTTATAATGGCGGTAATAAAAGGGATCGAAGCTGTAAGAGAAGACGCGAAGGAGGAAGGAACAAAGAAATAACCGTTAAGAAACTAGTTAGCAGGCTAGTGGACCGAGCACCGGCGCTGGGTTAGATTAGTTTCCTTTTTTTTTTCTCTCTCCTTCTGGTTGCTAGGCGAAACGGTTGTTCAGGTATAGCTTGAGTAGAGGAACGAGAAACCTTTGGTTGGTTGTGGTTGGCTGGACAGACAGCTAGGGAGATTTCTTTAATGCTGTATGTACGAGTAGCAGAGCGATGGTTGGGGGGTGGGGGGTGGAGAGATGCTACTGAGCAATTAAAGGAAGGAATGGATGGAATTGGAAACGCTTCGAGACAACCGGTGTGATGGGATGGCTGGCTGATGGGGGAGGGGGATGGTAGGCTAGCGGGGAGAAGGGGGGGGGGGGTGGAAGTGGAAGAGGAGTTGAAGAGTGGAGGGGTGGTGCTCTCACTCCAGGCAGAAGAGAGATCTGGACCTGATGCGTGATGTATGTAGTAAGGTGTTATTACTGTTATTTGGTGAACTGTCCTATCAGTTGCCGACTTTACCAAATAAGTGATTATCTAGGCAAAGAGTGAGGACGAACGAGGAGTCGTTGTAATGGATGGATGGAACGGAGGGAAAGAGGGAGGGATTCCGTGTGGGTGTGTGTGTGTGGTGGGATTGGGGGTAACGAGGAGAGCAGCTGCAGAACAAATGGCGAGCTGCTACTGCTGCTAAGTCTCTGGTGACAAGAGAGATGACAGGAGTCAGTTCTACCAGGTCCCCCTCAGGTCCAGAAGTGCTTTCAAAAATAAAAAAATAAAAAAAAAAGCAGGTCAGGACCAGGGTTGGTTGGTTGGTTGTGGAACAAGAAGTAACAAGAGGAAGAAGAAAGGACGCGAATCCGAAACGAAACGCAAGGGAAGAAAATAAAAATAATAAAGATATACAAAAAAAATACAATAAATAGAACAAGTTAGAAACAGTAATTGGAATTCGAGGCGTTGAAAGTTGTCGAATGGTTGAAAAAAAAGAAAAAAATAAAAAGGTAAAAAATAAAAAGGGAAGAAAGTAAGTAATTAATATATAGGACACAAACCTATTCGGTCTGAATAGAAAGTAAAAAAGCAGATCACCCAGAAGCAGCAGCAGAGGGGAGTAGCAGCAAAGTAAAAGAGGAGACTTTGAGAACAGGGGGAGAAGGAAAGGAAAAAGGCACGAAGCGAGTGGGGGGGGGGGGGTTGTGAGAAAGGGGAGCGGGTAGTAGTAGTGCGAAAGCCAGTACTCTATGCAGAGTAGTCGGTGGTGGTGCCCTAGTACAATAGGCGAAAGGAGACCACGATGCACCAAAGATCTATGTACATGTACATATCAGGGACCAAGCTAAACTAAAAAAAAAATCCCCGGAGAGAAAAGAAAAAAAAAGGCACAAGAGAACTGAACTTACTCTACCTCCAATAAGCCCAGGTACGACTCTGACAATGCACCTACATACAATATACTAGCTTTTTTAAAACCCAGGAACCACACACAACAACAACAAAACTAGAACGACGACTATACACATATATACCGATCAAGCAAGGTAGGAAGGTGCTTTATGATATTGAGTAGCACAAATACCTTCCAGTTACCGACCCATTCTCTGTTTCTGTCCAAGTCTGGCAACACATATAATATGGTAGGGTATTTAAAGTAGAGCAAGTAAAGGATATATCTAGGAGGAGGGACCAATATGGGGGGGGGGGGTGGTGGGCGCAGCTACATGTACTCTACCTACATGTACTCTACAGCAGTAACCCCATATTCCCCCAATCCCTCCCCTACCCCCCCTCCCCATCTATATCCAACCGGCCCATCAATATAACTCTACTCATCATCACGCCTATTACCGAAATACGTACCTACATACATTATATGTACCATGTACTTTACCATACATACATTACTATTGCATTGACCCACCCGTTTCTCCGCGATACGGAGGTTACTTTTGCATCTCGTCTCGCTCGCTCGCAACCGTTCTAGCAGAAGCCAGAACCAGAACTCTCCTGCATTGCCCACATGCACCACCCCCTACCCTGCACGCATATTGGTTCGGCCGAAGCCTAACCCACTTGCTTGCCTCCTCGCCTACAACAATTCGGTAGGTACATGTATTCTGCATACTCACATGTATCCACACCCTTTTTCTTTTTTCTTTTTTCTTTTCTTTTCAGGGGGGCACGGACACAGTAGAGCAGCACGCATACATACCGAAGATAGGTTAAAAATACGGTACGGTATCCGTACAAGCGATGATACACTGGGCCCTGCGGGAAAAAAAGAAAAATGGACCCTGCCGACTGCGGGGCCAGATCAGGGAAGGGGGAAAACAAAAACCAAATAAAAAATGGAAAAATAAAAAATGGAAAATGGAAAAATAAAAAAATGGAAAAAACAATAAAGAAGAGTGAATCCATCCGAGGTCACATATCTCCTCGATCCAAGAAACAAACATCCCCTCACTACTACAAGTTACCACAACCCCAAGAATGCCCAGTGACGTTATTAAATAAATTCCTTTCTATATAGCCCCCTCCCCTCCCACCTCCACCTCCCACCTCCCTCCCCCCTTCCCCCGTTGCCGCGGGTACCGAATTCGGCTTCCTCCATTGAGCTATGTACATAAGTACATGTAAGTAAATGTGGAGGCGGAGGAATTAAGAAGAAGAGGAAGAGAGTGCAGCAGCTAGCTGTATGTATGTATGATAGAGTACATACATACCCACATTTCTAGGCACAGACAGACAGACAGACAGACGGACAGGCACAAGACACGTGCACAGGGTAGGGGTTGTGTGTGTGTGCATGAACGGTTCCACGGACGTTGTTGCATTTTCCCCGTTTCCAGGCACAGAGCACACAGACGCATATCATCTCTCCAACCCCCATCCCCATCATCACCACCATCATCTACTGCATCATCATATCATATCATCTGCAGGTGCAGGTGCATCTTCATCTTCAACTCCCCCCCCCCCCTCTAAAATCGTTTTCCTATATCCCCCCCCTCCCCCAGTTTTCCTATATTCCCCTCACATCTTCTTGCAATACCCCCCCACCACCACCACCATCATTATCAATGCATCACCATCTCGTCACAACCACCCCAAATACAAGAGAGAAAAGAAAGAAAATTAGATGGGAATTTTCTTTCCCATTTTTTCTAACTATGTAGATTACAATAGGAAATTTTTAATTTTTTTTTTCACGTGCCTCCCAACATTCAAGAACTTACTACTTGAATGTATGTGACCTCCCCGCGCGCTCTTTCTGCCCCGCACTACGACCCAATCCCCTCGGCGCATCGCCTGACTTTGCGTATGGGTCGAATCGCTGGTGCTGCTGCTGCTGCTGCGGTTTCTTCCCCTTCGCCTTGGTGTCCTTGTCCTTGTGCCCGTTGAACACAGGCGGCGCCTTCGAGTAATCGAATGCCTCGATCTCTTTTGGCTTTTGCTCTGCGCCATCCTCACCACCGTCTTCGCCTGCAGCTGCTGCAGCAAGACGCTTCTTCTCTCGTCGCCTCTCCTTCTTTTCCTTCTTTGCCCTTTTGCGTGCTGACTCTAGGGAAACCACCCCATCGTTCTCGCCCTCGCCCTCATCGCCCTCGCCCTCGCCCTCATCATCTGAGCCGCCCTTCGATCCCCCGGTAGCTTTCTCTTCCGCGGCCTCATCGCCCAGCAGCTTCCGTTTCCGCGCGCCGCCAAGGGACTTGACAACAATGACGTCCTCTTCCCTCTTTTTCTGCGCCGCTGCCGCAGCACCTTTAACAAACTGGTGCTCGGCCCTTGCGCCCGGGTCCACGACGGCCACAGCCTCTCTCGACGGCGCTGCACTGGCCTTCTTGTCGCCAGGCGTGGCCCACACCGCGGCCGTCAGCGGTGGCAGCTCAACGGCGAGGCTAATGTTCGCGGCGGTAACGACGCCCGTATCCCAGCGGCTGCTGACCCCCGCGAGGGGCCCCCAGAAGGAGGACTTGTGCGCCTGGATCGATGATGTCGCGGCGGGGGTGGCTGCGAATATATCGGCATTTATGAGGGGCCCTGCGGCGGCCGCCGGGACTCTGTATCCTTCGGCGGTATCTGCCCCTTGCGCTGGAGTCGCCGCACCAGTGACAGCAGCAGCAGCAGTGTCGGTCGGCGGGTTCGCCAAAACGCCCTTGACAAGCTCCACGAGCTCCCCAACCCGCGCGCGGACCACATGCGACGTGGGCACACAGACCCTCAGCATCGCCTCGGTGTCTGTCGGCATCTGCCTCGCAACGGTAAAGAGCTGCCGGCGCGACAGCACATAATGGGTGCTCTCGTCCGCGTCGCGCGCGGCGTTATCGCGCCATTGGTGCACGGCCTTGAAGACTGCGAGCTGCAGCGGCGTCAGGTTGTCGCGCAGCACCATGTTGTGCCAGCCGGCGGCGCCCATGCCCGTCTCCGCGTCGTAGCTCTCGCGCTCGTAGCGCTTGAGGGAGGTTTCCTTGGAGTCGTTGAGGACGCGCTGGAGACGGTCCTCGTCCGGGTCGGAGCGCGCGATGAGTTCGTTGCGCAGGTTGTCGTAGATGTAGAGGAGGAAGTGGGTGTCGGAGCGGGCATACTCGAACATCTCCTTTGTCAGGGGCCTGACATCGTATTAGCCCATAGTCCATAGTCCATAGAAGTCAAATAGAAAACAATATATAAAGAGCACATACCTAATCCTCCAGTCCGCCAACTGGTACTGCTTATCCGCATCAAAGCCCACATACCTCTTCAACAGGTACGCCAGCCCCAGCCCCGGGAACCCCAACGCCTTCGCAGCATGATGGGTATCAAACAACCCCACGATATAGACGCCAAAGTCCCTCTGCAGCCACTTGACATCCATATACGCTCCATGCAAGACCTTAACAACCCCCGGGTCAGCAAACACCTCATTCAGCACCCCGAGCCTCCCACGCAGCGCCAACGCATCGACGATCCAGTCCTGCTCCCGGCTGCTAATCTGCACCAGGCACGTAAAGCCCGTATACGAGCGGGCATCATGGTGCTCGAGGTCCACGGCGACCTCATCACACCCGCGCAGCACGCCCATCATGTCGTCCAGGGCCGGCAGCGTGTCGACCCATCGGGCGGTGGTGGCGCCCCACGGGCGGTAGGGGACTGGCGGGGCCGCGCAGCGCACAGCGGGCGGGTACTCGAGGGCGGCGATCTCGGCGCGGTATGGGTGCGCGTAGTGGTGGTTTGTGTCGTCGAGGGCGATGCTGGCCGCGAGGGGGAGCACCGAGTGTGGCTTTTGGGAGAGGTGGGGGCGGAAGGGCGGTTGCGCGTGCGGCGTGGGGGCGTCGGGGAAGTGGAGCTGCGGTTTGGGGAGCTTGCGCGATTGGTAGGATGTTGAGCGCTGGACGGGGGCGGAGGGGCGTCTGGGCTGGTTAGTTGGGGGTGCGGGGAACCAGGGGAGGTACCAGTTGGGCGGCGGGTAGGGGGGTGGGGTATTTCCGCTTTATAGCGCCCGTGTATTCGTCGAGACACGTATCCTACGCACGCATTAGCACCTCCCCCACGACCACCTCCGCAAGACAACAACATACCGCCCTCTCCAGCAAGCAATCCACAACCTCCACAACCCCACCCCACGCCCCCTCCACATCATCCACCTCCCTCCACCTCTGCGCGGCGCCGCCCGCCGCCGCCAGCAACCCGCCCGCAAGCCCCAAGATGCGCGCGCCAACCTCGTCCAAGCCCGCGCTGAAGGCCGGGTCCGTCGACCGCTGGAACGGCACGTCCGCGGCCGCGATGGCGCCGCCCGTCTTGACGGCGGACAGCACGCGCGCGAATAGCGCCGCTTGGTAGGATGTGAAGTCTTCTGTTGGCGATGGCAGCGCCGGCGGCGGCGGCGGCGACGGGGATGGCATCGTGTGTGTGTGTGTGTAAGTGTGCTGTTCTTGGGTGTGTGTTGTTGGTGTGTGTTGCTGTGTTGCTGTTGTCGGTGGTGGGATTTGAGTTTTTGGTTGTTGTGGTGGTGGTGGTGGTGTGGCGGTGGCGGTGGGTGTGGCGGTGGGGGGGGGGGCCCGGTATGTGGTGAACTGTGGGTGGGGCATGGGCTGTCACTCGTCTCCCGCTGGCAGTTGATAGCGTTTGGTTATATTTAGCATACGGTCAATTCACGATAACCCTAATTAACCCTAATTAACCGTGAGTACGAAGGACAACGCGACCCCCGCGCATCATCCAACAGCCCTCAGCCCTGCCCGGCCCTTCTAGATACAGATACAGCTACAGCTACAGACTCGACCACCCGAAGAATAGACCCAACAGAGCCACACAGCCCTCCCTCGGCACGTCTGTCTGTCGTCCGTCATCAACCCGCAACCCCCCCCCCCAATTATGTACAACTAACAAGCTTTTCAGAGCGCACTGGTCTTAGCTGTAATAACGACAGTTCCCGTACGTCCTTTCTCTGCTGCACTGCACTATAACAGCTAGCTAGCACCCACCTCGTATGTAAAGTAAGTAGCACCGCAAGACAAAGTGCAAGTGCAAGTGCAAGTGCAAGTGCAAGTATGTAGTCCACCACCTCCGCCCCCACGGCCCAACCCACCGGGCGCGAGTGACAGCCCATGACCAGCCATAGCTACATGTACTGCTAAAAGAAAAGATGGCAACAAAAGACTTACGTGAATGAGTGTCATCCCTCAAGAGCGTCGGGCATTCTCATCACTGCTCCCACCAGGTGTGGTCATATGGCGAAGCCCAGTGTATTACCACTAGGCCACGCCACGATGCTTTGGTTTGTGTCGCTGTGGGTTATGGGCGGGAGGATCCTTTCCTTGGCGATGCATCGGGGACTGGATTGCATCACAGGGAATTGGTACATGTAGAGTACATGTATATGTACACCATAGAGCGAGGATTAAAGCTTGCACAACTCGCGGTAACCCCTAGTAGCTATGCACTGCATCCGACAGACGGGGCTCGCACACCGAGTGATACGCAAGCCACAAGTACATGTAGCTAGATGGATAGATGGATAGATACATGTAGATATACCCCTCCCCACATTCGATACAAGCCCGCCGAGAGTCGAGCCCGCCGAGAGTACATGCACCCCCCCCCCCCGCCCCAACAAACACAATCTGCTCTCAGCCCAGGCACACACAGTCACCACGTGCACCCCACCCATCCCCCCCTCCCACAACCACCTCTTCACTACCCCCCCCCCACAAAGCCACGAGTGACACCCTATGACGCCGCGCCGCGTGACCATAAAAAGATCGGAGCCGTACTATCACACCGAAAGACACAGCTGCCCTCGTCACATACAAGTATCTCGTGTACGTCCTCTCCCTAGCTGCTTGGGGTCGGTCATGGAGCATCCAGTACAGTGCTCTCTCTCAGTGTGGTGTGCTGCTCTCGGCTGGCATGCTACATACAGTTGTGGTCCCACTCAAGACATGCAGGTAGAAGGAAGAGCTGCATCACAGCCCATCACTCGCACGCCAAGATCTTCGTCTATAGGCCGGGTGACAGGCACTCGCAACACAAAATGCGGCTAGAACTTTGTATTTGGTACCGTCTCCCACCATAGCTACATGTAATACAGGAAATCTACAAACAATACCAACGTACTAATAATGGATTGGATTGGGCCGAGTTCTATGCAACGCCCACGGCAAACACTTTTCTTGCAGCATTTGACTATCGACATTGGGGGGCAATCCAAACACAAACAGAAACGAAGAAGAAGAAGCACAATCCCTACGACTCCTGCTACAATTAACCACTAAAAAGATGCAAAAAAAAAGTCACATACACAGAGAAAAAAAACCAGCTTCTAGAACTGGAACTTGAACCCGCCTCCTCCAGGGAACCCCTGTCCAAACGGACTCCCGCCACCCGGGAACCCGCCTCCTCCTCCCGGCCTATACATGAACGGATGTCCGCCCTGCGCGAACGGGTTCGTCCTCTCTTGGCTGTTCGGGTCGTCGCCGTTATCGAATCTCTCCCTGAGCTCGGGGTTCGACAGGACCTCGTACGCCTCGTTGATTGTGCTCATCTTCTTCTCAATCTCCTCCTTTGTCATGTCGCCCCTGTACTTGTCGGGATGGTACTGCTTTGTGAGCTTCCTGTACGCCTTCTTGATTTCGCGGTCCGATGCGTCGCGCGATACCCCAATCACCTTGTAGTAATCCTTTGTCTTTGACCTTCGTAGGAGTGTGTGTGCCTCCTGCAGCTTGTGCTTGATTCTGTTGTCGCCATCGGGAGCAGCCTCAAGCAGGCGGATCGCCTCCTCAAAGAGGTCTTCCTCAATGAGGCTTGCAGCCTTTGCCAAGATTCCGGGAATAGATTCGGGGTTGAGGCGCAGCGCCTCGTCGCAGTACTGCTTCCCCTTCTTGACCGAGTTCATTTCCGTGTAGGAGTCGCAGGTGATGTCGTAGAGCATGGCCAGGAGCTCGCTGGGGCATTTGTCGTTGATGTAGCCCTTCTGCTTGAGCTCTGTGAGCTCTTCATTGACTTCTGCGATGAGGCCTTCGTCATCGGGGGTGCCAACGAGGAGCTTTGCGGCGGAGTTGTGTTGCCGTTTGGTGCGGAGGGCGTTGATGGAGGTGAGGGACTTGTTGAGGGTTTTTATGCGCCGGAAAGCTTTGCTGCAGGGCTTGGAGTCGGGGTCGGAGTGGAGGCATTTACGGAGCTGGGCGACGGAGCGGTCATAGTCGTTGACGCTGAAGTAGAGCAGTGATGAGATCTGGAGGTGCGGTTCGATATCGCCTGGATTGATCTGCGCAAGATGTCTATAAAAAGAGCATACCTGTTAACCCCAATCCCCCAGTCAACTCACGAAGGGGGCCACCTACGTCAAATCCCCGACAGCTTCATGCACTTCTCCCCTCTGCAACCTACACCTCGCCCTAAGTGCCCTAACACTCGCCATTCCACTCGCGACAACTACCGCCGCCCCCGCGCTCGCCACACACTCCTCCCACTCCCCCTTCTCCTCTGCGGCATGGGCCCTCGCCAGCGCCTCTTCTGCGGCATCCAATTCCGCAAGCTCGTCCGTCTTCCCCGCCTTCCTATAGTCCTTCCTTGCAGCTGCCCAATCGCCCGCACGGGCCTTTAGCTTCGCGCGCTGCAGCAGAGCGCCCTCAAAGTCGGGCTTGAGCGCGAGGACGGCGTCAAAGTCGGCGCTGGCCTGGGATGCCTTTCCGAGCGAGAGATAGGTTGCGCCGCGCTTGAAGATGGTCAGGTAGTTGCTGGGGTCCTTCTTAATGGCGGCCTCAAAGTGGTCCAGCGCGCCGTGCATATCCCCTTGGGCGAGGAGGGCATTGGCGGAAGCGATGAGGGAGGAGACTGGGAGAGTTGCATCGGGGGTTTCACTGGCGAGAGTGAAGGTTAGGAGCGTGCCCAGGAGGGCAAGCCCATGTAGCCGGATGATCATTGCGGCGCTGGTAGTGGAGTGGTTGTGGTTCTGGTTGGTGTGTGTGTGTTGCTTGGTAGGAAGAGGCTAGGTTATAATGTATATATGCAGGAACGGATATATAGATGAGCTGAGCTGAATTGATGGGGGGTATCTAGTAGTAGTAATAGTACGACTCCAAATTAAGTGAAAGCAAGTATTTTATTATTGATGTAGATCGAGAACAAAGAATGCTGGGGGGGGGGGAGCTGCACCACACTGCACTGCACTGCCTGCCTCCTTCAGTGGTGATGGTGGGGGGGGGGGGTGAGGGGAGTGGGAGAGAGAGAGTGGGGGAAGTTGTCGATGGAGAGGAATGCACGATGAGAAGAAGAAAGAAAATGTGGAGAGAAGTGTGGAGAAGTGAAAATGTGGCCGTTATATAAAACCCCGAAAAGGCGAGAAAGCTCCGTTTGTTCCAGGTGGCCTTTAACAAACTACCAGGATCAGATAAGATCTGGTTGATCTGATCTAATCTCATAAATCACATCCTATCTAATCTTATCTATCTAATCTTATCACCCATCCTCAATCTACAGCTCTCAACTCCCCTCAACTCCCACAGCAAACAAGTAAAACACCATGGCCGACTATCGCGACATTTGGTCCCCCGCCAAAGTCTTCTCCCCCTCCACTGCACGTCTCCAATCCCAATCCGCCAAAGACTGGACCTACGTTGACCAATGGCTCCACACCCGCTACCACCCACACCCCATTCCACCCTTCGAGCGCACCCCCGAAACCCTCAAAGCCCTCCTCGCACTCGCGGCCGCCAACGAATCCGCCGACGACGAGCGAGCCCTCTCCAAAAAGGTCAAAGAGCGCACCCTCTCACAGCTGCAGAAGCGCGACGCCGACACCGCAGCCCAGCCCGAGAACGTCCTCGCTGCGCTCGAGGAGCAGCTGACTCCCGAGGGCCAGAGGGCCCTCAACTCAATCGCGCTGCTCTCGGTGGCGCTGGGGGCCACGGATACGGGTGCGACGGGGTGGGTTGGGCACGCAGCTCTTTGGATGGACGGATGGCTAATTTGTGGGTGCTACGGGTAGGCTGGCGCAACGACTGATTGCGCTGACGAAGGAGGAGTTTGCCCTCGCGCAGCAGTCCCATCGGCTCGGATCCCTCCACGAAAGGCTGCAGGCAGATATTGAGAGGATCAACGCCCAGATCCTCCGCTTCGAGCGCGGCGCAGAATATGTGCTCCCGCCCGAGCTCGCCGGGCAGGTCGCGGAGTGGACAAGGGCCACACGGCACCTGCAGCACAAGAACGAGGACTACAAGGAACGGGTCGGCGATCTCCAGGTACCCATATCCACACCCCCCCCCCCAACCTCAATCCCAGTTGCTGTGCTAAAACTAAATATGTTCAGGGCGAGTTCGCAGGCACCCGTGCTGCAGCAGGCGTCACCGTCGAGGCGCTCATCGAGCAGGAGAAGGCCGTGCTGGCGCTCAAGGAGCATGTGCTGAACCTCGAGGCGCAAGCACGCGGGTTCCAGGGCCTGCCACCGGAGAAGGATCTGGCAAGGCTGGAGGTTGAGCGCGTCAGCAAGGAGCTGGCGGAGCTAGAGGAGAAGCGCGAGGCGCTGTATGATAATATGGTGGGGGGTTAATTCGGTTCGGGGCGGTCATGGTATATCACTCGGTGACGTTTGATCATTGACCCTTTCCTTGTCTTTCCCCCCCTTTTTTTTCCTTTTTTTCCTTTTTCTTGCTGTTGTGTTTTTAGTTAATAATAATTAATTCTAGCTCCATTTATTTTCTTCCTATAGTAATTTAGTGTCTGGTCTGGTCTGGTCTACTCAGGCGAATGACGTTTTCGGTGCTGTTCTGTGTCCGCTGTAACCCCCGGCCTTATGCCTCGGGAGGTTTCCGCGCCCATGTAGAGAGTAGAATAGAGTAGAGTCACTGGTAGAGATCACAGTGGGAAGGACAGCTAGACATGTTATAACTGGCGCTCGCACAACACAAATGAGGGCACCGCTCGCCCGGTCCACGAGATCACACAGCACCAGCTCTCTCTTATCAGGGCAAGAGTACTTCGACCACCGGGCGGGTGGTATTCTGACCTCTGCCGCGGTCTATCACCTTGGCTTTCCTTATGAATGCAGACTAGTTAAGTGCCCAGGGACGACGATGTGAATGTTGGAGTTATCATTAACTAAGATAGGTAGACTAGTTACTTATACAGGGTAGAAGAATAAGAAGAAGAATATCAAGACCGGCCGCTCTGATAAGCAAGAAGCAAGAATCAAAAAGAAAAAGAGAAGAGACCCCATTGCGCCCTTTGTCCATACACATACACACTCACTCACAAGACATACTCAGGAATTATAAACAAGAAGAGAAAAGTCCACACTCACACACACAAAAGAAAACAGGACAAAAAATCATTGGCATATCATCTCCAAGATGCCCTCTCCGATATTCTCCTCCTCCTCCTCCTCTTCGGCCACAACCTTCTCCGGCTGCTGCTGCTCTGTGCTCTCAAACACTTTCTCCTGCACCTTCGGAATCACCACCTTCAACTCCACCTTCCCCGCCGGCACCGGCTCCTTCTCCACCTCAATCTCCACAGCCACTTTCTCCTTCACCACCGCCTCCTCCGCCTCCTCATCAGGACTCGGCGCCATAACCCTCTCATCCAGATTCACCACCCTCAGCGCCCCCTTCGGCGCCGTAAACAGCACCTGCACAACCCTCCTCTCGATCGCCGCCTCCAGGCCGTCCATGTCCCAGTCGTTCCCCCCCGGAGACATCCCCTCCAGGGGTACATTCGTCGGCATCTCCAGCGCATCGCCGCCCGTCGTTGCCGTCGTGGTTGTAGTGCCAGTGCCAGTCGTGGAGGCGTTTCTAGAGAACCTGCTCCCCGACTCCCACAGCGATATCGGGCTCGTCGGGAGAATATCCGGCAGCGCGCTGCGCAGCGCCGAAATGCTCGCCCAGCGCCTCGGCTCCGTCCTCCTGTCCGACGCGGACGGGCTCAGCGAGACGACCCGCCTCTGCTGCTGCTGCTTCTCCGGGAAGAACCGGGCCGGCGTCAGCAGCGTCCTGACCCTCGGCCTCGGCGGCGAGGGGCGCGGCGCCGAGCGCGGCGGGAACGAGCGCGTGTACGGTATCCGGATCGGGGCCGTGGGGACGAGGCTCAGGCTCTCGGAGCTGAGGGCTGCGCGCGGCGGCAGGCGCGGGATCAGGGACGATGTCTGGTCGCTCCACTCGCCGCTGAGGGTTGTTGAGCGGGAGCGCGTCCGCTGCTGCTCGTAGATGGTCTCTTGGGCCGCCATCTTCTCCGCGAAGGCCAGCGAGCGCGTGTATAGGCTCTGGAGGTTCGCGAGGTCGTCGGAGCCCGTTGTGGCGGCGCAGCTGCTGCCGCGGGAGGCGCGGTTGGGGTCGAAGGGGCTGTTTGTGTTTTCCTCGGCCTCGAAGATTGTGGAGACGCGGGCGGGGTTGGTCTTTAGGACTGCCTTTGGGGGCGGGCGGAGGCCGGCGACCGCAGCGGAGGATGCGGAGATATAGGGCATCTTGCGGAGCGAGGGCCGCGGGGCGGGGGGTGATATAGGGCGGGGATCGACCGCCGCCGCTGCCTCTTCCCCGAGAACCCGGTATGAGTGGCTGCGGGTCTCGACGATCCCTACTCGCTCTTGGCTCAGTGAGGCCCTGTTGGAGGAGTATATCCCTAGGTGTTCCTGACTCGCGGAGGCCCTGCGGGCGCCGTATATTGAGCTGCTACTTCCTGGTCGTTCGGTCATGCCGCCGGTCATCATCATAGGCGGTGACTTCTCGGTCCCGTAGCAGTTGAAGGAGCCCAATCTCTCCTGACTCGCCGAGGGGCCGCCATAGAACCCAAAGGACCCCCACCGCTCCCTCTCCAGCGGGCCCGCGTCTTCCTCGTCGCGGCCTCTTCCGCGGCCCTTCCGGAAGTACCAATGATAGCCAATGATCGCCGCCGCAAGCCCGGCGATCCCAAATATCACGCCCAAGACGATACCGGTGGTCCGTCTATGCTCCGACTTCCTGACCTCCTCCTCCTCCTCCTCCGCCCTGAGGATCCGGGCGGGCTTATAAGTGGCCGCCCACATCCCCGAGGTGACGTTGAAGAAGTAGCTCTTGTTACTGACGACGGAGGCGTTTACGAACGGCGAGATTCGGTATCCGCTCGTAATCATCATCACGTCCCCCTCGAGCATCACCGCCGCATGTCCGCTCAGCCCCTCCGCCTCGCCGTCCGTCGGTGGGCCCAGTTCGCCCGGATGGATGAAGGGGATGGTCCATTTCCACTCGCGGCCGTCCCTGCCCCCCGCCTCCCCCGTCATCTCGAGTATGATCAGCCGTGGCTCGGCGGGCGTGTTGATATCGCCCACCCACCCGCCATAGACGACGATTCTCTTTCCGTCCCGCGTGGCCACGGCGCTATGTCCAGACCTCGGGTCGATCCTGCGCGTGTCGTCGTTCCGCCTCCTCACTCCCGCCGCCTCCGCCGCCGCCTCCGCCGCTGCCATCCGCGTGGAAGGGTCCTCCCTCGTCGTCGTCCCTATGCCTGTGTCTGCCGCCGCCCCCGCCGCCGTAGCAAGAACCCGCGTCTCGCTCGACTGCAACCGCGGCGGTGACGCCGCCGGAAGCCCAACCTCTGCAAACCGCCACCGCCCGTCGGGGACAGAATACACCGCCACCTGACGCATATCCACAAACGCCCCGGCCGTGTACCCGCCCACCATAACCACGCTCATCGCGCTCCCGCCGCCCGCTCCGCTTGCGGGCAGGGTCGTCATCGAGAACCCCGCCTCGGGGATGGGCCACTCGCGATTACTACTCCCGTCATACTCCCCCACCACCACCGCCTCCTCGGCGCCCACCACCACCGACGGCGGCAGCGACGGCGGTGCCTCCTTCCCCCTGCGCTCACCAGGAACATAGCTCTGCGCCCTCTGGACCGGGAGCTGCGCCGTCAGCATGGCAGCGCTGTACCCGCCCGTCCCAACCCCCCCCGGACACACGCCGCCAAACACGTACGCCGTGTGCTCCGTGACCGTGGTGATGACCACCCCCTGCTCAAACTCCTTCATCCCCTCCTCGCCCTCGCCCCTCCCCGTCATGAACGTCTCCCCGGGCGCCACGGTGGACGTCGTGGAGCTAACGGCATGCACGAACGCCCTCGCGCCGTAGCGCAGCGCCAGCGGCGACGCCGCGCCCCCCGCTCCCGTCGGCGCAATCGCCCGCGGCGCCCACCCGCCCCCGCCGGGTGCATACTCGAGTGTTTGTAGCTCTGCCTCGCAGCCGCCGGCGAGGACCAGGACTCCGCTGGTGGACAGCAGGAGCGCCGATAGCGTGGTTGATGAGGTGGGGAGCGGCGGCGGCGGGAGCTCGCGCAGCGAGCTGGTGATGTTGCTGGGCGTGTAGGTTGTGTTTAGGGCGAGGGAGAGGAAGCGGAACGAGGAGAGGGACGGGGCAGAGGAGGAGGAGGGGGAGGAGGACGGGGCGAAGAGGTAGAGTGTTGATGCGTCGTGGGAGAGGAGGGCGGTCGCGGGGTGGGGCGGCTGCGGTGTTTGGACTGCTGCTGCTGACGGTATCGTGTAGAGGAGCAGCAGCCGTAGGAATAGCGGTAATGATAGCACCGGTAGTAGACTGGTGATGTTGTGATTTTGGTGCCGCATCGTGAAGCACAGCATATAGTGCAGAGTTCGTAGAATCGATGGAGGTTAATGTTAACAAACACAAGAGACAAGAGTGAAAAGAAGGCTCTCCCCCCAATATGCACACCCCAAAAAACCAGATGGCGTCCCCCCTCCCCCTCCCAGCCCATCATTTCTTGCACACAGAGAGTGGTTGGGCCATCACGAAAGCAAGTTGGTGACGGGCGTGGAATGTAGTTTTTCTGTCTGGATTTGGACGGTGGAATGCCACCACCCCCACCCCACCCACCCGACGGCATGCAGGTACCTTCTTATGTAGGTACAGGTATTTATTATTCTTACAACATGTGCATACTACATAGTGGTGGTGGTGGTGGCTGAAAAGAGATGCTGCTGCTGCTATTCTGGCGGAGTTCCAAATTGTGGACTCGGAATCATTTCCACTGCTGGGACGCTAGCCGCAATGGGCGGTTGTTAGTAAGGAGGGAGGGACGCCAAGACGCTGTCCTTGTTTTTTGTTACTGTCACTGTTCTGCTGGATCGAGGTGCATTGCATGGGTAATGGGGCAGGGAATTAATAGCAATGCCAAATCCGACAGCTCCCATGGCACCAGAGCAGAAAGATCCATCTTTCCAGTGCATGTATACATATACATCTACAGGCGTTCAATCACCAAACACTACATACTTAACTAGAGGATCCGCCGTGAGACGAGACCGCTAGTTAGCACGTGACCTCTCCACCACGACCACCCCATTTCCACCACCGCCACAACCACCCCACCACAGCCTCTCAACGCACGATGGTGGGGACCTTTTCGCTCCTTTAAGGGCCAACAGGACGCAAGACCCACCCCTGCAATAATCCTGCCAGACTCTGTAGAGCTACTACATCAGTACCAACCCAAATGATTTTCTATAACACACAACGTCTCTCCCTGTCTCTTCTGGAGCTAAGACCCCACTAAAAGCCAAAAGAAACAAGAACCAATAATAACAACCAGCAACTTACCCCACGAAAGGGGAAAAAAAAAGAGCATCTAAGATAACCCCTCCATCCAGTCTTTACACCCAAAACGCCCCCATCAGTCCTCTTCCCGCTTAACTGCTGCTGCTGCTCGCTCTCCCCTCTCCAACTCGCAGTAATGGTAGCAGCCGGAATCTCCCCATAAGGGTACGAAGGGACACCCGGCCTTATAGTAGAGCAGGTACCCTCACAGAGGGCGCTCACTGGTTGGTCGAGTTTGGATTTTAAAACAGAAGTTTTATAGTGTTAACCAGTGGCTAAGTAAGTATGCAGGTAACTTAGACCACTTCCACCAAAACAGCCCTAACCTTCATATTCCGATAAGGGCACCACACCAAAAAACTGCTCAAGGCCGCTAGAGTATTCTGATAGCAAGAATACCGCCCGCTCCTTCCTTGTAAGGCGGGTATTCCGTAGTTGGTACCCTTCTGGGAGACTCGACTGTAATGGTAACAAGACAGTGACAGTAGCAGTAGCAGTAGTTAATAATAATTAAAGATGGAAGGGGAAACCATTCTCTCTTTCCGGCTGTATTGATGTTTTAATAGTACATCATCCATTTATAACTATAACCACCACTTCTGGGCGGCCACTCCTCCAAGAAAAAAGAGAAAATAGAAAATAGAGAAAATAGAAGAAAGAAAGAGAAAGCACACAAAAACCATCAAAATGATGTCGATAATAAAAAAAAAAAGAAAAAAGAAAGGGAGGAAGAAAAAACTCATCTTTCTTTTTTTAAGAAGAGAAAACACTACCCAGTACTATACCCCACTACTTCCCCACCTTCATCTGCCCCCTCCAGACATCCAAAGCCCTCACCAGCACCTCCCCCGCCACCACCTTCTCCCTCTCCCTCTCCTCCACAACCCTCACCTTCTCCCTACCCCTCCTCTCCTCCCTCTCGGCCCCCCACTTCCTCTTCCTCTCCTCCAACTCCCTCCTCATCGCCAACCACCTCACTGAGTGCCCCACTCCGGCTCCCGCGCCCGCCGCCTCCCCGACATCCAACGGCGGCACCGTAAACCATAGCAATTTCCCCTCCCCATCCCTCAAGAACTGCGCCGCCGTCGCCTCATCAATGTTGTGCGTGACGCTATCCGGAAGGGTAAACGTCGTCGGGGGTGCCGGGGGATTATACTGTTTCTGCTGCTGCTGCTGCTGCTGTTGCTGCTGACCCGGCTGCTGACCCGGCTGCTGACCCTGGCCAGGCCCTGCATACCCCTGCGACGAGTGCTGGCGCGTGGGCGTGTAGTGGTGCGCGTATGGGGTCATTGGCGAGCGGTGTGGGGGCGGGTGGTGGTGGTGATGGTGGCTGGGCGTTGCGCCGGCGGCGGCATTGTTGCCAGCGGAGGTGGAGGAGGACGGGGCTGTCGGTGTGTTGGTGACAGAGGCGGCGAGATGTGCTTGCTTGTACATTTGCGTCATGGACATCGTCTCATGGTAGTCGGGGTTTATGACGCGGGCGGGACGCTCGGAGGCGGGGGCGGGGGTGGGCATTGGTGCTTGTGGGGGCGGCGTTGGTTCAGGGGGTGGTGAGTCCTAGTGGTAGGAAGAAGGGGGGGGATATGTCAGTATATATATAATATTATATGTATGTATGTATGTAGGTGGGAGAGATTGATAGAGTTTAAAAATTGGACGTTAGGGATGGGGACGATGGGTGTATGGTGTGTGGTTTGCTTGTTGTGGTGACAGCGAAGGGTTTCGCATGCTCTGCCAATTGCAGGACAGCGCAGGAAAAAAGGATCATGCAGCAGCAGCAGCAGCAGTAACAGCAGCAGCAGGCAAACGGCTGTTGGGCAACCGTCCAATCCTTCTTCCCTCGTCCTGCAATTGCACGGGGCCAGACGCCCACAACCACAACCACGGCCACCCATTGCAGTATATGCATAAGATAGATATATAGAATATTGCAAACAAAGAAAACCAAGGCCTCAAAGCCTCAAATCAAAAAGGGGGGCGGGGGAAGGAGGAAAAAAAGAAAAGAAAAAAAGAAAAAGAAAAAAACTCACATTCTCCCTCCTCGCCCTCCTAAACACTGCACCCACAATCGGCGGTGCATTCTCTACTCCCATCTTCGCCTCGGGCAATGGGTCATCCTCCTTCGCGTCGGCCGGTAACATATGGAGAATCGGACTCGGCATCTTCTTGAGCACTTGCTGCTTCTCAAAGCTATCGAGCTCGTAGTCCTGCCCTCGCACCTCGTCCGGGATGCAACTCTTCCATGTCTTGATCTTATTAAAGTGCTTCTCGACCTCATTGTATCTGCTCTCGCACACATATATTGGCGTACGCTTCGGGTCCACGCCCTTTGGGCGACCCCTCGAGTATCTAGTAAAGAACATGACAAAGCACTTTCCAAGCACCTCATCGATATGGTGGTCTCTGTACTGCCCCGTCTTGACTACCTCATCTGGATAGAACTTCTTATTCTCCCAATGGACGGTCTGCTCAGGCCGATAGTACCAGCACGCGTTAATCCACACTTGTCCGTCATGGTCTTTCCAGGTCCTAAAGATCTGGCCAACCGTAGGCTTATTCGGGTCGTTTGGATTGATGATGTGGATCCAGTCGCCGACGCGGTAGGTATCGCCCTTATGGGGGATATGGTCTAGTGGGAGTCTGAGTTGCTTGCTGCTGCCCGCACCCTCGTCGCCGCCGGTGATGTCCTCGTCCTTGCGGGCCTTCTCGATCTCGGCGGCCTTACGCATCTCCTCCTGGAGCATGACGGCGTCCTGATGCAGCTGCGAGTCGTCCTCGTTGAAGGTTTTGGCGTTCTCAAACATCAGCTCCATGTCGGCAATGAACTGGTCAAACGTCTTGTACTCGCGCCGCTTGACGTTCTTCCGGATGAGATCCAGTGCGATGGGGTTCTTGATCTCCTGGAAGTACTCGGGGAACTCCTTCTTCTCGGGGAGCTTCTCAAACGCATTGATCCTTAGATTCCCGGATCTGCATCGCCCCCATACCCGCACATCAGTACACTCTCCACAACACAATACACACGCAATTGATCCCAACCCCCAAACCCCCAAGAAAACTCACCCCTCATCCTTCAACTTCCTCAGCGCTTTTAGCACATTCTTGACCCTCACCTCCATTGGCGTATCCACCCTCGGCGGCCTCCCCCTCTTCCTCCTCGGATCATTCATATCCTTCCTAACACTCTCGCTCCCACCCTCGCCCTCCTCCTCCTTCACATTCTTCCCCGTGCGTCTCCTGGCCGATGTCCTCCTCTTCTTTCCTTCCTCCTCCTCCTCTTCCTCCTCTTCGTCCTCCTCTTCTTCCTCCGCCGCCGAGTCCTCCTCGGGGTCCGGCGAGCCCTGCGACCCGCTCGGCGACGGCGGAGGCAGCGGGCCAAGATCAGGCAGCTCGCTGTCTGCTTGCGCGATCACGCCTGCGTCGCGAAGCTTCTCTAGTTCCACGGTGAGGGTGCCCTAGATTCGGGGATCGGTCAGTCAGTCCGTCTCCCCCCCGCCCCCGGGGGTGTCTTGGGGCGGGAAAAAGAAAAAAAGAGGAAAAAGTAAAAAAACGGACCTCAAGTGTCTCCGCATCCTCATAGATGGCACTATCATGTCTATTATATAACTTCGCGTTATGAAAAATCTACTCCCTCGCACCACCGATTAGCCTCCTTTCCCCTCCTCCACCACCCCTCTTCTCCCCCCTCCCCCCACCCCCGAGACACCAACATACCTGCGCACAATCTCTCACAAAGTCCTTCCATGCCGTGTACGTCCTCCTCTTGACGCTGGTCTGCACTGGGTTCAGCGCCTGCGGATGCTTGATGAGCTTATAATAGTCCGTGAACTGCCTCTTCGGGAGAAGGTCATGGAATGCCTCCGACAGGTCTCTCTCCGCACTATACACGTGCAAGTCCCCTTATCAGCATTCGCCCTCCGGGGGTGTGGGGGGTTGGGGGGGACGTACTCTGCGGGATCGCGCTGCGCAAATAGGGCGTCGAGGACGGTCTGCATGGCGCGGAAGAGCTCATCGCTGAGCTTTGGCGTGGGGTTGCGCACTGTGACCATGGCGGCGGTGGCGGATGGTGGACGCGTAGGTTTTTTGATTGTACTTTGTGAGGGTCTTTGGTCTTTCCCTGTTCCTTCGTAGCTAACGCGTGGAAAGAAGGGGAGGAAGAGCGCTGATTCGGTGGGTGGGGGCGTTTGTTTCGTTTTTGGCCCCTTTGCGAAGGTGGTTGGTGCGGTTGGGGTGATGCGCGTGGGTTGGGTTGGTGAATTATTTTGGCATTCGCGTGGCGGTGCGTGGTTGGCTGCGCCACAGTTAATTGCACGAGTGAGATTGCGTGATTGGGCCCGGGGTCACGTTCGATTTAGATATTCACAATAATGGATACCGTGATCACTATGTGTTTTTTTAATTGCGCGCTTAGCTGCAGCTACATAAACACATATGTATATCCACAATCTTTGAAAGAAACGTATGTTCTTCTAGCAACGTGAACTATAGACCACACGACGGGTCTTATCCTTACCCTAACCTCTAGGCCTCCGGCCAACAGAGCTACACAGTGGTGCATTATCTTTAGAAGTTTATTTTCGATACTTCTTACACCTCCCATTGTTGCCGACCTAACCAATCACCTAACACCTATGCCAAGACACGAGTGATCCCTTATGCACAAAACCCCCACCATCAACCGTGATGTTGCTGCAACCGCCGCGGATAACGTCCCGAAGAGAGTCTAACCTGATCTTACTAGCACATGAATTATCATAACTTATTAGCTTATGGAAAGCATGTTTGGGTTACATGGAAGCGACATGCCGCCCACAAAAACCGTGTGGTATTTAATATTTACCTTGCTAGCAGCTGTGGTGATACCGAGCGCCTTAGATATAAAACTTCTGGGCCTTGACACTAAGCCACTGTCAATATTCTGGTAATAGTCCTCTCAAAAAAGAAGGCACCGGCACTAACAGCTGCCATGTTCCAACATCTCACGTTGCTGGTTGATATGATATCAAGCTGAGAAAGGCTTTGAACAGCCCTGTCTCGCTTACACTAGGCTACCTTTGGAAAAACCTGGTTAGAAAATTTCTGTCAGCGTCTCAAAGGGATTCATGGTTTTCTTGGCTGGTGAGGCTGGTTCGGTTGTCCTGCTCCCAGATTGCTGTCTTGGTTAGCTTGCAGCAATAAGTGGCGGGAAACGCCCCAAGAATTCTACCTCAAGCCTTAAATTATTCCTAACCCGTCATACCATTTTACTCATCCCAAGTTGTGGGACGACATGAGCCTGTAATAGTATGATCGATAAAGCCGATCTATCTTGGTGCTAGAGCTCGTGCAATCCCAAATCTCAAATCTCAAATCGAGGTACCTTGGAGCATCCCTTACCTTTTTCGTTTAATCTTATGTGCAAAGGTATTCAATCAACTACTATACAGATGTCAGCATTAGAGAAAAATCAAAGTATAAGAGAGTATATTCCTAGAAAACCCACCATGCCACTTACAAACAAAGACCCATCTAGACGCCCAATTTTATCGCCACAGCAAGATACCGCGCTAGAGTATCGCAAGCATCTACCGGCCCAGACAAATTGACACCCAACCCACCCACACACACCCCATCAACCTCACAACCGGGTTGGCAAGCTGCCTTAAGCCTCAGCACTTAGCCCCGGGCGAACTGCCCAGCCTTGCGCGTTGGCCACCGGTCGGGGCGATATAGGAGGTAGGGTAGGGAAAGTACAACTCGAGCCAGCTCATCAATCTCCCTCAAAGGCCCACTCTAACAAGCCCAGCTCCCCGCAGAAATCTCTCGCCAGTAACAAGGCCCGAACCCCTCACGCTAGATCCCTCAATGTGCCCCAAAGAAAGCAGAAAACCCATGCCGGAACCCATAGATCTCTACGGTGGGAATGATCCCACTAGCCAAAAGAGCCCACAGCCCACAGCCCACAGCCCACAGCCCACAGCCCACAGCCCACAGCCCACAACTTCAAAAGTAAGCTCACAATCTTGAAGACTTATTGAAGTTAATCCCACGACCCAAATTTTAAGCCCCAGAACCCAAAGAAAAGCCTACACCCAAGTCAGGCCCTCGACATACGCCCAAGGCCTGACCAGAGGCGAAAGAACTTGAACAAGCCTCGAAGGGCATAAGAAAGGTCGCCCCGCTCAAGATGGAACAAAAAAAAAAAGAGGGAGGGGAAAAACAAAGATGGACTCAGGAAGCTAAGCAGCTCAGGGAGAATGGCGGGGTAAGCGACTTACCTTGTACGGGCGGGGAAGGTAAATATAGAGGCACCCAAGATATTACGAGGATGGGAGCGAGATAGGGCAGATGGTGAATAATCTTAGTTTGATGGACGAAGGTGTTGAAGGTTGAAGTTGAGGCTGAGTTTGTATTCTGTGGTGTGTGAGTGGTGTGGAGCGGAGGGGTGGATTAAGGCAGGGTTGGTTGGGGTTAGTGTGTAAACATGGCCTATTGCAACGGACTATCGATAGGGTAAATACAGCCCTGTTCGAAAAGTCCCGGCACCCTACTATGAATTCTAACCCACCAACAACCATTTCTCCTGCCCATACTCAAAAATTGATATGTATGGCCGTAATGAAGACATTGTAGCTCTCTGTTATTATAGTCACAGTAATGGGAGAATTAGAAAATAGAAGAAACACACTCGTACTTTTGACCCGGGGGTGCCAGGACTTTTCGAACGGGGCTGTACAGGACTATCGCATGGAAAGATCAAATTGTCAAATTCGCGACCAGCCAGGCGATAGTCCTGTACCCTACCGATAGCTCGCTGCAACAGACTACCCTGGCTTATTCCACAGCTTTTCGAAAGACTATATTTCGTGGGTTAGGGTTGATCTCGATAGGTCCACCACACCACCAGATGAACTTGCATCGCATGACATACCGCAGAATCTCAGGAATAACGAATCGAACTGGACTGGAATAGTAGACTTTGGATTGGTCAAATGCCTGTTGAGCCTCGGTCTGACAAAGCCAAAGCGTAACTTTTAGCTGTCTTGACCAATAGGTAAGTTGTATTCCAGCCCAGTCCAATTCGTTATTCCTGAGATTCTGCGGTATAGTACAGGTGGGACTACATGCATATTTCTTTCCATCTACTGCTGTGTACCCCACCATCCCGAGCCTCATCATATTCATCCACCTGCCGAGTATTATTTGCAACCATGGCGGCCCGCAGTAGCGCAGGTTAGTCTCGAGTCGTAAAGAAAAGTCGGCAGAGGATGGGGTCGAGGCTAGGCATAGATGGGGTGCAGGAATGCAGGTCATGGCACATCACTCGACCGCTGGACTCACTACTCCATCTGCTATTTTGGCTTTATACCCTAGATGGTATTCATCTTGTATGCATAATGTATGTTTCTCTCTGGAGTGGCTGAGTTGGCCTAGTCTGGTTTCCCTCTTCAATCTAGACATGGCAAATCATCTCCAATCACAACCCCTCACTCACACATCCCTGAAATATTTTTATTTGATATCAATTGACTAGCAAAAAACAAAAAACAAACTAACAAAAGCTATTTATACAACCAAAGCACCCCTAAACGCACACAAAAAGAAAACTATATCTAACCGACCCATCTCCTGGCGCTCCTGAATAACCTAACCCATGGACCAACCTCCCAGGCCTCCTCCCTACCCTTCTCCGCCAAATAGCTAACGCTCTCTCTAAGCACTGTTCTCTCTGGGTGGGGCATCATGGCTAGCACACGGCCATTTTCGCTCCTCACACCTGCAATACCCGCCGGGGATCCGTTGGGGTTAGCCGGGTAGACCTCAGTCGGCTGGCCGCGGTTATCAACATATCTGATGACAGCGCCGCCCTGCTGTTGAAGCTTCTGAAGGTGGTCTTCGCTAGTGAACGTAGCGCGTCCCTCACCATGAGCCACAGCGATGGGGAAAGAAGAGCCAGACATGCCATCCAAAAAGACGCTGGGGTTCTTCTCGGCGTCTGAGTCCTTAATCTCAACCATGCAGAGACGAGACTCATACTGCTCGCTCCTGTTGCGCTCAAACAAAGGCCAGTGTTCAGTACCATTGATGAGCTCCTTGAGTCTGCTTAGGAATTGGCACCCGTTGCACACACCCAGGGCGAAGGTGTCAGTCCTGTTGTTGAAGAAGTTCTCAAACTCCTTCCTTGCACCCTGGTGAAGGAGCACAGACTTCGCCCACCCAGCACCGGCGCCGAGAACGTCTCCGTAAGAGAAACCTCCACAGGCGGCGATACCAACAAAGCCGTCGAGGGTAAGTCCGCGGTCGATGATATCGGTCATATGCACGTCGACAGGGGTGAAGCCAGCAAGCCTGAAAGCGAAGGCCATCTCAGCATGGCCGTTAACACCCTGCTCACGAAGGATGGCAACACGGGGCTTAACAGTCTGGATAGTGTCGAACAGCGGAGTGCTGGGGTTGAAGGTAAGGTTGTAGCTAAGACCAGGGTCCGCATCGTCAAGGATCGCCTCGTACTCCTGGTCCGCGCAGACTGGATTATCACGGATGCGCTGCATGATGTGGGATGTGGCGGCCCACTTCTGCTGCAGGGTCCCACGGGAGCTCTCGTAAACGGTGGCTGTGTTGTACTTGAAGGTAACCTTTTGATCATTGGCTTGCTTGACAGAGCCAAGGACCTTGACGTCCTTGACGCCGTTGGAGGAAAAGATCTGGGTGAAAGAAGCAACGTCCGCATCCTTAACCTGAAAGACGGCACCGAGCTCTTCGTTGAAGAAAGCTTCGAGAACGCCGCTGGTCTCGCCGTTGCGAGCAATGTCCCTAAGCTCGACGTCAACGCCAACGCGGCCAGCAAAAGCCATCTCGACAATTGTAGTGAAAAGACCACCATCACTACGATCATGGTAGGCCTGAACTACGTTCTTCGCACGAGCCTCAGCACAGGCCTTGAAGAAGCCCTTGAGCACCTCTACATCTCTGACATCTGGTGCCTCGTTTCCGACCTGTCCAAAGACTTGGGCAACAGCGCTTCCGCCCATAGCCATCTTACCGCCGGCAAGGTCTACAAGAACAAGCTTACTCTCGCCAATTTCAGACACACGCCTCAACTGAGGTGTCCAAGTCTTGCTAACATCACCAACGGCAGCAAAGGCGGTGACAACCAAACTGATAGGCGCGGTAACCTCCTTCGAAGCACCAGTCTCACGCTCGGTCCACTTCATCTTCATGCTCATGGAGTCCTTACCAACCGGGATACTAACGCCAAGCTTAGGGCAAAGGTCCATACCGATGGCCTCAACAGCCTCGTACAAAGCCGCTCCCTCACCAGCGTGGTTACCAGCTGCCATCCAGTTGGCTGACAGGCGTACTCTGGCGAGACCACCCTGGATATCAGAGGCAACCAAGTTCATGAGTGACTCTGCAACGGCCATCTTTGCGGATGCCGCAGGTGAGATAAGAGCAAGAGTTGGTTTCTCACCCATAGCCATCGATTCACCAGTCTTAATACCCTCATCAAGAGCAGTAACAGTGACGGCAACATCAGCAACAGGTACTTGCCACGGCCCGACCATCTGATCTCTAGTAATAAGACCAGTGACAGTCCTGTCACCAATTGTAATCAAGAAACTCTTAGATCCAACACTAGGAAGATGTAGAACACGATCCACGGCCTCTTGAATCAAGACCTCCTTCGGGATCTCAGAAAGGTAGCTCTCAAGTGTGGTATCAAAAGCTGGAAGATCAAGTTTTCGGCTCTCGACAACACGGCTCATCTTAGGAGGCTTTCCGAACAGTGTAGACATTGGTAGGTCAATAACCTTAGGGTCCTTCTCGCTATCACGGTCCTTGAGAACCAAACGCTGGTCCTCCTCTTTCCCGCCCTGGGCTCTTCCAACAACTGAGAAACCACATCTCTCACGCTTGGCAATAGCCTCAAATGTCCTGAGACCCTCCTCTGCGACGGCCATGACGTAACGCTCCTGTGCTTCACAGCACCAGATCTGAAGGGGACTCATACCCTTGTCCGCACTCTCTACCTCTCTGAGCTCGAACTCAGCTCCAAGACCAGCGTCGTGGACGAGCTCAGGAAGAGCGTTAGAGAGACCGCCGGCACCAACATCGTGAATGGAGCGAATGGGGTTGTTAACACCAAGGGCAACACAGGCATCGATAACCATCTGTGCTCTTCTCTGCTGTTCTGGGTTTCCTCTCTGAACAGACGCAAAGTCCAAGTCTACACTACCCTCACCAGATGCAATTGACGAAGCGGCACCACCACCAAGACCAATCAACATCGCCGGTCCACCAAGCACAATCAGGTACGCGCCAGGTTCGATCAATCCCGGCTCCTTAATTGCATGGATCGGACGGACAGTTCCAAGTCCTCCCGCTAGCATGATGGGCTTGTGGTATCCGCGGACCTCATCCCCACCCTTTCCAGTAGAAACACGAGTAGTAAGGGTGCGGAAGTATCCGAGAATACATGGCCTTCCGAACTCGTTATTGAACGCCGCTGACCCGATAGGCGCCTCAAGCATAATGTCTATTGGAGATGCGATATGGTTTGGCTTCCCCATGTCAATCTCCCACGGCTGACGGTGCCCAGGAATCAACAGGTCAGACACACTGAAACCCGCCAGCCCGGCCTTAGGCTTCGATCCTCGCCCAACCGCACCCTCATCTCTGATCTCACCACCCGAGCCGGTGGCGGCGCCAGGGTATGGTGACACGGCGGTAGGATGGTTGTGAGTCTCTACCTTGGCTACAAAGTGGACCATCTCCTTGGTCTGGGTCCAGTTCTTTGTCTCTACATCCGGTGCCCAGTGAACAGCCTCATTTCCTTCCAGTACGGCCGCGTTATCGGAGTATGCAGAGACGGTGTGGCCAGGTGAGAGCTTGTGTGTATTGCGGATCATGCCAAAGAGCGAATTTGGCTTCACCTCGCCGTCAATGGTCCATGAGGCGTTGAATTGCTTGTGACGACAGTGCTCGGAATTGACCTGTGCGAACATGAACAGCTCGACATCGTAGGGGTCGCGTGGGCATGGGCCGTTGGCGGAGAAAGCATCAAGCAGATACGTGATTTCGGATTGATCGAGGGCAAGCCCAAGCTCTTTGTTTGCCTTCTGGAGAGACTCTAGGGGTGTTGAGCTCGCAGAGTGGAGGTCTACACGGCCGACTGGGAGAGGGTCGTGGGTTCCAAAAAGAGCCTCAAATGTAGGAGGTTGTGCAGAGAGAGTCTACATGGCATAATTAGAATCCCAAAGCCAATAATACGCAATTGCAGTACCACAAACCTGGGTCATACGATCATAGATCGCATCTACGAACGGGTATCCCTCACCCTTCCACTCCCTACCATCTTCAAACACCAACTCTACCAATACACCTCTCTCAATTCTCTTGACCTCTTTCAGCCCACACACAGCCGCAATACTTGTCGCCTTCGATGACCACGGACTGATTGTCCCGGCTCTGGGACTGACCCACAAGATCAAACCGCTCGCATTCCCCGCACCACTTACAACCTGCTCTAACCTCTTTGTGTCTCTATCCTCCTCACCATAATGCAGGAGCTGCTCAAGGTACCTCCTCTCGACACCATCCTTCTGACCAAGAACTTTACCCGCTGCCTCATCGGCCGGGCACACGTAGTGCACGTACAAGGAAGCAATACTCTTTACAACCGCGGCGCCGCCCAGGACCGCATTGAGCGAGTCCTTGATCTCGACGAGACGGAAACTCGAGTACGCGGGCGAACCGGGGACTGCCAGAAACTCGGACGTCGCCATTGTGAAAATGTGTTTTAGCTCTTTCTTCCCAAAAAATGGTAGAGGAGGGGGAAAAAAAGGGGGAAGGGGATGGGGTGGAGAGATGAGATGAGATGAGATGAGGTGTGGTCTATGTAGGTAGGTTAGGTAGTTAGTAGGCAACTCGAGTGAGATAGATTTGGCGGGGTATTAATCCATGGCGGGGCAAAAGAGAAGAAAAAAATTCTACTTATCGATAATGGTGGGGGTTAGAGACAGAATGGCTGGGTAGAGAGTGGGTTAGGGTTTGGTGGGGGGTCATGGGTGGTCATTCGCTTGACCCACACCATCCACCCATAGTTCAACTTATGACCCCCCACGTTTCGTTTCTGATTAGAGTTGTGTACTACCAAACCAAACTTACTTGAAAACAATACCTACATGCAACGAGCACCCTGTAGGTCAGGTACGGAATGAACTGTCTCTGCTAAGTAAGTGTATGCATGTGTCACGTCCTTGCATAACCCAATGTTTGAGAAGTTTTTCAAAGAGAAAAGTACTGCAATTTCATCCTTGGTTTTCCGTGTAACCTTTTTATACATACTCCACGGCAGGATGAACCCTCTACATACATGTATGCACTTTAATGAAGATGCGTAGGAGGGTGGTGTAGGCCGGTACTTACCTTAATTGTACTGCAAAGGATTTGGAGTAGGTAATAAGTAGCGAGGCCACGGAAACCTATCGCCGATCCATCAATTCCACACGAATTAGCGATTTCCCTAGCCCCGAAAACAGCCTCGAGCAAGAAAGTCTAATCGTACATAAGTCTCACAATCTAAGTTTTTTTCACAGGACAATTAGAAAAAAAATAGAGCCACATCCTATAAATCTTTCTTATATCTTAGAATCCAAAGCACAAAATTGATGGTATATATATACAGCCGAATCGAAGAGCCCTTGTCTGCCGACATATCTATCTGTAACCTATGATTTTTTTTTTCTTCCTTCCGCCCTCCAAAGTCTTTCCAACAAAAGAAACAAAACAAAACAAATAACACCTTGTAAATGACCACCCATAATTCGCCGAGATCGAGTGCGACATTGAGAACCCCGTCTAGGTGTTTCAAATCCCCCTTACCATGTCAATGCCTGACAGAGCGCGGTTTGAATCCGATGTACGCATAAAGGGAAATAAAAATGGAAAAAAAGTGTGAAAATGGGAGTTAAAGAAAGTCATGAATGGGAAAGAAAGAAAAAAGAAACATCTCAAAAAAAGAAAAGGACAAAAAGCAAGGTCGAAATGACCACCGCAGGTTTAATTGAAGATGGAGAAATCTTTGATACCCCAGTACTAATAAATAGTTAGTAAAATGTTTCAGATATGTACGAGAATTAGGAATTAACAAACCTTTTCTGCATTGTATGTAGACGCGCTATTCTGCTTCCAGAGATCATCACGGAATGTAAATAAGATGACATTGCTTCCCATAGCAGACCAGATTGACTTGAGAGCAGTTGTCTGATCGCTGACAGAGGCCGTGGCGAGACCATTAGGATCTCCCTGATGAGGCCAGCCGGTCTCGGTGTACAAAAGATCCTTTCCAGGGCAAGCAGCCTTGATGTTCGCGCTCTGAGTAGTCAAGAAACCCCCGGCACCGCTCGCAGCAATCTTTCCGTCATAGAAAGGGTGGCAGTTAGCTGCAATGTAGTCCGAGTTCTGGCACAAAGTAGGGTTGTTCATGATCGCGACAAAGGTATCAACGGTGACGACGGGGCCGGTGTATCCAGCAGCACGGAGCGAAGTACGAGCGCTGTTAACCCTATCGACGACTACTGAGGGGGAAGCTCCACTGTTCACAAGCTCATTTCCGATGGCAACGGTGTGGACTGAGCCCCAGGCACCCCCCGCAGATTTGATAAGAGTATCCATATCAAGTTGGTATTGTGCAAGATCGAGGACATTGAAGATACCGAGGAAGAGTTTAGTAGACGATCCCATAGCTGCCAAGACGTTTGGAATCTGATTACAGTCGACGCCGTAAAGACGAATCACGGGGTAACCTTGAAGGCTGGAAAAATCGGAGGCTACCTCAGCAGTAGATTTGCAAGAACCATCGTCGTTGTATGGAGAGTAGACCATACCGGGCTTGGACCCAGAAATTGATGCGACACCCTTGTTTGCTGTGCCTTCTGTGCTCAGGTTGGACACATCAACTGAACGCTGCTCGGGAGCAGATGTTGAGCCACCGGGCTCAACTTTATTGCCGTTCTCGTCAACATAAACGTAGACGGTTTCGTATTCGGTTTGGGTCTCCACTGGAATAGGCTCGGCGACAGCTTTGGGACTCCTCTTGTGATGGCGTTTTCCTGGGGGGATTATTAGAATTTGAATTTCAGCTAGGATCCAACTGGAAATCTTACCATGAGGTTGGGCAACGGTAACCTCAAGGGTGAGCAAAAGTGCTACAGCCAAACTACTAAACCTAGAAAAGATCATTTTAAGGGATTTTCAAAGGCTACTGGTGATGTTGGAAGTTGAAAGTTGGTAGTTGTATGACTCGCTCTGATCGAGGGGACGGGGGGATTGATATATGTCTGGATTTTTTTTGGTCGGTGTACTCTTGAACAATTCAAAGATACCACGGGCCCACGGCAAATCCCAATTGAATGAGACAGTTAAATGTCTTAGTTCGGTATAGGTTTCAATGGAGTTGCTGTAGGGATGTCTCTGTAATATTGCTATCAAAGCAAATGAGTGGATAGATATTGTCTTCGAAGGAATGACAAGGCAAGATCTACAAAAAAGGACAAAGAGTGAATAATAGGGCAAGGTGTGCCGGGGGGTGAAGAGAGATGGTATTGGATGATAGGATAAGTTGAGAGAGGGAAAGGGAAGGGAATAGATGAAGCAGATGGGCCTGTTTAAGAAGTGGCCAGCGCAGTATACTGCAGAGGCATGAAACGAAGTATTCTGCACATTAAGACACTAAAATGACACTAAACCACTGCATGGTACTCCCACTCATACCTGTACCTAAGCTGCAGAGATGTGGGGGGAGAGAGAGGGGGGGGGGGAGGGTTAGAGGTGTGTAAACGAACCGCTCACTCAAAAAAGCCCAGAACCCGTATCAGGATAAATGAGTTGTGGCCGCGCGGGTACCTGTACCTGAATACTATGCATACATGTATTGTATCTGCATGCACTCGCTTGATTGTGGGTGATATGTAACTCTGGGTACATAAGTATCTTTTCACTTGCTGCATTACACCCTTTACTGCCGACTTATCTGACTGGGCTCAACTTTTACTGATTCCACCAGCCTACAGGTTTGCTTCTTTTGGTACCTGGCGCCAAGCTCTCGGCACCCACCCGCTAAAACCACAAGCTTTTCGGACGGAGGAACCTCAAATCAGCTTCGGTTGAGCACGTTATTTGGAATGTCGGTCTAGTTTTTCTCCCCATGTAAACTCCAGAAACTGTCCTCTTCCTTGTATACTAATTGTCACGACTACTACATGTATCTATCATTATCGTGTTTAGGGTGTATGGAAAAAGTCGGTACGAATCTGCATCAGGCTGCCTGTAGGTACATAAGACAAAGACACAAAGATGTGCCAGAATCCGAGAGCATTGGAACACAAAGATTCAGCCCTGAATTGGTATAGCACAGAACAAAGGCCAAGGAAGAAAATGGTGGTAAAGGGGAAGGAAAGGAAAAAAAAAAACCTGTGCCACTTTTACGTTCCTGACCAGTTGTCGTTGCGATTGGCTTGTCACCCTCAATTGTTCCTGCATGGGCTATTGAACCTAGCACACCAGCACCGGGTTTCCTTGCCCATCCATGCCTTCCTCTTCTTCCATTCTTCCATGTACCTGATGAGCCGTCACACTTAGTGGTTTAGTGCCGGCTCTGATCCCATTAGCTTTTTGCGACTTTCCCATGAGCCCACCACCACAACACCCATCGCTGTTTGGATCGACGCAAATCCGCGTGGATGGATACCAGACCCGTTACGGTATAATCGGTACCGCCTATGCGCGTTCCTCCGCCCTGTCGGGCCACGTAAGTCTTGAGTGAAGAAGTGAAGCCTCAAATGGCTTGCGTGCATGGGTAGATGGAATAGTTCTGGAGTTAACAGCCCTGCCATGGCTGTCCGTGGATAAGATACGCGTATCTTCATGGGGGGACAGGACCTTCCTCGGGAGGCCCAACTGGATGGGATAGATAGTACGGCAACATGCAAAACGAGGGCTTCGGAATTGAGATACTTTTGCTGTAAAGCGCAGATGTGCAAGGGAAAATCCAGGTTAGTCTTTCTTTCAAGCGAACAAACTTACATGTACTCATGTCTCTTCCCCACCAGGGGATACATGTTGAACCCGTTTTCATGATTTGGACCCTGAAACCTCGCCCCAGGAACAAAAGGAACAAACTAACAAATTAGGATGTTTCATGAACCACGAGCCCTCTGCAGGAGCAAAGTGTAAACATTTCTAATCCTTGCACTACTAAGGCATGTGCATAGCATCTGGACCACGCGATACCTGTACGCTGTACCTACACTAAAGTCGGGATGGCCGAAGAAGAAGGTGATTATTGAAAAGGCGCCTAGACATCAAACGATTGACCAGAACGATTGCGAGCTGAAAAATCGCATTGGCAGCTTTGAGACTTGGCAATTAAAGCCTACAGTATTCTACAATCATACATGTACGTTACCTCTACAGGTACAAAGTTCTAGTATAGAGGGGCTAGGATCACAGAATTGGGTCTCTTACCTGACATTAACAGAAATGCACTCGCAAGCGAGCTGTACGCGCCATCATCAAGCGACCCCACTCGTAGCTTACGTTTCCTCTCGTTCACCAATTTTCTCGGATTTCGTTTCCTAGAACAAAATTACTGGATCTTGCGCCGCTATTTCGGTATTTCGGCCTTCGCATCTCTCCTTCTAGTATCTCTGACCTATTGAAACAAACTAATTTATTCCCCATATCAGTTGCTTGTATTAGGTATTATGTAGGTTCCGGCAGGTCCCGCTCGAGAGGCCCTAAACCAGATGTAATACAGCAGCATACCGGGTCCCGAAACCAGCTTTTTGCAGAGGAAAAGGGAAAAAAAAAGTTCCGCCGTTCCTGTGGGCAGTGCGCCATTCCGCACCCATCTCCGGTAACCGCACATACTCGGAGCCGCTCCGAAGACCGCCGTATCGTCCGTGGGGCAAGCCCTACCTTTCTTCCCAAACAAAAGAAGGTGACAGATGACAGATATAAACGTGGCATACCATTCCTACTTACTCAATGCCGTACCTGTGTACTCACATGTACTTACTCAGGGCTTGCTGAGGTAAATCTGTATCGCGATTTGCCTCTAATGATAGAAAACGCCTGAATTGAATCAAATGCTCTTGGATGCCCAGTCGAGGTATTTGGTACCGACCCGCATGCAGGAACGAACGCCAGGCAAAAAAGTGCAAGGAAGAAGAAAAAAAAACATTTGTAGAATACCACCATGAACGATAGAAGCAGAACCACGTCACGCGGGGTGCAGTAAAGAGCTGCTGGCGATTGTTTTCAAAAAAAAAAGAGTATCGACGCACATGATCCTGCAATAGGCACTTGCGCGCAAAACAATTGGGTGGAGAGGGGCTTTTCTGAGCTGAAAATCGTTAATATCAACTACTACTTAATGCGTTGTGGTGTTAGGTACTACCGTGTTATGTATGTAATGCGCTGTGAAGCCTAGTGCAGGTACCGCAAACATCTCGATCCACGGCCATTGTCCATTGGTTCGTTTAGGTGATATTTATGTATCCTTACATTGACGTGGTGCCTGAGCTGCCAGTAACAGGTTTCATTGGAGAAGCAGTTGATAATTGGTCTGTTTGGCGAATAACTTTATTTGTTCAGTTGGTTGCTGGTAGCAGCTTCTGATTTGGTCCAAACAATCAGATCGGCAGTCTGGTCGGTCAATTCATCCCTTACCCGCTTTCCGACAATTGGTCTGTCAGGCGAATACTCCACTTTTCAAATCTACACTTAAGTACCTACATGTATGTAGGGTATCCAAAGATACATATAGCATCCAGGCGAAAAGATGTCTCACTGATCATTGCCAGACCCCTAAGAAGCGTGGACATGCTAAGAGTATCAGAAAGATGCAGGAGCAATGAATATCAGCCCAGGTCAGGCATAGAAAGCTCGTTTACCTACTCTAGAGCAGGATGTATTTTGCCAATCAATAGACTAGACTAACCAAAAAAAGACATATTTGGCATATCACTTGCTTTAGCCTTGACCCTCAAGAGATGCGTGCCAAATATACTTCGTAAATTAAGCTCTGTCCATTGTCCTATCAAATTCCAAATGCGACCAATGCTGAGTTCCAGAGAATTGCCTTCACGATGTGACCCGTGCAAAAACATGTTTAGAAGCCACGAGCCTTGCCTGAATAGCTTATTTTTCCGAAGGGGATCGAGGAGCCGCACAGGTTGATCAATTAAACCTATACGCACAGGTCGTTATTTCTCCGCGATAATTTCACGCTTCTAGAATTCTTTCGGATGTCTTCCGAGCGGGTGAAGATTAGAGCTCTCGGAGACTGTACTCCAGGTATTCTCCAGATACTGTAAAGCAGTTGTCGTTTGTTTTTCCTGAACAACTTATGACGTGGGTATTCCATTCCCGGATACGGACAAGAGCTTTAAGCCGCATGTCTCGCTTTTTTCTATCGGCGAGTCGACCCTCCACCCAGGACATCCGAACACTTGAGTTGAGTTGGCAATGCAGGTTAGATACATGTATGAACTGACGATGGGGTGAATCTAGGGGACAGTTGCGTCATCTCGTTTGCGATACATATTCCCCAGATCAGATAAAAAGCCGTTTTAAATTTTGCGGTATCTGCGCATGCATTTGAGTGCACCTCTTTTTGACCACGCGAATTGAATAACTACATGTAATAACCTTGTATAATCAGCAATGCATGGATATCGTTGGAATTTAAATTAAGCCTCCCTGTCTATCAAGTTTAATAACACACTATGTCACATGTGTTAGCCTATCTTAGAAAACTTGCTACATCTATGATTGACACAACAACATATTGAATCTCCGCGCACAGCTGGGCACAGGTAGTATCAAGACTAAATACGACACATATACGGTTTCAAAAGTTGCATGGCAATAGTGGGGAATTAAGAACGATAGGTTTGGATAGCTGTGGCGTAGGCGCCTAATTCCTATTTTTAGATCTTGAGTTCTTGTTTGTTTGGGGTCTGCTATACTAAGCTCTGATGAGTAGTGAAACTTGAAGAGAGATTTCTACCGGTTCATGTCCTAGGAGCGACTATGTGCTGGTTGTTTATCATTGTTTCAGTGTGTGCGCTGTTCAACATACAATATTGAGCGGTGGTATATGATTACGCCATTTATTTGGGAATTCGTAATGGTAATTTGACTCAGGATAATGCTCATAGATTATGCGCCAGGCGTTATAATTTAATGGCAGATTTCTATTTGTTGAGTATAATATTTATAAGATCTGCGAAGCGGCGCAGGAGATAAACTCATGCCCAGTTAAACCATACCGCCCCAAGACCACACAACCTAAAGGCACTTCCAGTCCGGCTCTACCAGCCCCTGCAGTGTACACGTTAGTCTATTGCGGACCGACCCAATAGAGTGAGGAATCGACCTTCTGAAAAATCTTGTAACGCATGCACCATTGGCTTGATTCTAGGCTTCGACCTTCATTTACTCCTGCCCCCTCTGTTTATGACATTGCATCTTTAACAAATTAACAATAATAGCAACCCACGTTGGGAAAATCCATAATTTACCGACGTGACACTAATTAATCAAGTACTCGCACTCCAAGTTACGAACACTTTGGTGAGTATCAACAATAGATCATATCTCATAGCCTCCATGAGTGTAATCAGGCTGTAAGATGATCTTTTCCAGGGATATTGACCAAGCGTTTCCATGTACCTTTTCACTGATTCGGGGATTCCAACTCTGGATCGGTATCAGATTGCTATACGAGCCATAGATAAAGTGGAACATTTCTAGACAATTGAAGAACATTTAATATTTGGTTAGAAGGTTCCAGATAACCTAGAGAGGTAGGGCAGGCCCTTCCTCGTCGATTCTATCATTACCTAAATTAGGTATCAAGCTATCATTCAGATCACCAGTGAATACAGCCTGACTGGTCTAATATTTAAGAAATAGCTGCGGAATGTCACCCAAGCTACCATAATTCAGGGTCAATCTCCCGTTTTTGTCCTCTTAGTTGATACATACTTGATTCACAGTAGGGGAGGACACAGTAGAGGAACTGATAGGGAAAGAGACGGTTAGGTCCTGTGGCTGGGGTCTTTATTCTGTTTTTGTTTCTTATCCCTATTTACTTTTGTTTTACCCTTGTTCTTGCTTCAAATTCCTTTTCATGGAGAGGAAAATCTCTGCCCCTACCTCCGGTATGCGAGGTGAGGTTTCCCCATAACCTTCGGGTTGCATGCATGTATAAGTCAACCAATCAATACATACTTCACAATATATCACTCGTTTACAAAAACGGGAACAAATGAACTCGTTCAATAACGAGTGACATGCTATGACTAAATATTAGAGCTCACGGATGAAATCTGTAACTCGAATATTGGTATAGTGATTATGACCGGACCCGTAATAACCTTAGTTCTACCAATATGGCTTACAGGGAGGCTTGTCAGGGTATATAATAAGTACTACGATACGAAATTTGTGTATAAAATGCATGTATTATTATATTATATCGGCCTTATCCAGAAGTACCAATTGAAAGATATACCGTACAAAAAAAAATCGGGTGTCTTACTACGGTATAATGGTTAAAAGTCCGCTTCAATTCCGAACCTTCACGATGCCGTATTTATACGGTACCAATTACATCCCTTCTTTGGTACTATAATACGAAAAACGGAGCGACACCACTATAGTAACCTACGGGATTCAGCGGGGAATACTGGATTAAACCATCGTTTTTAAGGGCGGCATTCTTTCATGTTCCTATCATGGCGCTACAATTTCATCCCTCCATTTTATGATACAATAGGGGTATTCACTTCTAGAAATCTGTACCTTTAGAACGTCATACGTACAAGAGCTAGATACCTCCCAAGCGACATGTCATATTTGGACAAAATGTATTACCATATTAATTTGGGGTTCGTGCTTAGTGTAATAGCCAGTCACCTTATATGGCACACAGATATGGTCTATATTTTGGGCAATAAGGTACATGGTTGGTGATGCTTTTAATTATTTTCCCCTCATATACTTATATTTCAAAATATGTGATCGCCAATCATCTCACGCGACCAATATGCAGGCGACTATAAGTGCATGTATTTCTAGAAGTGAATACCCTAATGTAAAGTATTTAGTACTAGGTCAAAATATACCCTGCCAGGTCTTTATCCCAAGTACTCCCTCAACTTATAGTTTATCTTGTAATATTTCGGTATAAGTAACATCATTAAATCATCATGAAACTACTACAACACAGTCCCTCCGTTGAAAAATTAATAAAGAGAGGTGAGTGGAGTGGCATAGATACTGTTGCAAATAATGAAAGAAAACGGGTATTTAATACTTCACATAGCGAAATGACGCCGGAACACCTCAGACGTGACTAAGAAAAGCTTCCGCTCTACTTAAAATACTGCGATACGGAAATAAGATGAAAAAAAAAAAAGAAGGAAAAAAGGAAAAAGGAAAAAGGGAAAAAGAAAAAAGGAAATTCCCTCTAGGAAGTCTTCATTTCTCTCTATCGAGTCAGCTTCGCATCAGGATCATCAACAAATGTCCAAGATTCCTCGGAATCTATTTCATGCGGATCACCCTGTTGTTTCTTGATTAGTGTCCGCGCGTACTCCATGTCACGGTAAATGGCCTGGATAGCCGTCTCCACCCCGTTTTCCTAGAATAAAAATATTAGCAAGAGTTGGATTTGTGAAATAAAACTTTACTCACCGAACGGATTTGTTTTCCTAGCATGTTAGCTTTAGTAATCAGCGCAGTATTGTTGGTACATTCCCACAAAGCCCTGCCGAATGCCTGAACGTTTAACTTCCTCACACAAATACCAACTCCCATATCTTCAACGCGCTGCCCAAAGAAGTACTGGTCTCCAAAAAACGGTTTCACAATCGTTGGAATGCCTGCTCTCAGGCTTGCTCCAGTAGTTCCAGCACCACCATGGTGAACCGCTGCATCAATTTGCTTGAACAGCCAATCATGTGGTGCAGACTGAATCTGGTGGATCTCAGGGGGTAATGAAATTTCAGGCACATGTGCGTCTTTCTTTTGAAGCCTATCGGACCAGCCCTTAGATAAAATACAACGCACGCCGGCATTGAGAATTGACTCGACAACGGTACGGGTCATGGCATCTGGATCGGCCACCGTAATAGAACCAAAACCGACGTAGACGATCTTTTTATTGTCCATTCGTGCTTTTGCAATGAATTCTGCTAACTCCTTAGGGGGGACATAGTTATTCGGTGAATCAAGAAACCAATAGCCAGTCACACGGATCCAGTCGCTATAGTCGAGCGGTGGGATGACTACCGAAGGGCTGAAATTATACAAAAATGGCACTTTATTGGGCTGTAGCTTATCAAGGTTAGTTCTTGTAAGGCCAAGTGTTTTCTTCCGCCACCTATTAATTTGCCCAGCGGTAGCTTTCCAGAAGACGTTATCAAAAAGGACATAAGTGAAGTAGTTGTAGGCACCGCCCATTTTATGTTCTGGAACGGCAAAAGCATGAGGATAGGCCCTGGTGCGTGTCCAAGGCATAGTAAACGCCCTGAAATATGGTATGCCAAGGGCTTCCGCGATATGAATACCTGCCATTGCGCTAGGGCTTTCAATCAACAGGTTAGAGCCTT